>CM021102.1:253984332-254359152 GCA_007115665.2 Sequoiadendron giganteum | reverse complement strand
ATTTTAGTTTTATCAAGTTCCGTCACCTTTCATCAGGAAGGACTTGGCGTTATCCCGAGTGCCTTGCACACGCTCAAGGGCATGACATTAACCGATTCTCCTGAATCAAGCAAGCGATTGTGGAGGTTCTTTCCAAATATTCGGATGGTGGTCAGAAAGGGAGGAGTCTTGAATTTCCTTTGAAACAACCCTCCAGAAATGTCCACTTGAACGACTTGACCTTTATCATATTCGCTGCCCTTGTTTTGAGTTGGTGCCTGATTAGTTGGTCTGTCAGGCTGCTTGTTTGTCTGTTGAACTATTGGCTGGTTGGCCTTACTATTAAAGATTTATCTAACAACCGGTTCACTTAGCTGATCGTTAAAGGAAACCTTCTTCATTGGAGTTTCCTGAGCTGACCCCTGTGGTGGAGTGGCATTTATCATTTTGAAAAAAGCATTCCGAACAGAAGGCACCTTTAGAAGTTCAAATGTTGATATGCTTAGCTTCACCTTCTTGAACTCCTCAGAAATATACTCCCCCATCTTCTCAATCTCTTGATCATGGGAAACATTCTGGGAGGAGCTAGCGATTTGACTTTGGCTATTGCTTTGTTGTTTATTTCTACTAAGATATCGTGTGGGTGTAAGTAGAAAACCCGGATTATTGTTTGCACTCGGATCGAGAGGGGTACTGAAATTGTTTGGCAAGGTGGAGGTTGTGAAAGGACCTCCAGCATAGCCTTCAACTTGTCTATTTCTAAGGTTTTAAGGGGTAGTCTGCTGGTGAAACATTTGGAGTTCATCCTCCCTAGGCTCTTCTTCGTCATCCTTGGGGCCATTATCTACTGAATTGAAAAGTTGGGCTAAAGGGATTTCAGAACTTATCTCTCTCACCGCATCATGATGGCTTGAATTGGCATTCTCTGGTTTGGGGGTGTTGCATTTTTCCCTTGGGAAAGGGGTCTGATTTAGCACCAACACCAAGGCGTTGTATGGATCAGACAAGACAATTTTTCTGCATCCCGAATTGTCGACTACATTCTAAACTTCTACTTGGAAGATCTCGGTTGCAATTTGAAATTCCAAACAATCTAATTCAAAATGGCAGTTTGTCTTGTGTATGCGGCACCAACCAGATAAAGCAGCCTCTGCCAAGTAAACTCTGCTTGCGGGTTTCTCATTACTATTACTGTTGGGCTAATCAAGAGGCGTGGGAACGCCACCATTGTTGGAGCGTGTATTCCATGTCCAGTTTTTCCTCTGGAAGGGTCTTCTATCAAAGTTCTGACCCGAGTTCTGATTCCTATCATAGTTTTACCCCGAGTTCTGATTTCTATCATAGTTCTGCCCTGATGACGTACCAGCATCTTGATTGTCCCAATTTTTACGGTGATCCTGATTTTCTCTACTAAGGTTGGCCTGGATGCTCTTTTGCGATGTCTGCAGCTGGTTATTCTGATTCCTTAAGTGTTTCATCTCAGTTGACATTTTCTTGATCATCTCTATAAGCTCATTGATTCTATCCTTTTCGGTGTTGTTTGGTTGCAGTGCGGCGTTCTAAAGGAACACAGACTGTGCCACCGGCTGATTCTGGTGAGCGGGTGGAAATTCTGCAACCTAAAGGTATGCTAGCATCTAGGATTGTTGTGGATATGACTGTTGCTGTTGGGGCAGAAAGTAGTGTCATACCAGATATGCCTAGTTCATCAGCTGCCTAGGATGTGGGACTGTAGGTAGTTGCAGCACTGGGTTCAACAAAGGCATCTGATGCTCTAAGGCTTGTGCGAGTCCCTGTATTTGTGCTGGATGTGTAGTTTTCCCAGGAGAAGGCAGCGGACCGGATATATTCTATCCCAAATCTGTGCTGGCAATGATAGCTTCAGCATATGCATCAACCAACCTAGCGGGTGGTGGCCTCATCCTTTTTACCAAGGTTGAAGTAAAGTTGTCCAATGCTGCATAGTAAATAGGTAGAACAACAGCATCATTGAAAACATATAGGGCCTGCAACCAAGTGTACGCTCTATGGAAATGATCGTTGAATGAGCTGATTGGTTCATTGATTTCCCTTTGAACCAACATGAAGTGTCAACATGAATCTGTGGGACTGACTCAGGTCTTGAACTTCCATATAAAATCACTCTTCAAAAGATCCCATGTATTGATAGTTTCGGCTGGCAGGTTGACATACCAATAGAAGGCCTCCTCCTCTAATGAGTAAGGAAAGAGCCTGCAAGCTACATCCTCGTATATGATCTGCATGGTCTTCAAGACGATTTTGAAAATCTTAACATGCTCTTCGGCCGTCCTCTATGGATCTCAGGAGTTGCACTTCATTCAGAAATTCTTAGGATTCTTTGGCATATCATGATAGAGGTTGAAAGCAAGAGGAGATGGGTTATTACCCAGCCACACCATTGGGAAAGGTGTTGGAGGTGGCTACACCAGATTGGTCTATTACTATGATGGGGTGGAAGCAACAGATGAGATAACAACAAGGTTGGTGACCGTGTTTGGCTAAAAGGCGACATTCAGCATAGGTGGAGTTGTAACCTAGAAGGTCATATGGATAGGATGAGCAAGGGGTGGAGCTGTTAGTGAAGGCAAAAGAGATAGAGGTGGAAGGGCAGTGAGCTGTTCGATGGGAACGGTAATGGATGGTTCCCTCTATTTAGCTCTTTTAGCTCAGGTAGGGGGTTGTAATTCCTGTAACTCTCCCCTGTTGGGTGTAGGCCTCAAAACTCGGTGGAATCTTTCAGGGGAGAATGACCTAATTCAATCCAGCTTATCCATTGGGCCCTCCTTCTAGGTACAGTTCTGTTGATGGTGTTTTTATGCACTTCACAACACAAGTAATGCGTAGATGCCTTATCTCTCTTGAAAGACAATCTTCCACAATCAAATTGTAGAACACTGTCCCAAGGTCTCTCGGATGTTAGGTCATGACAGAGCTTGGAACATATCAGTTGTTTGATATGATTTTGCTAGAATCACAAGGCGGTCTTACATGGTCAAAGCTATAGAAGAATTGGTTGATGAATGGAGTTCGGTGGATATGGAATTACTATACCTTGCTGCAGGTTCAAACAACAGTCTTGGACTCCATTGTTTCATCAGATTTGGCTTTACAATGTGCAATGAACCTTAACACAAGTTGTTTCTAAAAAAAAGGAAAAAGGGGCGAGAAAGAAGGATGGTTCCTAAACCTGCAACTACTGATGAACAGTGATCATGGAGGTTCCTGCTGTGGATAGTTTCCTTAAACAGAATTTCACTTAATCTGAATTTTCACAATATCATGAAATCTATGCTATCTTCTAAGGACTGCAGATATTCATCATTCATTCGCCATGGAAACATGAATAAAGCTAAAGTTTAATGAGTAGCAATGAGATTAAATTCCAAGCTAACTTTACATAGTCATATACTAGCAGCAAATGACCAAAAGTATGGATGAGGAAAGCATACACACAGCAATAATCTTCAAAACCAAAGACAACATACTAATTCTACCAAAGTTAATCTAAGGATACTAAAGCAGAAAAGTAACTTGAAGCAAAGTTCTAACTAAATGGAGAAGAATCATGAAACATTTGGAGAAACCTAGAAATACACCAGAAAATGACTGTATTTTCTATTATAATTTTAGCAGCATGTCTTTACAACAACTCAACTCTCTAAAATGAGAGGAGGATAGCCATATTTATAGTTTCCAAAAAAACAAAATGAGTGGCCAAGATTTGATTCTATTGTGTGGCCAAGATTCACTTTACAATAGGGTTTCACCTACCCCCAAATATATTACATTTATAAATTCACTTTTGTCTTTTCCCTGTTTCATCTTCTGGTGATAACACTGTAGCAATTTCATCCTTTAGCTATTTTCCCTTTGTTGTAGCTATTCTTTGAGGAATTCTTCGTCAATGATAGGGTTTCCTTCATGCTTCTTCAGTGCTGCATACTCTATGAAGTTCAGGATTAGTGGCTGGAGCTTATCCATCTCCATGATGTCTGATCACAGCACTTGATAGCTCCATTCCTGGGAATTGCTAACAAGTTTCTTCCAGTCCTCTTCATATTTGGTGGCACTATCCCTGAAAAGCTCTGACTACGCAAAGGCACGGGCTGCAAAATTCATGAAGTCCATGGTGACCTCAACTGACATCCCATCTTCCATGATTTTCAAGAAGTGGGGCTTTATGTTCTCAGGGTTAATCTCAGCTGCGGGTGGCTCATACCCCATTATCAATTTGATGTACTGAGAGCACCCTTCTCTACAATCCTTAGCCCATTCAATGTTTGGTGCTATCCACTCAATGATTTGCTCGAGACTTTTCCTTCTGTGATTGAAATCTCACTTCCAGACATCTACTAACCAGTGGTCATCATCCTTGAAGGCCAGGTCCTTCTCCTAGACCTCACCTGGAAATGCGAGTATGGCCTCGATCTTTGGATAGGTAGCCTCATACTTCCTTGGGAATTCCTCATAGATCTGCCTTGTACCCTCAAGGGTCCTTTGCACTTCGAAGAACTTATTTGCTCTCCAGATAGCCAAATTTATGCCCGTGTTTTCCATGTCTAGGACCTTTCAAAACCAATTTTTTGTAGTCTTGTCTATGTTTCTTCTCTTTTCTAACTTATTAATCTATTCTTGGGACAGCAACTGAGGCGGGACTGATGACGTCATGGGCTGCTCATCCAGGGATGACCACTACTAAATATAGGCTGTTAGATCGGCCACTTGTTCCTCGAGCTCCTCCTTTGAAACCTTATCCTATTGGATAAGGTGTACCACTGTGGCGACTAACTCCTGGAGGTGATCAACCTTCTGTTCCCTCATGGCCACTCCCAAGTCAATTGTGGAGATGTTATAAATTATACCCTTTTCTCCAACCACTGGTGTCACTATCTACATCGCCCTTGATCCTGAGGCATCCATTGTTACCTTCGATCTGACCTTTGGTTTCTTCTCCTTCTTCTTGGTACTTATTTGTGCTTTGGCCATAATGGCTTCTAGCCTTGTCTTGGGATCCTTCATGGTGGGAGTCTTCTGTTTTAGGTACCTCTGCAGCCACTCGGGTGCTTGGGGCTCCTCCCTAGGTGGTTCACTCTGACTCCCACTGTCTTTCTTCTCAAGCTCGATGACTCTGATGACAAGAGCCTTCTCTTTAGTCCCCGTATCTTCCTTCTCCTCATCGGAGTCTTGTTGAAGGGTTTTACGTTTAGTGGGGGATTCAGTATGCAACTACTCTTTGGGTGGATCTTCCTTTTTGGCATCCCCCTCTTCTTCGTTCTGATTATATCCATGCTCTTCGGGGTTCTCCCTCTACTCATCCTTGTGGAGGGATGCTTCCTTGTCATGCTCTAGAGTCTAGTCATGCCTCTTAGTAGGATACTTGCTACGCTCTATCTCTTGAGTAGCAATCTCTTCTTCTCTTACAAGCCAGACTTTGGCTTCCTTATCTTCAATCTCCTTGAGTTGCTTCCCCCATTCTGCATTGAGCTCAGGGTCATTTGATTCTCTTATAAATTCAGCATTCAGCTCTTCATTGCTCTCACTGGAGGACTCATAAGCTACCTCGTCGATTTCCCGATGCTCGAATAGTGGATGTTTATGGTACTCAAATTCCTCCTCCTCCGGCCTCGTTGCAACCTCTAGATGTCGTCGCTCAAGCTCATCCGATATTTGCATTGTCTCCTTCATCCTTGGTGGTTCAGTAGAGGGAAGGGGAACTAGAGTAGAGGCCATAGCCTAGGCTATTGCAACCTGAACCAGTGAGCATCCTTGAGAGCTCGGATGGCACATTTTGCATATATTTCATGAAGAACTCAGGAAGACCAAGGACAGGCATCGTAGTAGTGGAAGTAGAGGGGAGGGAAGGAGACATAGAAGAAGAGGAGATGGGTGAGGTTGTGGATGATGATGAATCCACGAGAATGATCTACAAGATTGGAATGGAAGCAAGGTGGATAGAGATGCCCACCGCAGGCGGGGAGGAAACAGAAGCCGCAAGCGAAGCATGCAGGGCAAGAGCAGTAGTAGCAGCAGCAGCAAATGAAGTAGGTGGTGACCTTGGTGAGTTAGATCCTTCTTCTTTGATCCCAAGGGGTGGACCCTTTGGCAACACAGTCATCTTCATGCCTCCAGTTGTCTTTCTCTTCTTCTTGGAAGGCTTTGGCTTAGAAGACTTGTGCGCATAGACCTTTGGTTTAGGAAATTTCTCACTGGCCTCCTCTCTTCTTGGTTCTGACAGATGGTGGCGTGTTAGATGCTTCCCCAGTTGTGGTGGTAGCTTCTCCTCCATCGAAGCCACCTGGTTCACTTTCCAATCCCTTGAATGTCAAGGTGAATCCTTGTTGTTTTAGTCGGGCCACCTGTTGGTCAATCCATGCCCTTGTTCGGATATCAACGGGCCTAGTGAGTATGTTGATGTAATCAAGCTCTGGTTCATTCTAGTTAATTGTAGGCAGCGACAATTTGGTGATGACATCGTATCTTGGATCGATCACCATGTCTTCATCTTCTTTGAGCTGGTTAGGAACCAGGCATAGGTTGATCCTTCACACATAGATGGTGATCATGTGCATGTAGTGCCTCAACTGCACCTCAAGATCATCTTTACAGTTGGCCCAAAAGTCTTTGACATTGTGGAGGTGAGCATACTCTCATCCTAGCGCCTTCCTGATGTGTCCGTACGGCTCCATTTGAGGCCGAGTTGTATATTGACAGAAGTTGTACTCGGCCAACTCCCTTTTAGAATACCCCGCACACTGGGAGGTATGAATCTTGTACATCCCTTGGTCGAGCCCAATGGGGTAAGGCGGGTCTTCCAAATGCTTATCACTTAGGATGCTATGAATATGTCGTAGCTACCGGGTCAGCTCCAATAGAATGAGTCAGTCATTAGGGTAGCGGGGCAGCTTATTTGGTCTTTCCATGAATCCCTCGGCACAAATGTATGTGAACTTTGGGAATTGTATGTTAATGAAGGAATACTATTTGAGGAGAGCTCTGGCACTATGAGAAACTCTTCTTTGAAAGTCATCCCTGAGGGACCGAATGATGTGTGCAATGAATGCATCATTCACCCGACAGTAATCTCTCTTGAAATTTTTGAACTGTAGTTGAATGTATTTATTGTAAGGCTTGAGTTCCACCCTTGATGGATCACTGGGTGCCACCACTAATCCCTGATAATGTCACCGATCAGCGAGGGAATATACCAAGTAGGAGGTCATAAAGAACTTGGAGGTCTTCTTCATGATTGTAAACTGCTCATGGAAGCAATCACTGATTATCTTTCCCCAATAGAAGGTGATCCTATTATCGTGGAGAATTTGCTCTACGAAATAGAACATCCATTCTTGGAAGAAGGCCACCATAGGAAGGCCCATCACTTGGATTAGCAAAGTTATGAGGTCATGGTAATCCTCGAAGAAATCACTGTGAAAAAGCTCCTGAGGAAGCTTGTTAGGGCTACCCCACTTATCCTGCTCCCAAAGGTCCTTGCACTCCCCCATGGTGGGGGTCTACATGCTCTCATAGGCAAGAATGTGGAATTTTGTCGTTATACCCAACGAGGACATGTCTGCAAGGATATTTCCATCCCAGTCCACTATAGTTGGGGTCTCCTCCTGATATGCTTCTACGCATGCAATTACTAGTTTTGGGGCCACCAAGGCCAATGGGAAGCCTGCAGCTTTGGCAATTCCTCTTTTCTTTATCAATCTTGCATTCTCTATCTTGGGGTTTATCCTGACCCTTTGTATGAATTTGTCAACATCAACCCAGTCGATGTTGGTATCTGTGACATCTCTCTAGAGAGAGGTGACTCTGGATTGTATGGGGACCCCTTGGAACTTGTACTTCATCAGGTCCTTGTCCTCCTTGCCTCGAGGTGTCTTGGTTATTCCTTTCCCTTTCTCCTTGGAGGCACCGAAAGTTTCTACACCGAATTCCATAAATCCTACACGAAAGATGAGAATCAGTAATAATAAACATGATGAAACGATCCCGGACAAGTCCCTGCACACCAAGATTAGCTCTGCAATCATTGTTCATATTCAATAAGTTCGTAACACTTGATAATTCATTGTTAGAAAGCAAGGCAAACAAATTGGGTTCCTAGGGCCAGAATTCCCTTGGCAGAATGCCATTTGAAAGGGCAAATTGAGGATGGAATTCCCAAATGCATTTCTCAATCTTGGATTCAAGTATTAGAAGGTTGGCATGAAGGAAGATCTGATTTTAGCAAGTGGGTCAAAATCCATTTTGGATTTGGAGGTCATTTGATCCTCCATTTGGGAGTTCGGGCATCAGATGCAAGATGGCCGTTGGAAATGGCGCAGGGGAGGTGGAAATCTGGGTCTCGGATTGTCGTCATCAGGAAGCGGCTACGGATCAGCTGTTGGAAATGGCAAAATGGAAGCGAAAATCCAGGGAAGGAGATCCGGAGGACAGTCTCTGAAGATGATCAGAGGACTCGAGACAGCCAGGCGGCAATTAGAGAATTAGGACCCGGAGGTCGGGAAGCTATCCCGAATTTGCCGTTACAATGGTGCCAGTGGAACGGAATCCCGAGAGGGGAATTTCAGTGGTCGAAATCTGGAAGAAGCTCGGGCCCAAAGGTTTACCTAAATCTTGGTTTTGGCGGGCAGCAAACCAGGGTCTGGGAGTCAGGAAGACGTCCCAGGACGACCGTTTGGAACGGTGAATGTTACACGAAATTCCAAAGGTCAGGGTCTGGAGTGAATTTCGGTCGAAGGTTCTGCTTGGAAGTTGGAATAGATTTTGCATAGTCAGGAACTGAGGTTTGGAAAGCCGCTTGAGGAAGGCCATCAAAATGAAAAAGTCAGCATGAAATTTCGGGAATGGAATTCCGAGGACGAAATCCCGGGGCTGCTTTGATCTTGGCTGGTTTTTTCTGATTTTCCTAAGTTTTCAGATGGACTTCGAGTGTCCGGGGTCTAGAGGTCGGGAAGGCGCTCGGGCGAGGCCATATAAAATGACAACGACGCAATGGATTCATGTGAGGGGAAGTCTAGAGGTTGAAGTCCAAGGTGGGTTCTGCCACAGGAGCACCCAGGCCCGGGAGACGTCAGCTACTGTTTCGAAGAATAGCCGTGATGTGGTCCAGCTTCGGGTTGAATTTTGGCCACTTAAACGATTGATTTTTACATTTTTAAAATGTGGGTTTTTAGCAGAGGGCATATTCCTACCCTATTTTAGCCTAGTTTTGCATTTTACTTCATTTAAGGCTCGGACATTGACAAAATGAAGAACAAGGGCATAGACGGCAGGCATACCTCAAGATCCCAAAGAAATTTCTCATGGTTGCGCAGAAAATGTTGGAAAATGGAGCTTGGACTGTGGGGCTGAAAATGTCGGATGCGCTGGAGCTCCTCGAAAATCTATCACCCGGTTGTATGAAAAGGACAGACAGAAAATCTGACTTTATAGCCAAACCTGCTATGAATTGTTGTAGTTAATTCCTTCGTACTGCGGCAAAAGCTTGGTGAGTTCAATTTCGTAGTCAGCAACAGGAGGATCAGAGTCCGGTGGCTGGGAAGACATCCCGCCACAGCCATGAGAAATAGAAAAGCATTGGAGGAAACCCGAAATTCGGGGTCCGAGGTCCGAAAAGACGTCAGATGGCAGGCGTTGGAAATAGCAAACCCAGGACAGAAACCCAGGGGGTCTAGGCCCGAAAGGAGCCACGGACACTAGAAAGGGCATTCCGACAAGGAAAACCTGAATTGACCCCAGATTTAGCATTTTTTAGAGGGGCGGTTTTGGTCAAGCTTAAAATATGGCTTTGGGGAATGTGTTGACCCTTTAGGACACAAAATTGGGCATGCAAAATGAGGCAAAGCAAAAAGGGCTCAACAATCCAAAGAGGGAAGAGAGGATCCCCGTTCCGAATGGGGCGTGTGTGCAAAAGGCACAACAGAAGGGTGGTGTATATGATTTGTTCTTATTCTACAAGAAAACCACCATGGATGAATGTAAGAGTACCAATGGGATATAAAAGTGGTGTTGGGATAGCTTGGGTGGAGGATGATAAAGGATCAGGAGATGGAGTAGTTGGGATGGTAGGATCGTGATTTGGAGGGGAAAGTGATAAGGGGTCCTGAGAAGGATCATGGGATGGCATGGATGAGATGATAGGGTCCTCATTTGGATGAGGAGATGATAAGGAAATATAAGAGGGCTAATGGGATGGAGTGGATGAGGGGCTATGATCTTGAGATGGAGTGAATGAGATGGTAGGATCTTGATGTGGAGGAGGGGATATGTTGGTATGCTTTGGATCAAGATCTTGTCATGACTCCTCTTGTGTGGGTGGCCTAATTTTAGAGGAGTGTTAGATGGACTCGTCAGATCGGGGAGATGGAAGGACGAACGATTCATGAAGCTCATGGGAGTGGATTTTGGTAATACTAGGAGTAGGAGAAGGGGATTGGATTTGGGTGTCTTTGATGGGTTCAATGGTTCTAGGAGTAGAATATGGGGATTTGATGGATTCAATGGGTTTGATGGCTTCAAAAATTTGGAGGGTGTTATGAGTGGTAATAGTAATGATAGGTGTGGGATTGAGAAGGGCCTCATCACTAGTGATCCTACATGGTGGAGTGAGATGGGATGGCTCTACGGAATCAAGATGTGGATTTGGGGTTGTCTTCTTTTTCATGAGTCCTTGGATGACCTCTGGAAGTAAATAATTGTGTATTTAGAGTTATATTAGTTGATGGGAATAGATGAAGTATTATAAATGGGTGGAGCACTAGGAGTATGGATTGGTGGATTAGGATTAGATGGATGGATGGGATTGGATGGATGACTAATAGTAGGTGGAGGATTAGGATTGGTGAGGGGATCAAGATTAGATGGAGGATTAAGCTAGGATGGATTGGAGGGATGATTAGGATATGATAGAGTGAAAGATGGAGTGACATGGGAGGATATAGATGGTGGATTAGGATCATGGAATGGAAGGTTAGGATTATGGATTGTGAGGAGAGGGTTTGGAGAAAAATGAGATGATTGATAATCGGGATTATGTGGAGGACCAAGGTATGATGGATTGGAGAGAGGATTAGGATATGATGGAGTAAAATATGGAAGGATATGGTGTATTAGGATAGGATGACATGGATGGTGGATTAGGATAGAAGGACATGGATGGTGGATTGACATTGGAGAAAGTGGATGGATAATTAAGTTAGGAATATTGGTATGGTTGATTAAGATAGGAGAATGTGGATGGTGGATGAGGATCATGCATTGGAGGATATTGAGATGGAGGATTTGGACTAGGGGTGGAGGTGATAGTGTTGTTTTATGAATATGGAGGTTGAGATATTCATGGAGAGGAAGATGGAGCTATGGAAATGGAATAAGAGGGATATGTGGAGGATAGATAAGAGAGAGATGTAGATGAAGGGTAGGATGGATATGTGTATGGGGAAGTTAATGGATATCCCTTATCAATGGTAGCATAAGGATAGCTTAGAGGAGTGATTGGATTTTGGAAGATAGTTGGGGAAAATTGCTAGTAATAATAGCATCAAGGGGATCTATATCATAATCATCTTGATCAAAAATACTTTCATTATCATCATCAACATAATTGGGATTCCACTTGACTACCATTATTGGTTACACTAATCGAGGATAAGGATTCATGGTGTTAGATTGAAAGGATGGGAATAGATGATTAGAAGAAAAGGAGAGATGATGAAAAGATAAATAGAATGGATTAGAAGAACATGGAAGAAGGGGTCATAAAATTTGTTTCAATATTAGAAGATCTTGGATGTGGATGGACTAAACCTCAAATTGGGATGTATATTAAGCTCGGATTGGGATTTGATTTCAGCTTAGATTAGGATGGGATTTAAGCTCAAATTGGGATGATTAGATGATTTGATGGGATAGATTCCTAAGTTAAAGGATACAACTAAAATGATAAGGACGATTGTTGGATGGATAAAGGATAGGTTTAGCTAACTCCTTGCTCAAAGGGGATGATGTCTGGAAATATTGTTGAGGGTTGTTGAGATGAAAGTGATCATTTGGAAATGGATATGCAAAAGAAAAATAATTGGACTATGATTTCAAACTAATGAAGATATAGGCTAATCATGACATGAAGAATTGACTCTTTGGATTTTGTATGGGAAGCGGGACCACCCCTATGTATAGCACATTCACCTCTCTAGATCGCATATTTTCCTATCTATGGATATCATAGAATTGCCCCTATAGGTATTAGGATCACCTATTCATAAATACAGGATTGCCTATGTAGATTGACTATACGGAGATGTGTGCAGGATCACCCAGGAAAGAAGTGAAATTTCCTATTAGGGAAAGACTCAATATTGATGTAGGATGATGTAATTGACTATACAGGGGACAAAATCACCTATCTATGGATATGTATGAACAAGGGTGGTACGAACTTGACACGAGATCACCCTTATAGATAGAAGTCTCACCCATTCCATTGGATGTACAAATAAAGGACTGGGAGACATAGACATAGAATCACCTATGAGGATGATAGGATTTCCTATTCAAGGAACAAGTGGATGCAGAATCGCCTATCTAAGATACCCACAAGAAAATTTTCCCCTAAAAAAAGTGAGTTTTCCTATTAGATGACCTGAATAGACTATAACATGTATTCATACTTGTGAGGGAAATATTGCATGTCCACAAAACAATTTTCCCCTTGTGTGAAGAAAACTCGCCATTGAGGGTAGGGGTAGACTATGGCAAAGGAGGAAAATTAGCAAACAATAAGCAATAGGTTGGATTGATGATAAGAACTAGTATATCACAAGAAAATATGCCAAACAACACAAGCCTAAAATTAGTAGTAAAGGTTTGCTAACTTGATGTAGGCCCACCACCTTGAGGGGACACCCCAAGGTTAATACTTCATGAAATCAGGTGGAAGCACCCTCTCTCATGAAGGCAGATAGCTAGAGATCAAATAGCACAGGGTCATCAATAGATGCCACAGGGTCACCTTCTCTCTCCTCGAGAACTATCATAGTTCACCATGAGGATTTATATCTCAACCTAAGGGAGCATGTGATGATTAATTTTAGGGTACAATATGCATCCCCTGCACTACACCAAGTCATGGTTGAACATGGGTCTCTATCTAAGATGAACAAGCTCTCTAAGGAGCCCTCAATACTCCAGGAGGGTGTGTGAGGCACAATCATGAACACCATCCCATCACAAGCATGGGTCAGGAGCCCCAGCAAGGTATTAGAAACTTGGACCAACCTTGCATGTCTTATCTAGGTATCACCCTAACTTCGACGCTTTAATAGACATGATATAACTAGATTGGGGAATAGCTTTGGCTCTCCCCCTTTATATACCTCGTTGATAACACATGGTAGAGATCATCCCTGAGGTGATGAAATACTGGGTAGGTCTCACTAAAGAGAAGGAATACTAGACATTTTTGTTGGTCCCCAAGCTCGCACGTAGCATAAGGGGAGAGTGTACTCGTACTAGTACTCCTAGGTAGACTCAACTAGACTTGAATGAGGTGTAATTTATGGTCACCCAAGATCACCATATGATGTAAGGGGAGAGAATACATCAACAAAAAGCTCCCAAACACATCAAAAAAGGTTAATTGACCCTTTAAAAAAATTGAAGTGTGCCTAGTTTAGTTAGGGAAATCAACTACTATAAGGTCTTCGACTGATCATCCTGCAAAAGATAAGTTAGTAGTTTTGATCTCTAGTCTTTGACAAGAGAGGACAAGATCCACCAAAAGATGATTAGATGCAAAATAAAATGATGAAAAATAAATGATTGTTAGCCCAGAGGATTGGAACACCCAATCCAACAAAAAATGGGGTGTGGGGGGATGATCTAATCCCCTACGAAAGGGTTCCAAGGGAAAATCCCCCAGAGAAAATATTTTTGGAAAAGAAAGGATAAAGCGCTATGAATTTTTTAATCAAAAAATGGGATTCAATGGATCACAAAAAATTGCCCCTATAGGTTGCAGGTTCACCCCCATAGATTGTAGGTTCACCTCTATGAGTAGGAGTGGATTCACCTATGTGGCTAGCACAGTCACCCATTCAAGTCGCAGTGTTGAATTAAAGTAGCTTCGGTAAGAGATAAATGATGATTGAATTTATTCATCATCATCATTTATCTTTGAAATCGCTACATCCAAGTATGTGAATTCAATTTTCATTTAGAGTGTTTATTAATCAAAAATTATTGAGTACCTATTCATCATCTCATCCCAAATCTAATATCATTGATCACTTCTAGATCATGCTTTACTATTTTCGATTTGTTTATATATGACAAGTTCAATTCGAACTTATAAAGGATGATCAATGGTTAAAAAAACTAACACCGATTGGTAATCAAATTGTTAGTTAAGATAAAATATTAAATAAAGGGACACATCCGCTCATGGGACATTTCTCCCATTTGATACTTATATTGGCTCCATCCTCATTTGGGAATCACCAAAATTAATATATGTTTTACCTTTGAGTATCGAAATTCAAGTGAGAGAAATTTAACTTAGAAATTTAGTAAGACATTCAGCCAAAATTGTATTGACATCATACTTAAGAATTTCAAGTTTTTATTCTGCTTAAAATCTGATAGGTTTAATTATTTCTAACATGGTATCAGAGCCATGTTGAGAAAAGATCCGAATTAAATCAAGATATCAGATTATTTAGAAAATCGTATTTTTCTCTAGAAATCACATACACATTACATTCTTCATAATGTCAAGTGTAATAAAATTTGAGGATCGTATTGAAGGTGCAAACAACTTCACTTCATGGAAGTTTAGAATCATGATGATTCTGAAAGAAAATAAATTACTCATTTGTGAAAGAAAACAAAATAGAACTAGAGAATGATCCAAAGAATCTCAATGGATTGAGAACGATGAGAAAACTATGAAAATTATAGTAGATGTAGTTAGGGACCATATAGTACCTATTCTATCTAAACATGAGACTGCATATCAAATGTTTAAATCCCTTGAGAGCACCTTTGAAATAAACAACACCAGTAGGACCCTTGCTCTAAAGAGGAAACTCAATCATGTTCTAATAAACAAGGGAGAATCCATTAATTCTTATTTCATGAGAATCAATGAATTAAGAAATCAACTATCAACAGTCGAATATCAAATTGATAGCAAAGAGTTAACTCTAATAGCTCTAGGTAGCCTACCAAACTCATGGGAGTCATTTGTTCAAGGAATAAGTGCAAGATCAAAACTCCCTAAATTTGATAAACTAAGAACAGATTGCTTACAAGAAGAAACAAGACTAATGAAAAAAGAAAACAAACAGAAAAACATAGATGAGGAGATTCAGGTGCTAAATACAAATTCTCATAAGAAAGGTAAGAAGAAAAACTTCAAGAGAAAGAAGAATTATTATGAAAAGGGACCATTCAAGAAAAGAAAAGACATCTCCTAAATACAATTTTTTAGATGTGATCAATATGGACACTATGCAATGAAGTTCCTTGATAGAACAAAATAACAAGCATCTTTTGCTAAAGTTGGAAAGACAAATACAAAATATGACTAAGAAATTTGTCTTCTACTCAGCATTATCAAGTCAAGTATCAAACAAAGTCAACAATTGGGTAATTGATAGTGGTTCATCAAGGCACATCACAAGGTTCAAAGAACACCTAGATACTATGATAGAAGTAACTGATGAAGAAGTAACTATTGGGGATGATTTTGCACATCCAGTAAGGGGGGTTGGAACTTGCACCATCAAATTAAAATCTGGCATCTCCCTACAACTCACTGGAGTCTTGTTTTTACCAGGAATAAAGAGGAATCTAATATCCATCTCTGCTCTTCAAGACAATGGATATAGGGTTACCTATATGGATGGAAAAGTTCTAGGATGGCCAAAGAACTCCACTATAAAGAAATCACAAACTATAGGTATAAGACAAGGATATCTTTACAAACTATGCACTGACATCAAACAAGATCTTACCCTTGAGACTTCTAATTCAAATGAAATTTGGCATTGAAGATTAGGACATATTCATTTTTGTGCCCTACTCTCTGTAGAAAAATTAGTAACAGGATTTCCTAAACTAAAACAAATTCATGAAGGAGCATGTCAAGGGTATTCCCTAGGAAATAATATAAAGGGATCCTTCCAAAATAGTTTGAGTAAAACCAAAAATGTGTTAGAACTAGTTCACTCTAACTTATGTGGACCCATGTTTGTACCCTCCATGGTGGGCTTCCTATATTATGTAATATTTATAGATGGCTTCTCTAGGAAAACCTGCATATACTTTCTTAAGTGTAAAGACTCAATAGAAATCCTTAAAAGGTTTAAGGAGTTCAAAGAACTTACTGAAAACTTCTCTGGGAAGAAAATCAAAATTCTAAGGATAGATAATTGGAATGAATACACCTCATAAATCTTTAAGGAATTTTGTATAAATGATGGGATTAAGAGGGAGTTTATTGTAGCCTACAACCCTCAACAAAATGATGTTGCTGAAAGAAAAAATAGAACTATTGTAGAAGCTACTAAAGCAATAACGTTTGACCAAAACATAGAAACCTCATTTTGGGCATAAGCCTCTAGAACTATTGTCTACATCCAAAATAGATGTCCACATTCACATCTAGATAAAAAGACTCCTGAAGAAGCATTTATTGGTATAAAACCTGACATTAGTCACTTAAGGATCTTTAATTGCCTTGTGTACATTCATGTTCCTAAAGAAAAGAGATCCAAATTAGAACCTTCTGGAAAGAGGAATATTTGTGGGCTATAGTGAAACCTCAAAAGCCTACAAAATATACATATCCAGACAGACTCAAATTGAACTAAGAAAAGATGTCATATTTGAGGAAGATATTGCCTTCAAACGGGCAAAGAGTTCAAATGAGATAGAAATTCAAGATTCGCCTAAATTCTTGGAAGAAGATCCTGCTCCTGACATTCAAAGGGAGTACCCTAAAGAAATCATAAATGAAAACCAAACTACTCCCAAAGAAAATACTGATAACAATAGCAAGAGGAGACCACTTTGGGCTAGAAAGATGATTAAGGAAGTTGAGAATTTTATAGCACCCAAAGGAACTTTTAGAGAAAGCAAGAGACCCAAAATATTCTCAACCTATGTTTCCTTAATGAATGATATCATCAGTTCAGAACCAACTAATGTTACGAAAGCTCTCAAACATCAAGTGTGGAAAGATGCGATCATAGAAGAGTTTCAGTCCATTTTGAAAAATGATGTATGGGATATAGTGCCTAGACCAAAAGAAAAATTTGTTGTTGATGGCAGTATAGAGAAACACAAGGAACATTTTGTGACCAAAGGTTTCTTATGAAAGGAAGGTATTGATTATGAAGAGACATTTGCACCTGTTGCCCGATACACCTCCGTTAGAGCAGTGATAGCTATTGCAACAACTAAAGGTTGGAAGATCCATCAAATGGATGTAAAAACTGCATTCCTAAATGGAACCATTGAAGAAGAAGTCTACTTAAAGAAACCTAAAGGTTTTGTGATACATAAAGTAGACTCACATGTATGTAGATTGAAGAAAGCTCTATATGGACTTAAACAGGCTCCCAGAGCCTGGTATGAAAGAATTGACAACTATCTTTTGGGACTAGGATTTTCAAAGAATGATGCAGACCCAAATCTCTACTTTAAGGTAATTAAAGGTGATATGCTAATACTAAATTTATATGTTGATGACCTGATTATAATAAGGGAAGATCACCTTATCACTCAATGTAAAAAGGACCCAGCTTCAGAATTTGACATGAAAGACTTGGGAATTTTACACTACTTCCTAGGGTTAGAAGTTTGGTAGAAATCAGATGGTATCGTCCTAGATCAAGGAAAGTACACTATTGATATTCTAAAGAGATTTGGAATGTTAGACTGTAGACCCATGTCTACACCTATGGAAACCAGCTTACACAAATTAAAAGAAGCAACAACAGAATCAAAATTTGTAGATCCTACTCTCTATAAATAGATAATTGGATCTTTAATGTACCTGGTTAATACTAGACCAAATATTTTCTATGGAGTGAATGCCCTAAGCCAATTTATGTGTGAGCCAAAGTAAATTCACCTTGTTGTTGTGAAGCATATATTGAGATATCTTCAAGGTACTATTGGATATGGTCTTAAATACAAGAATTACAAACTAGACTTACATGGATACTCTGATTCAGATTGGGCTAGAAGTGTAACCAATCAGAAAAGCACTTCAGGATGTTACTTCAGTTTAGGATCAACTATGATCTCTTGGATTAGCAGGAAACAATTCTCAGTGACACAAATCTCTATTGAAGCTGAATATATTGCAGCCTCTATGGGGGAAAGAGAAGTAGTATGGCTTTAGAAATTGATTGAGGGATTATTCAGTGAGCTCTTGAATCACACTATTATCCACTATGACAATCAGAGTTGTATTAAGCTTTCAGCAAATCCAGTATTCCATGATAGATCAAAACATATTGAGATTCCTTACCACTATGTGAGAGACATGGTAGAAAGGAATGTGATCCAGTTGGAGTATATTAGTACAAATGATCAAACAACATACATTATCACCAATCCTCTCTCCAAATTTAAAGTTGGACACTTCAGGAAGAAACTTGGTATGGTTGAGATGTAAATTAGTATTGAAATTGAGATTCGAATTTTTTTTGTACTAATGTATTTAAAAGATGTTTAATATGTAAACTCTTTTGTCATGTGTGTCACTCCATGACTTTATGGGCCCTCTCCCCCTATGTACATTATCGAAAGGTGGCAATATTTCTAATAATGAACACTTGTATTTGACATTGTAAAGTGACGACTCTACAATGATTAGTTGCACTATTATGATAGATATCATGTGACTTGATATTTGTGGATATGTCATGATAGTATCTCATGGAAATTTTTGATAGATATCATCAGACTTGATATCAGTTGAAGATCATTATGATCCTTATGAGATAATCATGGTGGATAAATGTATCCATGGATATGCCATGAATTATTATGGTAGGACATCATGAGACTTGATGTCAGTGCACATACCATAAAATATATGTGTTATGAAGAATGTCATGTGAATTGACACTTTTTAAAGACATACCATATCTCCTGATATCATGAGTAAGGTGATATCACTATATACTTGGTTAGAACCATCTTCCCTAGCTAAGAGGGAGTGTTGAATTAAAGTAGCTTCGATCAAAGATAAATGATGATTGAATGTATTCATCATCATCATTTATCTTTGAAATCGCTACATCCAAGTATGTGAATTTGATTTGCATTTAGAGTGTTTATTATTTGTAGATTATCGACTACATATTCTTCATCTCATCCCAAATCGAATATCATTGATCACTTCAAGATTGTGCTTTACTATTTTCGATTTGTTTATATATGACAAGTTTAGATCGAACTTATAAAGGATGATCAATGGTTAAGGAAACTAACACCGATTGGTAATCAGACTGTTAGTTAAGATAAAATATTAAATAAAGGGACACGTCCACTCATGGGACGTGTCTCCCATTTGATACTTATATCGGCTCCATCCTCATTTGGGAATCATCGAAATTAATATATGTTTTACCTTTGAGGATCGATATTCAAGTGAGAGAAATTTAGCTTAGAAATTTAGTAATACATTCAACCAAAATTGTATTGACATCATATTTCAGAATTTCAAGTTTGTATTCTGCTTAATATCTGATAGGTTTAATTATTTCTAGCACGTAGGTTCACCCAAATGCAGGATCACCTATCTAGAAAGAGGTGATAGAAGATTCTCCCATCAGACAAACAAATTCACCTATCAATGTTGTAGATTCACCTCTGTGAGGAGTTCAATGTTAGGATCACCCTAATAGTGATAAGAATCTCCTATTAAGTGGAAGCATGAGTACACAACCACCCCTTAAGTGGAAGGGATAATGCGCAATCACCCCTATGAATCTAGGGTTGTTCAATCATGTGCAGGATTGCTTGTTCTCTAAAATGGTGAGTGAGAAATCACCCATCAAGGAGTGGGTTCACCCCTGTGGTTAGGTTGATTTGGTCATCAAATAGATTCACCTCTATGGTGAACATAAATCTGAACCTTCAAAATGAAAACAATAGAAAATTTCAAGGACCCATGACGTGGGTCCCATCAAGCATGCCAAAAATGTGTGTAGTTTTTTTAGCCCATCTAAAATGCAAGAAATAAACTCAAGAAAGAGATAAAAACCAAAGACGACACTCAATATTGGGCTAAAGATGAAACTCAAACTTTAAAATAAAAATAAACTCAATTTTACCTTTTTTGAGCTTGATGAGTTTGTTTTCCCTTTTTTATGGATTGATATGTGTGCTCTATATTGATTTCGACAGCATAACGACTTGATTTTGCTTGATTTAGTCACAAAATGGATGCAAGATGGTTATGGTTGCAAGGATTTGGCTATGAAGATTGAAATATTGGGATGAATGTGATAGAATGTGGTTGTGTATTCAAAAATGGCTGTGTTAGTCATTTAGCAAGGGGGATTGAAATGGATGGTGGAGACTGAAAGAGGGAAGAAGATCAAGGGTTGAGATCAAGTTTTGACTAAAGGAATTAAAAAATCCTTTTTTAATGTGCATGGGAGTGATAAAAAAGAATTTTATATTCCTTGGGAAAGAGAAAAAGAATTTAATATTCCTTAGCGAATGAGAGAGGAATTAAAAATTCCTCAAAAGGACCTTGGGAAGATAGAAAAGGAATTAAAAATTCCTTGGGGGCATGGGGAGAGTTGACCAAGGGGTAAGTTATGATAGCTAATCAATGATTAGGTTGTGTAAGTGAGGGATTAGGAAAATGACTAGGTGGGTAATGAGGATTAATGATCCACTTGCATATTATGGAGGATGTGATGGAAGGAGAGAGAAAGGAGTGAGGGAATTAAATATTTAAATTTAATCCCTATAAATTTTGACAACTAAATTAAATAAATTGATATTTTATTTTATTTAGGGGAGAATGATAAAGGAGGATAAAGTATTTAATTGATTAATTAAATACCTTAGGGATTTAGAGAAATTTAGGGATATTAATTAAATAATATCAATATTATTTATTTAATTTGAAAAAGAGGATATTTAGACAAAAAAGGATAAATTTGACCAAATGTAAGTGGCCAAATTTAGGTGTCTACAACTTCAATGTTTTGAGAACATAATTCACTTCACTAGTTCATTGATAGATGTCGTCTTTGCAGTCTATACTTACACCAAGCATTAATAGTCTTTCTCAAGTAGAAATTACTTCACACTTTAACAAATACAACCATACCGATTGAAATTAACTCATAAACATATGAAATCACTGAGAAAATATAAATGATACCTCACACACAATAACAATAAAGGAAATCCAAACGCTAGTAAGGAGCAAGCCCTTTCTCCCAACTGAACGAATGTAGAATGTTTATATCACATATGGATTCAACACTTCAATAGTCTTATATTAATTTCAACTTCAGAATAAAAGCTAAGATTTTTTCGTGCTCAAAAGAGAACATATGTATAAGTCTTAATACATAATAGAATACTGAAATAGACATATCCACCGATTACAAGTGTATAACCAAAATTACTTGATCAACTTTTGGAAAATAGTAACATGGCCTATGGCCTATTATTTTCCCCACATTCCAAAATTGCCTAAACAACCTAAGTACCAGACAATTAATTAAATATAAACTAGAAGACAATAACAAAAATGTACCACGAGATCCTCTAGGCAGTCTCCATTACATGCTCCTTCAACCTCCAAACATCCCTATTCATAATATCCATTGAAATTAGTACTCAATATTAGTTAATTACCAAATGTTTTGCATCCCTCTATTCATATCAATTAACTTTAATCTTTTATAAATTTCACGGAAACTTAAGGGAAAATTGAAAAAAGGTAAGCTTAATATGAAGACAAAACTAGGTGAATTCTAACTAAAATGGATGACAAAATTTAACTCATCATGTCCCACAAAATCTCCATAGGTTGGTGGGCTAATGCCATGTGTCTACCTTTGATGTCATTCTCCACTCTCGTTCAGTACGTATCTCTCATTGTTGAAACCTCTGTGTCTTAAAGATGTATTAGTGTGATGAATTAACATCTAGTGATGCAATAATGATAGGCCACATGTACATGTTGATGTCATAATCCACTTACGTTTCTTAATGCACAAATCTCCAAACACTTCACTTCACAACAACGATGTGAAGTGATTAGGCAATATGTCACCACGTGTCTACAAGACCCACCAAAGTTCTATTCTCCACCATTGTACATCACCCTATCAAACCCTATTTGATCACAACCATTCCCTACTTCCTCATGAGGCATATCCAAGACCCACCAAAAATACAATGAGCTGATGGGCACCATCAGATCATCTTGATTGCAACCATTGATACATCTCCATCGCTCATCTCTAAACTTCAAGCCAACATCAAAGAGATTTCCATTAGGGATAACTTTAAGAAACCACCTCAATGAAGATGTAAAAACCTGAATCTTTCCTTTTATTTGAAAAAAAGTATTAATTTTTTTGGCGAATCTATGCACATTATTAAAAAGTTTGTAAAATGTTCGAATCTTAATGAATAATTCATAAAAAATAATAATCACAGTGGCAAATCCTAGTGAATATTCACTAAAAAGATTAATTAAAATGGCGAATCTCTACTTTAAAAATTTGCATAGTTGGTTGGTGGAGTTCCCCCATATTTTTTTTCTTTTTTTAATATTGAAGTAGGGGCCCGGGGGCGGCAACCACTGGTGGGTCAAGGGTGCGCCCCTTGTGGGGATCAAGGGGGAAAATCCCCCTTGTGGGGGTCAAGGGGGCAACGCTTAAATATTACCATCGATTAGCAATTTACCTTTTTAATCGGACACTGTAGGTTCATTCCGTGACCTAAACACACATGCCTTTTAAAAGGCTTGCTAAGGCCGAAATTTATTTTAGGCCACATGATTAGCAATTTACCTTTTTAATCCAATGGTTGTAGGTTGATTCATGGCTAAAACACATGCCTTTTAAAACACTTGTTGAGGCCCGAAATTTGTTTTGGGCCACACGATTAGATTTAATCGTGTGGCCCAAAACAAATTTTGGGCCTCAACAAGCCTTTTAAAAGGCATGTGTGTATTCGGCCGCAGAATCAACCTGCAACCTTTGGATTAAAAATTTAAGCGATGATTTGATGGCAATAAATATTAGCCCTATTCAAGGCTAAAATATCCGTAAAATTAAATGGTCATTTATTATTGTGGTGATATTTCCCTAAAATCAATGGTAGAAGTATAATATTACTCGTGAATATAATTGATATTTGTGATTATAGTATAAATTTTTGGTGAATAAGTTTCAACTACGCGTTGTTTAAAATAAAATACATAGGCGAATTAATCGAGACGATTTTTTTTTTTTGTAAAAACCTAGCGATTCAGCATCATTTTTAGCTTGTACTATTCACCATTTCTAGAGGTCCCAATTTCAATTATTCACCAATTGGCAAAAATTTGCCACTAAAGTTTTCCCTGATTTCCATGATATAGGTGACCTTTAGTGATAGCCGTCCGATATGGGAGAATTGAGCACACACTATATGATCTATTCAATGAATACATAAGTGATACCAACTAGAGAACTAGGTAATGGGGTCGGTCACTGAATGAGTTTGAAGACATAAGTTATAACTTATGCGACTAGTACCTCCTATACATAGTCAACATGAAATCATAAAATCTATTGGTCGCCATGACTGTAAACACCTAGGGTTTAACTAGCAAACTTATTTTTTTGAAGAGCACAAATAATTCAATTTTGAGTGAAAGACACATCCTTTGGACTTGCACATCACATTTCTGACAAGCTATCAAAAAACCCATATCAAATTTGGCCTTTGATTTCACTTCAAATGCCTAGAAGGGTTTACTACAATATCATGAGAAAGTTGCATAACAACAATGCAACATCCTGAGAAACATTTGAAACTTACACTCCAACTTCCAGAACCACATCCATAACATTTCATACTCTCCTTAGACATTAATGACAACATTTTGACATCAATGCAAATACTCCTTTTATACAAGATTAGTTCCATCTCACTCCTGATCCCTCTTTTGGAATCAATGACAATAATATGCTAACACGGTCTACAACTTCTCAATCCTATGTAGTCATAGCTTCCATCTGTGATTCATTTTGTTGAAAACTCTCTCAAAAATTCAATAAAATCCTCATAGTGAATAGTGAAAATGACCTTTCATGGGCCCACATTGAGTGTATATAGGGAAAAATTTTCCCATTTTTCATGTGGTGAAATTTCCTTTCCCACCTTCCTATTTCCATCCACTTGGCTAGGGAAAAAAACTTGAGGGGGAATATACTCACTTCATCAAAATTTTCTTCCAAATCACCAAAAAAATTCTTAAGCATTCCTCTCACCGAGGGAGTTTCCTCCAATTTTGAAACTAACATGTTTTAGAGTTTTCTAGAATAGAATTTTACATCAAAAGTTATAGTTTCTCGCTGAGCTCAAACAATAGAGGCATCGTTAGTATCTACCTACTTTACCTCAATGACCTCTAAAGTATCCTTTTTGGAAAATTTTCATAATTTCCTAATTAAAATTTATATCTTCTTAGCTACTTTAGTGTAGCTGATTTTTTCCAAAAAATCAGCTCACTAAAGTGGGGGAAAATATATTGTCCTAAAATTGCACCCTATGTAAATTTCACACTTATGCATTTAGTCCCACCACATTTGTGATAAAAAAATGTAAGTCAAAATTTTATGATTATGACTTCATAGGCTACAATGATGAAGCACTAGGAACTTGAGTGTCTAATTCTTGCAAAGTTTTGGTCAGACACTAGTGCAACAAATAGATTTCTCTACAATGTGCTAGCTTACCCAAAATTTCTAAGATTGAAATGAAAATATTCTACATTCTTTACTTATGACATGCATTGTTGTGGAAATGATACATATTCAACAGCTCCTCCCATCAATGTAGCTTAAAAAACTATTTTTCACACTCATTTCAGAATTGAATCTCTCTTGAACAACTTCTTGCTTTCTCACTCATGCAACAAATCTTTACAGAAATAATCTCTTAAGAAATAGTCAAGACTCCTCTTGCACATAAATTCATTACATATATCAATCCAAGAGGGGAGCCACATGCTATTGGTAACACTCTCTTGTCATTATATTGATCTTATCTATTCGATCTTGTCTTTATTAGTTTATATTCATGATAGGGGTTCTCCTCCTTGTGGGGTTTGTTTCTATCACATGTCTATTATATTTGTGATAGGAATTCTCCTTCTTTATGGGGTTTTTCTTTATCACACATCTTTGCTTTATGAATTTTATCTATCTCAATCCTATCTATTTATCTACGGAGGTGGAAACACCGAAATGGGGGTTTGACTAAGACAAACCCCTAAATAGACCCCAAAATTTTCTCGTCATTTTTGTGCGTAGATGAACAAGTTTAGTAAGCTGGGTATTTTGGATTCTATATTTTTACTACCTTTTTTACCAGAGACAACAGTGTGGTGTGTAGATGTCTACATGGCATGCTAACGTCCATGGCTAAGAGCTAATTCTCTTAAGTGAATAATCTTCAATTTCTATTCTTTTCATTTTTGTATACTAGAGAATTTAATTTGTTCATTTACTTCTACAATTAAGTGATTTTGGCATTATTTTCATTTGTAACTTAGTGTCAATTTGATTAGATTGTATAAACATTATTAATTGTTTATCCTGTCACCTAAGCTTTGTTCTTTGAGGTAATTAAATGTCATTTCTCCTTAGGACCCTATCATATAGAGGGTAGTGAATCCCCTCACTTACAAGTTGCAACTAAGATTGAGGAAAATTAAAGTGAATAAGTGATCCAGGAGCATCTAGGGGTACTAGCAATCCTATGTCACCAAAAATATTTTATTTTATTTTGTTTGATTTCAATAAGGGCTAAGGTGATAGAAAATAATATTTTAATTTGCAATAATGTATATTCCCTTTGGTGTGAAAATGTAAATGCAAATCGGATGGGAAATAAGTCTTGGTAAAATGGTGAAAGCATCTTGAAGGGGAATATGCCTTTTGGGTGTCCACTTTTGAAGAAGGTCAAAAAGTCTTATTTGCATATGCATGCATCGTAAAATGTCATAAAGTGGGCTACAAATGAATCTTGAATGTTGCTTGCATGTATTTACATGTTTGTACCACAAGCTTTGTATGTTGGTGCATGTTTGGGTCGTAATTATGAGACCCGGTCTCAGTAAAACAGCCATAACTATCTCATACGGTAACGAAATTAAGAATTTCAAAATGATTCAAAAAGATGAAAACAAGGTGCACCAAAATCAGAAACCGTTTGAAGAAATTCTGAAAAATGATAGAGCATTGATAGGCTGAAAGTGACTGGTTTTCTTGGTGGTTTAGTAGAGATTGTTTTGAGAAACCAATAGAGGTTTCTTCTCACACAATTTCTATATATTGATGTTGCTCATTTGGAGAATTTGGCTTCGGAGGAGTTGCAGATTCACATAACCAGATACTGTCAAATTGAACATAGGATGAAGACTCCATTGTTGCAGAATTTTGTAATCAAAATCCCATGTTGTAAGGGAAGCTTGTGAGCTTCAACATATTATAATTTCATTTCATGTTTGTTGCAATAAAATATGTTGTTTTACTTCTTGCATATGTTGTGCAAATTTGAGTTATGTTATGAGTATTTAGATTTGTAAGGGGATTCGCCTTCATCAATAAGTCAAATTCATAAGAAAAGAGCCTTATCCTATGGCCTCCAAGGAGTGCTAATCACATCAAATTCCTAAAATCACATGTCCTATCATCTTGCAGATCAGGTTATGGAAGTTGGAATGAGATGAAACAATTTTGAATAATTGCAAGCATCTAGGGGGGCAGTTTGACTAACCATCCACCTATCTAGGAGAGTGGAGACAATAGTTACAACCATCTAGGTGGATCAAGCAGTAGATATAGGAGCAAAAAATTGAGGAAATTAGTATTCCTTACCCTCAACACCTACCTAGAAAATTTTAGGATTTTTCAAAGGAGTCAAAAAAGGGGAAGTTATTTTTAACACCCAAATAGAGGTGAAATCACCAATTAAAGAAGTTAAAAAAACATTATTTGTCTTTAGGTTGTGTCCTATATTCTCTCCTATGTTGGGATAGATAAAATGGATGCACCTACCTTGTTAGTTTTAAGGAGTTCTTTCTATTTTTTGAAAAAATTATGTATTGTAACTTAGCGTTCAACAAAAGGAGTATTGTAAATTCTTTCTTTTCAAGAAAATACAATATATTTTTGTATTTAGATATAATACCTTTTTATCAATAAAATAATCATTTTTCCTTCTCAAATCTATATGTTCTATAAAATTATGAAGTGATGGATGTGATTTTGTGAGAGCATGATCAATTCTTAATTTTGTGTCTCATTTCCAAGAACCTTTATGTACAAACATATATATTTTGTGTAGTTCATAGTTCATGTTATGGGTTTGAACAACTCTTAATTGTAAAAAATTATTTTCCTCCTAGAACAACAAAAAAAGTATCCCTTGCTTGATTTGGGAATAATTAAGGATGAACTGGACTTAATGTCACCTTCATCTAGTGTTGTGAGGTGTTTTACACATGAACACTAGGTCTTGGGTCCTCCGTAAGCTAAATTAACTTAACTCTACCTTAATTTAGTGTTGTAAAGTGTATTTATTTAATTTATTGTTGTAAAGTGTATTTATTTACACCTTCACATTATGTTTAGCAGGCTTGTAAACTAAGTGGACCTAATCTAGTGTTGTAATGTGTTTTACACATTCACATGCAACTTAGGGCCCTTCTAAGATAAATAAACCTAATTTTTCTTAATTTAATGTTGTAAAATGTATTTATTTATACTTTCGCATTGGATTTTGGGCCCTCTTGCATTCATAACCTTTATATCATCATTAATAGGCCCTTATGACCCCATATTATGCATACCAATGCATATTTTAATCAAAAACCTGACAATATCAACATATAAACTTAAATTCATCACTCCCTGACACCTTAGCGTGAAAAATGACCCTTGTGGGACCTATTCGCCACCTTGGGCAACCGAGTCCCATTTAGGTGGGAATCATTTTCCCAAGATGGTGGATGAGTCCCATTTGACCTATTTTTAAGGCTTTGAGCAGGAAAAGTTGATTTTTAATTCAAATTTCTCCTATGTCGCCCTTGGGGATCCAATTAATGGTCATTTGAGAGGCTTTCCTATATAAACAAGCTTCTAAATAATTATTTCATCCAAGCAACATAAGCCTACATGCTATCTATTGGATGTTGTGGTTGCATTATTGATATGTGGTTGTCATTGATGCCAACACTATTAGCACTCATGATTCTAAAGGCTGTATATGTTGAGGAGATTGAGAAAATTGTAATAAATATATTGCAGGTAGTCTGTGATGCTGTGGAAATCCAAGTGGTGAAAAGTATTGTACATTGAGTTTCAAGTGCCGTGCACTAAAGGGTTTGTTTCCGAGCCTATCTAGTATGTTGTCTAAAATTTTTAATGGTACGCATCAAGAATTGAGGAACTTATGAATATTTGTGTTCCTACAGTCACTCTGTTACTTTAGTAGGTGTTCTTGGAAGAAGAGGATGAATTTCTAGAAATTTCAGTTGTTGTGCATGTTCCTATGACATTTGCAGATGAGTAGAGATCATTCTCTATCCTTGTTGTATGTTTGCATTGTTTAGTGTGATCATGATTAGAGATTTTTTCAATGTGTGCTCAAGTTTTCATGTTCTTGGTGGACATGATGGTGGCAACGTGTTGCAGATCCATGAAGATTAATATTATATTGTTGGGAAAATTTGAGGATGTTGATTTAGGTCCTCACTATGTTGTGACTGACTTAGGTTGATGTGCATCAATATTTCTTCATGTATTAAGGCCGACAATTGTAATTTATTCTTTATTCTTGGCCAACAGAGTTGTTGATGTAAATCCGTATAGCAGATATATAAGAACGATTGTTTCTTCATTTTGAAGGGAGTGTGTGCATGCTTGGTGTATGTATACGAAATACATTTTTGAATAAAGATCAAATCATTCAGGAGCAGAGTAGAGTGTGAAGGAGTTTGAGTAGAGTGTGTAGAAGTTTTTTTGTGCCTAACCGGAATTGTCATCAAGCTTTTGTAGAAGCTAATTTCTCAGTTCAACCTCATCAGATGGATTTAATTTGATTGTTTTATGTAAGGTAGTGATCCTTCCTCTAAGCAGTGAGCTCTAGGAAATTTGCATGAATGTATGTGCATTCCCTATTCATTTCTTTCATTATACTTTGAATAGGGTATAATCTCGTGGACTAAAATCCAATGTGGATTTTCCCCTAACAGGGTTTCCACATATAAAAATCTTGGTGTTCATGTGTCTCTGATGTGTTATTGATTTATGCTTCCACTATTTATTACCAGATTTGAGATTAAAGGTTGTTTTAGGTTAAATAAGCTTAATTTTTGTAACAGTTGATTCACCCCCCCTCTTAGTTGTTTATCCGTGTTTTGCCAACAATCGGTATCAAAGCAGGTTCCTCTGAAGGGAAATCTTAACAAGTTGAGTTGATCTGAGATGGCATCTTACAAGAAGGATAGTCCTAGATTCGATGGATAAAACTACTCTCTGTGGTAAATCAAAATGGAATGCCATTTGAAGTGTATTGGTGAGCCTTTCTGGAAGATTACAAAGAATGCATATACTATTCCTCGGAATGGTACCTCTACTGCTAATGAAATCAAAGAAGCTAAAATAAATACCAGGGCTATCAAAGCATTGTTGAGTGCTTTGATAGATTCAGAGATGACAAATGTGATAGGTCTAAGGACTGCACATGAGATCTAGAAAAATTTGGTAACATTGTGTGAAGGATATGCAGTAGTGAAAGTTGCTAATCTATAGAGTCTAAAAGGCAAGTGGGAGGACATGAAGATGAGTGAAGATGATAAAATCCCCTCTTTCTCTCAAAAGATAAATGAACTGGTGATGAGCATTAGATGTGTCAGTAGAGTCTTGGATGAAGAAGAGATTGTGGCTAAGATACTTAGATTTGTGCCTCCTTCCTACAAAACAAAATCTTGTGCTATTGATGAACTCAAGACAGTGAAAAATGTGACAATAGACATGTTGATTGGAAAAGTTGTTGCCTTTGAGTTAAGTGAATTTTGTGAATCTACTCCTAAGACCGAATCTGCATTCAAGGCTAGTGTATCTAGAAAAAGCAAGCAAAGATATGATCTGGGAGAGAGTTCCAAAAATACATTCAAGTATGAAGATGAGATGAAACAGATTGAAGATGAAGAAAAATAATTAGAAGAATTGGAAGCATTGATTGTGAAAAGAGAAGCCAAAGGTCATGGTAAGTACAAAGGAAATTTACCTATCAAATTTTTTTATTGCAGTAAAATAGTTCATTTTGCATCAGGATGTCCTGAAAGAGTTTCTAAGTATAAACCTGATAAGACTAGATTTCAAAAGAAATGTTATTATGCTGAAGAAGGTGTTACCGATGATGAATCTGATAAAGAAACTAGAAATTAAGAAGAATGGGTATTCATTTCTATCAAAGAAAATGGTTAGGGGACCACTGAATCTACTAGTACTGTAAATGTTGAGAAGGCTCTTGGAGAAAAAAATGAAGAAAAGGGTGAGTGGTTAATTGATAGCAGATGCTCACATCATATAACTGGTGACAAAAACAAGTTTGTAAGCTTGGAAAACTATGATGGTGGTGTTGTAAGATTTGGAGACAACACTTCTGGTGTGATTCAAGGTAGAGGCACTATTTCTTTTGGTGGTAAGCATAATATTGATGATGTTATTTATCTAGAAGGATTAAAGAATAACTTGTTGAGTGTTGGACAGATGGTAGACAAGGGTTACAATCTTTAATTCAAGGATGGTAAGTGCAAGATAAGTGGAATTTCTAGAAATGTGATTGCTTCAAGTACAAAGACAAGAGGTAATACTTTTCACTTGAGTGTTGCTAGTGAAAGCTGTTTAATTGCTCAAGTTGATGTAAGTTGGTTATGGCATAGGAGGTTATGTCATGTGAACTTTGATAACATTGTCAAAATAAGCTCTACTCAAGAAGTTAGAGATCTTCCTAAGTCAGTGAATCCTACTAACACTATGTGCAAGGAATGTCAAATGGGAAAGCAAACTAGAAATTCCTTCTAGAGAAAATAGTATAACTCTAATGGAGTACTAGAACTGATACATACTGATCTATGTGGTCCATCCTGTGAACCCTAATCCTGCAAATGCACAAACATAGAAAACAAGCATAATGTTAGATCAAATGCAAGTGAGAATCAAGATTCCCCATGAAATCCATTTACAAAATTAAGATAGAAATGAAAAATGAAGAACAATGTATTAAACCAAATTAAATCTATCTAAACTAAGCAAACTCTTGATCCCATGGGGGAGTTGGTGCCAATGAGATGTTGCAATTGGCCCTTTCCCAATTCTTAATTGCAAATGTTGATTGATTGGAGAAATGTTCAAATATCCAAAGAGATTTGAGCATAACCTTGTTGTAAAATCTCAAATGTGGTGGATGATTGGATGAAATTGGCAAAATTAGCTCTCAATGTGGAGAGAGTAACTTTGCATATGAGTTGTGGATGAAGATTGAGGAGAAGAGTCTCCAATTTATAGATTTCAATCTTGGAAGAATGAATGAAAATATGCAATGTGGGATCATTCAACATCCAATGGCTAAGTGCAATTTGTCAAGATGTGAATGGTTGAGGAATGAGCACATTTTGGTCAATGTGCCAAAGAGGGGGTGATTTGACATTCAAATTTGAAAGTTGGGGGGAGAGAAGAGTGGAGTTAATGTCACTTGGCTCAATGCACAAGGACATGTAAGAGGCATTGAATGCCTTGTTGGAAGGACCAAGCCCACTTGGATTTTTGAATTCAAATGAGGGAATATTCCCTTTTGATGCCTTGTTGAGAGAAAATAGAGAATTAAATAAATCAAATTAATTGATTTATTGTGCAACTTGCATTCTCTAGAGGATTTTAGTGATTGAGATTAAGTTAAACATGGATTTGATTAACTTAATGAAGAATTAGGTGATGTGACAATTTAGACTTAGATAGATGAATTAAATTAAATCAGAATTGAGAGGAAATGATTAATCAAATAAATGATTTTGATTTATTTAACTAAGGAGGAATATGTTAGATTAAATTAAATAATGTTTAATTTATTTAATTTAATAGGAAGACTTTAGGTATTTAATTAAATAAAATGAATTATTTAATTAAACAGAAAGGTAAGGTTAATTAAATTAAATTGATTAATTTAATCAAAGGAGGTGATAGACTTAATCAGATAAATAATGACTCATTAGATTAAGGGATAGAATTACGATGAAATGCTGAGAGTGTGATTCAGAAGGAAATGTCGTTATTAATCAGGATCAAGTGTGTCGGATCGAGAATGTACATTTTCCATGTCTACACATCCAAAATCAAAAGTCTTCAAGGTGAAAGGTACTTTATGTTGCTTATTGATGATTACTCTAGAATGATATGGGTTGCTTTCTTAAGAGAAAAACATGAAGCATTAGAAAAATTTAAAATATTCAAAGCTATGGTAGAGAATGAGATAGGCCAAAAGATCAAATGCTTAAGGTTAGACAGAGGTGGTGAATTCACTTCCCAATAGTTCAATTCTTTCTATGAAGACCATGAAATCCAAAGACAACTATCTGCTCCCCGGACCCCTCAACAAAATGGAGTTATTGAAAGAAAGAACATAACCATTCTAGACACTACTAGAACCATGATGTTGCAAGCAAATTTTCCTCATTTCTATTGGAGAGAAGTTGTAAGCACTACTATGTATACCATTAACTAGGTAAATGTCAATAGTAGCTCTCATAAGACCCCTTTTTGAGCTATGGTTTGGTTATAAGCCTATTGTCAAATATTTCAAAAAAATTGGAAGCAAATGCTACATCAAGAGAGATGATGATATAGGAAAGTTTGATGCTAGAAGTTATGAAGGAATATTTCTAGGTTACTCTACTAAGAGAAAATCTTATCGATGCTTTAATAAAAGGTTGAATAAAATGGTTGAAAGAGAAAATGTCAAATTTGATGAAGATATTGATAGACCATCCAGATGTAGTGGATATGATTCAGATGATCATTATGATAGTACTAACAATGGAAATAATTTTTAGACACAGAATCAACCTCAAATTGTTCTAGTGAACCAACAGAATCAAGAAGAAGAAACCATAAGAAGTGTAGAAGAAAGAACAAAAGAACCAGAAGTCAGAGAAAATTCTAAAACTCCCAAGTATGTAAGGAAAAATCATTTTGACAGTCAGATCATAGGAGATAAGAGCAAAGGTGTGTAAACTAGAAGAAAATTTTTAGAAGAGTACTATCTAATTTCAAAAACTGAACCTAGCAATATCAATGAAACATGCAAAGATGAATATTGTATGGAAGCCATGAAAGAAGAACTAATGAAAATAGAGAAAAATGATACATGGGATCTTGTTCCTAGACCTCAGAACAAAAATGTTATTGGAGCCAAATGGGTGTTTCAGAAGAAGCTGAATGAACAAGATGAAGTGGTCAGAAACAAAGCAAGACTGGTTTGCAAAGGGTACTCACAAATGGAAGGTATTGATTTTGAAGAAACTTTTGCCCCTGTTGCTAGAATTGAAGCTATAAGATTATTTCTTGGTTATGTTTCTTTCAAGAATTACAAAGTCTATCAGATGGATGTAAAGTAAGCATTTCTAAATGGTGAGCTAGAAGAAGAAGTCTATGTTGAGCAACCAAATGGATTTCAACTAACTAACAAAAAAAACATGGTATGCCAATTGAAGAAAGCTCTATATAGACTTAAGCAAGCTCCTAGAGCTCGGTATGCTAGATTGGATAAATACTGTTAAAGCTTGAATTAAATAAAGGTACTGCTGACAAAAATCTATATTTCAAGTTGGATCAGAATAAAGAGTTGATCATTGAAGTCTTTGTTGATGAAATTGTTTTTGAAGGTGATGATGATTTGTGTATGAATTTTTCTGATGAAATGAAAAGTGAGTTTGAAATTTCAATGATTGGAGAACTGAAATTATTTTTAGGATTACAAATCACTCGGTTAGAAGATGGAATATTTATATCCCAGTCCAAATATGTAAAAGAGTTACTAAAAAAAATTGGCATGGAAGACTCAAAGCCAGTTGGTACACCTATTGTAACTAAATGAAAACTTACACAGAATAATGGTTCTCCTAAAGTAAATCAAACAAGATACAGGTCAATGATTGGTGGATTACTCTATTTGACTCAGACCAGGCCAGATATAATGAATGTTGTATGCATGGTTGCTAGATATCAAGATGATCCTAAAGAGTCTCATGTGACTGATGTGAAAAGAATCTTCAGATATCTGAAAGGGACAGTTGACTTTGGTCCCTGGTATCCTAAGGATGATGATCTTATCCTAAGCGCTTTTACTAATACATATTGGGTAGGAGATGTGGATAACAGGAAGAGTATTAGTGGTGGTGAATTCTTCTTGGGAAAGAATTTGGTATCTTGGCTAAGCAAAAAACAAAATTTTGTTTCATTATCTACTGCTAAGGCAGAATATATTGTTGTTGCAAGCAACTTTACTTAAGTATTATGGATGAAGAAGATGCTGAGAGATGTTTGAATTGAGTATGAATAATCCATTGCCATATTTTGTGATAATTCAAGTACCATAAAAATTTCTAAGAATCCAATGTTGCATTCAAAGACAAAGCATATATCCATCAATTATCACTTATTGAGAGATAAAGTAAGTGACAAAGAAGTTAGACTGGAGTATGTAATATATGGTTTAGAGAATGTGTACCTTTACCATTGATGTAAAAGGGGAGAAGAACAATGTGAAAAACTCTTGAAGGGGGAGAAGAGTCGAGAAATGGAGAGAAGAACTGCAGATCAAAGGGAGATAAGTATGTGAACAACTAGTTGTGTTAATGGTATTATTTTTCATACCATGTGTTGCCATCAATGCCAAAGGGGGAGATTTTTGGATTTTGTGGTTGCATTTCTAATATATGGTTGTCATTGATGTCAACACTATAAGTATTGGTGATTTTGAAGGTTGTATATGTCTAGGAGATTGAGAAAATTGTAATAAATATATTGCAGGCAGTCTATGATGTTGTGGAGATCCAAGTGGTGAAAATTGTTGTACGTTGAGTTTTAGGTGCCGCACACTAAAGGGTTTGTTGCTGAGCCTATCTAGTATGTTGTCTAAAAGTTTCAATGGTACGCATCAAGAATTCATGGATGATTCTAGATCATGCTCTATCCTTGTTGTACGTCTACATTCTTTGGTGTGATCGTGATCAAAGATTTTTCCGATGTGTGCTCGATTTTTCATGTTCTTGGCCGACATGATGGTGGTAACGTGTTGTGGATCCATGAGGATTAATATTCTATTATTTGGCATGTTCAAGGATGTTTATTTATGTCCTCACTATGTTGTGACCAGCTTGGGCTGATGCGCATCAATATTTGTTCATGTATTAAGGCTGACAATTGTAATTTATTCTTTATTCTTAGCCGACAGAGTTGTTGATGTAAATTTGTATAGCGGATATATAAGAAGGATTGTTTCTTCATTTTCAAGGGAGTGTGTGTGCTTGGTTTATGTATCATAAATACATGTGTGAATAAATATCAAATCATTTAGGAGCAGAGCAAAGTGTGAAGGAGTTTGAGCAAAGTGTGTAGAAGTTTGTCTATGCCTAACCAGAACAGTCATCAAGCTTTCGTAGAAGCTAATTTCTTAGTTAAAACTCATTAGATGGATTTAATCTAATTGTTTTATGTAAGGTAGTGAGCCTTCCTTTGAGCAGTGAGCTCTAGGTAGTCTGCCTAAATGCATGTGCATTCCCTATTCATTTATTTCATTATACTTCTAACATGGTATAATCTTGTGGACTAACATCCACCATGTTTTTTCCCCTAACAAGGTTTCCATGTATAAAAATCTTGGTGTTCATGTGTCTCTGATGTGTTATTGATTTATGCTTCCACTGTTAATTATCAGATTTGAGATTAAAAGTTGTTTTAGGTTAAATAAGCTTAATTTTTATAACAATTGATTCACCCCCCCTCTTAGTTGTCTATCCTTGTTTTTCCAATATTATCAAGTCAAGAAAGCAAGGGTTAAGCATTCCAAGGTCATCAAGATAGCTTTCAAGATCAATTCTAAGGCATTCGAGGGTAGAATTCTTCATCCATTGTTGCAAAAATTCAAGATTCTTCTTCATTTCAAGCATATCAAGCATCAAACATGTTATTGAGCTAATATTGTGATGTAGCATTGGAGATCCAAAATCAATCATTGTTCCATTCCAATTGTCAAAGATCAAGATATGCATCCTTCATGACCATTTCATGTTAAGTTGTAGATATATAAGAAATAATTCACAAGGAACCATTCAAGTTATCATTTTTCATGTTTCATATCTTATGTTTCATGTTTCATGTCCTTGTTTCATTATTTCATCACTTGGTTTAATTACCTACAAGGGGTTTGACCAAGGCAAACCCATATTCCCTAATAATCAGTATTTTCTCTCTTTCTTTGTGTGATTTCATATCTACGTGCTTTGAAGATCACGAGATCATTGAAGATTAGGTTACAAGCTTTTTGGAGTTGTCTCCCCATTCGCAAGGTCAAAATCTTCACACAAATTCACTTACAACCTTGAAAAATCAAGGTTTTGGATCCAAGAACCTAGAGGAACAAATTGAGTAGACTGAGAAGAGCAGATCTAGACATTGAATTTCTAAAAAATCCAAGCTGGATTCATTCGCCAAGAGTGGCGAATGAGTCCCACCATAGGATTTTTTCAGAGATCTTTATGGATTTGGATACCCATTTGGCTAAAACTTGATCTTGTGCAAAGACCTAGATCTAGGACTGATTCAACCAGAATGGAAAATGAGACCCACTAGGCCAAAAAAATAGGTTTTTCAAGATTTCAGAGCTCCATTCCATCTTCAATACATTTCCAAGTGTACACATTCTTTTTTACAGTTTTTGGTGTTGTTTCATTTGCATTTTTAAGTTATTTAATGAAGCATTTCATCAAACTAGGTTTTGCATTTCACCTTGCATTTTATTGTCTTTTCCAAATATAAACTTGGTGTTGAGCCCCTCTTCTAATCTAAAATCATATATTAAGATACCCTATTGTCAAATCTCTTCATTCTTCATTAGCCTGATATCTCTAAGGTGTCTTTGAGTGTAGCAAGTGTGAAATAGGAACCCTATCCTTGTGTTTATGCCTCAAAGATAGGGAGAATCCATTTCCATTGACTATATCTTGATGAACCTACATTTAGAATGCCTTCTTTTCTAATTTGGAGTCCATCATCATCCTAGACCTAGCTTACATTAGCTTTGCATTAGGGTTTGCATTAGTTAATTGGCATTCTAGAGTTTCAAATTTTTGCATTAGTGAAAGTGCATATAGGTTGCATTTTTGCATCTCAAATCATTGAAAATTTTCATTTGCATTTAGTATTCAGGACATACAACATAAAAAGCATAAAAATCACTTAAAACTCTATTTTTTTTAAAAAAAACCCTAATTGGGACTCATTCACCACCTTGGGCGAATCATTCCCAGTCCAAATTTTAAACTACCTTTAACAACATTGAAAACCTCATTTTTGTGCTTCCTAGGCCTCCTGCGAACATATAATTTAAGCCTGAAAAGTTTTGGGAACATATGTTTTATGCATCCAAGTCAAAAACATCAATTTAGAGTACTCTTTTTTCAAATCATCTCAATTACAAGCATCATCAAATCTGAAAATGTTCACATTTCTGAAACTTTGCATAATATGGATAAAAGTAATTTTCACTTTTGCATATACAATGTTACATTGATAAAACTTTGCATAAGTTTGGTAAAAGTGCTTTTCATTTTGGGATATACATTGTTTGCATTCTTAAATTTTTGCATACATGGGATAAAAGTGCTTTGCATCTTTGGATATACATTATTTAGATTGTTGAAACATTGCATGGGATGGTTAGAGGTGATTTTCATTCTAGGTCAAACAATCTTAGTGTCTTACATATCTAGGAATGCTAAGAAAAGTTGCATACCCCATGAGAGTGTTTCAGTGAAAGAGAATACAACCTTGGACATTCTTAACGATCATATTTGTTCTTCTCGTAATATCTCTCCTATTGGCATATACATTCCTAATGATCATATTTGTTCTTCTCCTTTTTGGATATACATTTTTTTCATTCTTAAAGTTTTGCATACATGGGATAAAAGTGTTTTGCATCTTTGGATATACACTATTTACATTGTTGAAACATTGCATGAGATGGTTAGAGGTGCTTTTCATTCTAGGTCAAACAATCTTAGTGTTTTACATATCTAGGAATGCTAAGAAAAGTTGCATACCCCATGAGAGTGTTTTAGTGAAAGAGAATACAACCTTGGACATTCCTAACGATCATATTTGTTCTTCTCCTAATATCTCTCCTATTGGCAAAGAAGATATTTTGGTGTTAGAAGAACCAATAAATGAGAGTTTTGAGAATCCTAATTGTTTCTCTCCTCTTACCTCTCTTAGTGGACAAGACATTGATGAGCAAGACAACACAACCATAGGTAATCATGACAATAACATCTGTTCTTCTCCTAGTATCTCTCCTAGCTATGAAGAAGATACTTTGATATTAGAAAACACAATCAATGAAGGTCATGAGGATCTTAGTTGTTCCCTTTCACCTAGGGAAACCCTTATTGAGCAAGATAGTTCAACCTTTGATCATTCCCCTACTTGTGATGAAGTCATTTTAGGAGAACCAACCTTTAAATTTCATGAACATTTAGTTGGTGGTTCTCCTAAAAACTCTCCTCCTGGGGAGGATATCATGGTGCAAGAAAATATGAACATGGACACATGTAATGAGGCTTATTTAGGTGAAGTGACATTAGAATCCTCTTCATTAAGAGATCATGCAAATAAAGACAATATTCTTGAGGTGATGATGACACAAATTGGATCTCCTTTAATTAGTAAGCTTCCTAAGTCACCTCCCATTATCAAATCACATAAGAAAATAAGAGATTTTTTGAAATCTACGATGCAATCTAACAATGTTTTGCAGCAACCAAGATATAACATAGTTTCTCAAACATGTAGACAACCAAAAACTACTCCCATTTCATTACCATTACTTCAAAATATTTTTCTTAGTGCTCCTCATTCACCTTTTCATAATATAGTTGAATATCTTAAAAAGACTCCTACTAATATATCCATATGGAAACTTATTCAACTATCACCTACATACAAGTGTCTATTTCAAGAAATATTGGAAATAAAGTAGGATGAGATCAAAGCTTCTATGAAATTGAATAATTTAAAATCCTCCTTTCATCCCACACAAGTCACACAATCATAAATCACATTCCCTAAACACAAATTACCCTCACTTGAGATCAAAAACAAGAATGAAGACTTGATGATAAAGGTGATTATTAATGAAATTGTAGTTAGGCACACTCTCATAGACAATAGAGCTGAAATTAATGCTTGTATCATGGACCTCCTAAACAAAATTTGCATGGAAAAAAGGCTCATTCAACTTAATAATGTTCATAATCGTGGCTTTGACAATGTTAATAAGAAACCAATAGGGATGATCACATTACCTATTGAGGTCGAACCTATAGTGTTGCCTACCCATATCCATATCATGCCATGACCTCTTCCATACAATATTCTCCTAGGGAGACCATGGATTCATGCTATGAAAGGATTCCCATCTACTCTTCACCACATAATGAAGTTTGAATAAAACAACAAGGTATACACGATTGAAGCAGATGAACGAAGTTATGAATCACATGATCACAAAACTTCCAACTCCCCTAATACTTTCCTTCCAAGATCAAAACTTGAACCTATACAATTTTTTGTTAATCCTTCACCTACAAAAATCTCTTTAGTGATAATTGTGGGTCATTATATTTTACTCCTTGTTTCAATAAAGCTTCCAAAATCTCACCCTCATGGCCTTAAGAGTCATATACAAAAGATTCATTTTTAGATACAAGTTCTAGTAATGATTGGGGTTTCACACCTTCCTTTAGGGGAGAGTGTGAAATATCACAATCTAAACTAGAACAACCTTTTGTTTCATTCGCTCAACTTAGTTCTACAAAATTACCCCATGGTGGTTATGGGGGCTATATAACTCCCATCCCTCCTAAAGGGTCCACACATAACTTTAAAAATGATTTTTGTTCTCATAAAGAATTTGATCCTTCTCAGAATCATAAACCCCCTTCATCTGACTTAGAAGATTGTTATGTTATAAAATACAATATCCCTCCTTCACATGGATACAATGAACACATGAAGGAAACCAACATACCATACCCTTTCAAGAAAGATCTAGGTTTATCACCTTTATCTCCCTTCTCATCTAAAGCCTTATCATTTAATGTGTGTATGACATCTTTTGCAACTAAAGGAACACATTCTAATATTGATCAAGAGAGTATCTTGTTGAGACTTCTCTAGGATCATCTGATATGTCTCCCTCCAAGAATGTGAAATAAATTTTACTACAAGAATTCATTTTGTGCATATCATAGATTTCATGGTCATTCTACTAATGAATGTAAGGCTTTAAACAACAAAATTCAACATCTCAAGGAGTGTGGTGCTCTTCCTTGTTTTTAGGCACCTAATTCCTCTAACTAATACTTACTTGCATCCTATTCAGCTCATCCTAGTCCTGCACTAAGTGGGGGAAAGGGGTTAGGTAGCCTTGTCCTTGTATTTCACTTGTCATTGTCTCTTTTAGCTCGTTGATCACCTTCATGAACATATAAGAACAATCTTGGGATGTGGACAACATGCCTTAGGTTGGCTCACATGTGACATACTTATTCATGATGTAGCTTATTGGAATGATGTGACTTGGTATAGGGTTTTCCATGTTAGCTCTTGTGTCATCCTTTTTTGCTGGTATTTACTATTTTCTACTTTAAATTAATTTCTCACAGCATGGTGTTTAGAAATTTATTTAAAGTGGGGGCATACATTGGAATCATTCTTTCACATTTCTATTTTTCATGTTTCAGGGTGTAGTCTTCTTACCTCATACAACATGTCTTCTTCTTTGTGGTGACATTGGGTGTAATTTCCTTCAAGACTGTGATATCTATTAGCATATTGCATTCCTCTTAGTGGATTGATGCAACACATTACATCCACTAAGTCGTGTTTTTTCTATTCTTTGATTGGTCCTCTCTTGGAGACATTAGGCACAATGTTCCCTAAGTTAAAAAACTTGCCTGAACTAAGCAAGAATCCTTTGAACATTTCCTATTTTTAATATTGCATTTGTTGTTATATGGTTACCTTGCATAACATCTTGCATGTCTGTGGAGCCATCTTGTTTTTTCATGAGTTGCGAGCATATGAAGTATTATTTATCTCATGAAGCTCGAAGTTAATTTCTTTTGCATGGAACCTTATCAAATTTATCAGGTGTATAAATTTTTTTATGGTTTGAGTGGGAAGCCCAATCAAGGCATGAATTTTCCCATAGCCACTTATGTGTGTGTGAGTATATACCATCCATGAGTGAATGTTTCTCACCCTTTTGGAATTCTCACCGAGCGGACAACCAAGAGTTCTGTTGCCCCAGAGTCAATATGCATTTTTCAAAAAAACAACTTAGATCTGATCCACATTATGTTGGAAAAATGGTTGAAGCTTGATCCACCTTTTTATTTTTGCTTATTTTTGTTCTTCCTCTAGTTATTGACATTGCATGATCATGTATCTTGTTTTTCTACAAATCATACACCTTGTGTGTGTCCTTTTTGTGCTTATGTCAGTTTGACATGGGATCTTAGATCCTGGGGGCTTGATTGCTTCCTCGATCTTTGTTATCCTATATTGACCACTTTGGTATGATTGGACCCCTCTTGAATGTCTACTTTAGTGTGAGTTTGAAGCAAGTTCATTCTCTCACTAAAGTGGGGGCTAGATGAAACAATGGAAAAAGTATCCCTTGCTTGATTTGGGAATAATTAAGGATAAAATAGACTTAATGTCGCCTTGGTCTAGTGTTGTGAGGTGTTTTACACATCCACACTAAGTCTCGAGCCCTCATTAAGCTAAATTAACTTAACTCTACCTTAATTTAGTGTTGTAAAGTGTATTTATTTACACCTTCACATTTAATTTAGGAGGCTTGTAAACTAAGTGGACCTAATCTAGTGTTGTAATATATTTTACACATTCATATGGGATTTAGGGCCCTTCTAAGCTAAATCTAAACCTAATTTTTCCTTAATTTAGCGTTGTAAAGTGTATTTATTTACACTTTCACATTGGATTTAATATTTTTAATTAAATACTTGCTATTTAATTAATATTTTTAATTCTTCTACTATTATAAATAAATTGTTAAATTTATTTATATGGTTCATTATTTTAATTCTTCTTTTCCAAAAAAATCACTTTCTTCCTAAATTAATTAAGTGGACAAATTAAATCAATTTTTTATTTAATTGGTTTTCCCTCTTCCACTTAAATTTGAATTTTTCAATTCAAATTGGTCCCCAAATTCATCTTCCTCTTAAATTGGTTAAAATGCACAAATAAATTAATTTGGAATTTTACTAATTTACCATCTCCATTTAAATTGAGTTTTTAATTCAATTTAAGCACATTTCTACATATTTCCTCTAACCACCGCCAACTCACCTACCACCTCACCATGTGTCTCACAAAAATGAATTTTATAAATTGAAAAATATGAATTATCTTCAAAAACTTTGCAACCAATTTAGACACATGGCTCCTCCTTCTCTGTGATTCCCTTTAACACTTGGAAAATTGTTTTGCTAAAGGGAACTATCTCCCTAATTCTCTCTAACCTCCTGATGCTCCACCGTTGATGCCCCATGATCGAAATCCTGACCATCCATTGTTGTCACATCACCTTGAACCTTGGAAAATCTATAAATAAGACTCATTGCTACAGGTTTTCAACAAGTAGAATTTGATAATCTTATGCTACAAAATTCATAGTGAATTTTAAGAGAAATTTGGAGAGAATTGTAACTAGTTTTTAAGCATTTTAGTTGATGTAGAGTTATAATGGAAATTTTGTTTTGGATAGATTAGCTCATTTCATCTTTCATATAGAATTTCCATTAGATCATCATCATTAATATTAACAACATTTGGATTTTAGTATCATCTCATCATAGGATCATTTAGTCTTCAAGCATCAAATATTGAAAATATTAAAATATAGACATGTAGATTTCATCATAGCATCTCATATTTTAGGTTGTCATCTTTGCAGGATCATGTGCAACACTAATAAGAAATGAGAGTGTGATTTGCAAGGGTCCTTGAGATTAGAGAACCATGGAATGAATTAAGAGGATAGCTGTAGTTTTTAATTCTACTATTTAGATTTCCTTTTATATAATACATTGCATGAAGGTATGTTTGATTTAGTTATTTTGACTCACATAGTTCACCCACACATAAATTGGTGCCCACCGTGGGGCCCGACCCTATACTTTAATTTTGTTTTCGTCAAGTTTTATTTTGTAGGTTCCATCAAAAATTTTGAAACAGTGCATACAAATTTTTCACCAACGCATCTGGTTTTGGGTTCAGTGCATCTGGCTCCTGTTTTGGTGCATCTAGTTGTTCTTTCGGCATATCTAGCTCTTGTTCCGATGCATCTGGCTATTTATTCGACGCATTTGGTTGTTTCTTTGGCACATTCATGTTTTGTTTCAGCGCATCAGGGAGTTTTAAATTTCATTTTATGCTTTTCCAGTTGAACACATTCAATTTATCATTTAGCACATTTAGTTGTTCTTTCAGTGCATTCAATAGTTTAGTGCATTCGGTCTCTGTAATGGTGCATCTAGTTTTTTCTGTAAATTTTCCAGATTCCCGGAACTGATTTATGTTTTTCTATGTTGCAAGAACTCTATACGCAGTTAAAGACTTTGCAGAAACCATTAAAAGAACATTGTCAAAGATTAAAAGTTGAAACTACTAATATTTTTTTGTAGGGATTTAATTGTTCATTTCCTTTGGTTAAGATAGGAATCTTGCTTAATTAGAAGGAAGAATTTACACCATGTTTGTTGTGTTTGGAGTGCTAGGGGAGTATGGCTCTCCCCTTAACTGGGTGGTCAGAAAGCTAGATCCATTCATTTATTTCTATTTTCACCCTTAGAGGGCCTACCTTGGTGGGACAAGAGGTAATCACCCCAAGGAAATGACCCAAACTAGTAACAGGCTAAGGCCAAGCCCTTCCAACTCGTATATAAAATAGGGACTTGAGGAAAGTTCAAGGACCACAAATGGTTATGCTGACAAGTGATTCCCTTAGTACCCATGTGGTACGTAAAAACTTGTAGAGCTTAACCTCTATAGGCTGGGAGTCCTCCTTAACGGAGCTAATCTTTCCATATGTATAGCCCACCCATAATAGAATGCCCTTACTAAAAACCTCTTTGTTGTAGTAATCCAAATTACCTTTCTATTCTTTGGTGCAACAATGGTCATTGCCAAGACATCTACATTCTCACCGTTTTTAGTAGAGGTGAAAAACTTTCCATGGGAGATTCAAGGGATTTTGAAGCTTGGTTGGCCCGAGAAGCGAGTGCACTGTAAGGGGGAGCCTGTGCAGCCAAGCTTCTAAATCACCCACTAAAAATAAGTGTGGCTGGAGTAAAATCCATGTGGAACCCAAAAGAATATCGCCTTACACAACCTAGGATTGTGCTTGTTTTATGTGTCTTCACCTATGCGTTTTAAATCAAAATTCAAGAAAAAATTACACTTTGAGATTATTCAACCAGTAATTCAAAAGAAAATTCAACTAAACAGTCCAAATTCACTGTCAAAAATTAGAAAAATATACCAAACTATCAAAAACCAGAAAAAAATTTCTAGTTCAACACATCCATCGACTATCTCAACACATTCATAGCATATTCCAACGTATTCATTTTTTGTTTCAGTGCATCCCACTTATATCCCATCATATTCTCTTTTAGTGCATTCATTTAATCATGCAACACATTCAGACCTTTCTCCAACGCATCCATACTCTGTTCTAGTGCATCCAGACCTTTCTACAGCGCATCTAAATTTTAGTGCATCTAGGCACTGTTTTAGCGCATCTAGTGAATTTTCAAATAGAAACCTAAATTTGACCTCCTTTCTGCCAATCAGCATCTAGTTCATATTTTACCTCTCAAGCAAGATCTTTTTATTGTCCTAAAGTTTATGTGGAGGGATTAGAAATCAACCAAATTTGTCAAGAAATCCCTTACCAAAAGAATCAAGAAACCAAAGAATCACCTTGGCTATAATAAATTTTTGAAAAGGAGACGCTTCTTGTATCAAAGTAGGAATGTCTTGCTTGATTATCAAACCTTCATCCATAGATATCATGACTTTGATAGAGGATATATTGATGATTTTTCTTTAGAGCCTTTATCTTCACAAGCTTATTATCAATGAAGAGATATTTCACAAAGGCATAATCATAGTCAGTCTATTCATCATTCCTTCATTTCTCAACCAAAAATTCAATATTCCAATTGTACCAATCAAATTATACAATAGAGCTCAATCTTGTTGAAACTAGAATTTTCAAGTGAAAATCCCCCATCTAAATTTTGATCAAACATCCAAAAGTTCCTTCCTCGTCACATCAATTTCTGATTTAGTAGGTGCATTTCACCATCAGGTTTTATCATCCTTCATTAGGATTCATCATCCTTTATCTTGAAATAAACCTTCCTTAATCAGATTTCAACCAATCCTTTTGGCACTCCCAAATTTTGGTCAAATATTTAGAACATCATCATCACTTGTATTCCCATCCAAATGAGATCCCAAAAGATGAAAATTCAAGAAAAATAAAGTGAAACCCAAAATACCATGGCTAAACAAGAAGAAAACCCCTTTCATAATATTTGTTCAACTGAAAATGATGAGGTAAATGAAGAAGATGTCCAACAAGCCCAACAAGATCCGAAATTCCATAAATTCTTAGAATTTTTTTTTGAGAAGGATGGGGAAAGATACCTCTTGATGTTGGAAAATAAAGGAGTCAAGTTACTCGATGATTTTGACGTTACAAAATTGAAAATAAATCCTAAGAAAATGGAAACCAAGACACAAACTGAATCAAGGAGTGAAGTAAAAACCAATGATCCCATGGATGTTTTGAAACAACAAATCCAAACTCTTCAACAAAAAATGCAGAACATGCAAACCAGGACTACTAAGAGATATTCTATACAAGATATATGTCCCTACCCATTCGATCAAAGTGTTAACATGATACCATTTCCCAAACATTGTGAATTTCCCAAATATGACAAGTTCAATGGGAAAATTGATCCAATAGATCATGTAAGCGAATTTCAAATGATGAGTTTTGAATTTTCCCATGAGGATACATATTTGATGAGATTATTCCCACATAGTTTGGGAGGGAAATGCATGCAATGGTTCTCACAATTGCCTCCAGGGATCAGATCTTTTGAGGAATTGGTAAAAAATTTCATTACCCAATATTCATATAGTATCCAACATGAGATCACGATGAAAGACTTTTGTAATGTGAAATAAAATAAATGAAAATCATTCCTCATATTCATACAAAGATGGATAATTTTATTCGCAAGGTATCCATGACCCATACCAGAAAAAGAGAAGATAGAGGTGTTCATTAATAACCTGAATGCTGACATGAGCTACAAGCATGACTTACAATGCCCTCCAACTTTTGAAAAATTGATTGAAAATGGGATCAAGATTGAGGAGGCTTTAGTCAAATGAGGAATTTTGAAAATCTATAATGAAAAAAAATCATCTAATTCTTCCAACAATGATAAACCAAAGTTTTGGAAAAAGTACAAAAATAATGACAATCATACCTCTTTTGAAATGCATAATGCCAAACCGGTCTTCAATTTGTTAGGAAGCTCCTCAAATATAAATCAAAAGACCACCGAAAATTCCAATCCAAGCAACAACCAAAATTCCACCCAGGGTAATACTCAAAACAATCAAACGTCATCATCCAAGAATCTACCCTATCAAACATCAAATAGCCGCAAAAATTTTATGCCTTTGGGTCAATCACATGAATCCACCTTGAGGGAACTTATTGAAAAACATCTCATCACTCTACCTGACACCTGAGGTTTTGAACCCAAAGTAAAATCATCCTAGTGGAATAAAGCTTATTATTGTGAATTCCGTCGATGCAAAGGCCACCTCACCAACAGTTGCATGCAATTGAAACATAAGATTCAAAATTTTATTGAAAATAAAATCATAAGGATCGAGGAGCCTCAAACTAACACTGACCATGGGGTATTCAAAAATCCTTTACCAAATTATGACAAAGGAGAATCTTCTAACAGTAACGAAAAAGGAAAGAATGTGAACTATGTTCATGACACCACCATTTATCATATCTCTGCCATTGAAAATCACACAAATGACATCGAAATCAATAACACACCAGATCCTGTTGCAACCAATCATCCAATCAACAACACCAACATCATTTCTAATAAAATCCTTGATATCCTGCAGGACATCGTTGTAACAGATAATCAAGTTAATGTCATCAAAATCAATGGAAAGCAAGACAGTGTGCCCATAAACATGACCACAAGGGCTCAAACCAAATATATTTTAAAGGGCAGCGCTTCCAAAACACCTATTGCTACATCTCATCAATACAACATTCTTGATTAGCTCCAGAAAACTCCCATGCAAATATCAATATTGGAGCTCCTTAAAATCTCTCCCACTCACAAGGATATTTTTGAAAAAGCCCTAGTCAATACAACAGTGCCAAATAATCGAGAAGTTTACGCTTTCCAAGCCATGGTGGGACACCTAGTTGTGCCTCATTGCTTATCCTTTTCAAAAAATGATGACATATCTCTCACCCATCCTCATAATGCAGCCCTCCATATTGAGGTTCTAATCCATAAAAGTTGTGTTAAGCATGTCCTTATAGATGGATGATCTGGACTTAATATCTATATTTTAAAGCTTGTCTGTGCACTAGGGTTCTCTGAAAATGCAATAGATCCCAGAAAGAAGATCACTATCAAAGCATATGATGATGAAGAGATAGCTTCAAAAGGCTTGATTATATTACCAATTTAGGTGGGACCAATTCAAAAAAATGTGGTTTTCCAAGTTTTGGATAACGATTTGACATATAACATACTCTTGGGTCATCCTTGGATACATTAAATATAGGGTGTGCCTTCAACATACCATTCATGTCTAAAGTTCCCTTGCAATGGCCAAGAAATCACTATTCCTGTTGATTCAAATATTTCTCAACAATGCAATTCCCTTAAGGGTGTCCAGGATGTATTTGTGCCTCATAACCGTGAAGATCCTAATTCCACCCCTAATATCCCTAATAGTTCCAATCAAGCTAATCCTTTGTCAAAATTGCTAGTCGTATCCTCCCATGAAGGAAGTCAATCAAGTTCATCATCCAAATAGTCAGAGAAAAGGGAAGAACCTATCCCTTATTTATCTAAATATTTCGAAGCCCAACTTAATACCATGGCCAAACAATTTGAAGAGAAATTCCAAGTCAAAGACAAAGGTGTCGGTGAATACTCCGTTGAACAATCCCGCTGCCTCTCATAGTTAATATCAAAAAAATCCTATGGTCAACCATCAACCTCTTCCCAACCATCCTCACAACCAGTCACACTTTTTGATTGTAGATTCATAAAATCAAGAACCGGAGGAATATGATGACAAAGATTTTTTGAATTGGCTCTACAAGGATGAAATTGATTCTCAAGCTACAACAACAAATCTCCAAACCACTTAGTATGGAAAAGGGTTCTCAATCCTAGAAAAGATGGGATATGACGGACAAGGACCTATTGGAAAAAGAAAATAGGGTATCATAGAACCTATCCAACCCCTCATAACCAATCCAAAAGATAAAACGGGGTTGGGATATAAGGAACATCAAAAGGATGAAGAAACAAAAGAGGACCTAAAGCATAAGGTTGTTGAATGGATCTTATAGATCCAAGCTAGTGACCACTATGAAATAAATTCTAATGAATATGAGTGGGATTCATTGTTAGAAGAATCATGTTATGACAAGGATGTTGATGTAATACACAAGTATACTCCCACACTCGAGGAGGGGCAAGGCTCAAGGTTAAGACCATTTGAATTAGGATCGCACAGTATCAATGGTTCAAGTGAAGATGATCAAGCTCATAGTGAGACGGATCACTCAGAAGAGGGCATCATAGACCTTGACCTAGCCATAGTATTATTTGAAGACAATGTTTCCATTAGGAAACTTACAACATCTAACCCGAACTCATTCGATGAAACCCTACCTTTTCTACATCTTGAACTAATACATTGGGACCAAACCGAACCTATCAATATCCCCACCTTTTCGAATGATGAGGCCATCATAAACTTACTTTGTGTTGTTAATCTTGAACAAGTCTCCACCATTGAATATCATAGAGGAGCTTCACAACAAGGGAGTGTCGAATTTCCCAACTGAAAATTAAATGAAACAAAAGAAAGATATGATGGTGAAAACCATTCCATGGTAGTATGAGATCAAGAAAGAGTAGAAATAAAGAGCGCATCCAATGGTGAAAACCTCTCTGAGGCACCAAAGGATAGGAATTTGACACTCTCCCATAACACTTCCAGGAAAGAGCAAAATTTATGATTGAACCAACACAGTCCATCAATGTCGGCAATGTAGAAATAGTAAGAACTCTTTATCTGGCAGAATCATTGACAGAACTAGAAAAGCTCAACTTTATCAAGTTCTTTGAAGAGAGACAAGTCAACTTTTCCTAGTCCTATGCAGATATGCCAGGGATAGATCCAAATCTCATCATGCACCATTTATCCCTTCCTTTAGTAATCAAACCAATCAAACAAAATTTGAGAAAAATGCATCTGCGCATTGCCCTATTGGTGAAGGTTGAACTAAAGAAGTTATTCGATGTTAGATTCATTAGACCCATTGACTATGTTGAGTGGATATCAAATATTGTGTCTGTTTCAAAACTTGATGGAAGCACAAGGATTTGCACTGACTTCAAAGATCTCAACAAGGCTTTCCTAAAAAGATGATTTCCCCTTGCCTAACATTGACATCATTTTGGACTTGACACCAGGTCATGACATGTTATCACTAATGGATGGATTTTTTGGACATAACCAAATCAAGTTAGCTCCTAAAGATCAAGATAAGACAGCATTCACTTGACCATGGGGAACTTTCTATTGGAACATCATGCCCTTCAGGTTGAAAAACGTAGAGGCCATATACCAAAGAGCTATAACAACCATCTTCCATGACATGATGCATACATTCATGGAATATTGTGTGGATGATTTGTTGGAAAAATACTACACTAGGGAGGGAAATCTGGAGATATTACACAAGCTATTCACCCACCTAGAGAAGTCTAATGCTCTCCTCAATCTGAAGAAATGTGTATTTGGGATAACGTCGACAAAGCTACTTGGGTATATAGTTTCAGAGAAATTTATTGAAGTGGACCCTACAAAGGTGAAAGCTATAATGGAGATTCCTCCCCTGAAAAACATTAGTCAGTTAAGATCCCTCCAAGGTAGATTCCAATCAATCAAAATATTCATCTCACAATTGGCTGACAAGACTCATCCTTTCACTCATCTCTTGCACAAGAATCTTTCTTTTTGATGGGATGAGAAGTGTGAAGCAAATTTCAACCAACTTAAACAATACTTGATGAGTCCACCTATCCTAGCATCTCCAACAGAAAGGAAGCCTCTTTTATTATGCATTTCCACTACTGACCGATCATCGGGAGCCTTGTTGGCACAGGAAGATTCAACAAGGAAAGAGAGAGCAATTTATTACATCAATAGTACCTTGAATGGGTATAAGATCAATTATACATCCATCAAGAAGCTTGTCTAGTTTTAGTGTTTTCTACTCAACAATTGCGACACTATATGTTGACTCATATAGTCAAGCTCATAGACAAGATAGATCCACTGAAGTATCTCCTAAGCAAAGAAAATCTGATAGGAAGACTGGCTAAGTGGGTAATGGTACTCAGTGAATTCGATATTAAATATGTCGACACAAAAGCTATAAAAGGGAAATCCATCACCGATCAATTGTTGGCCTTGTCATTGCACCAAAAGATCGACCTGTCAATACCCGATACAAGCATCAGTTAAGATCCATGGGAGGTGGTTAAACCATGTCATGAACCCGAAGGGAGATGTTAGCAATCAGTCCAATAATCCCCCCTAAGCGTCACCCGAGGGGTTTCAACCTGTGATCATCTCCAATACCAATTGTTAGCCTTGTCGTTGCACCAAAAGATCAACCTGTCAATGCCTGATACAAGCATTAGTTAAGATCCATAGGAGGTGATTAAACCATGTCACAAACCTGAAGGGAGATGTTGGTGGTTAGTCCAACATCAACTAGTTGAGGCACCAATTCATGACAATCATCCCCTCCATATTGAATTTCCATACATAGATGTCCTGATAGTAACAACAAAACAATGGGCATTATACTTTGGTGGTTCCTTCACTCAGCATCGATCAGGAGCATGGATCCTATTCATCACTCCCCTAGGTCACACAATTCAAAGATTCTATCACTTGATGTTTCCTTACACCAGCAACATAGCCAAATATGAAGCACTCATCATCAGAATCAAGATAGTTGTGGAATGGAAAATTACAGAGCTCCAGGTTTATGGGAATTCACAATTAGTCATCAACCATCTCAACAATGATTATAAAACCAAAGATGACAAGATAATTACCTACAAGAGAATGATTGATGACTTCAAGAAGTATTTTTTTGATATCAAATTTGGCCTAATCCCAAGGAGCAACAACAAAGTTGTCGATGCCATGGCTACTATTGATTCTCTACAGAAAATTCCAAAAAAATGCAGCCACTGTGAGTTCATGGTGGAGCAACTGTTTAACCCCACTTACAATACCTCTAAGTCCCAACTCATTTTCCACCTAGATTATTCCAATACCTCCATCTACAAAAAGATCTATGCATACCTAAAATATGATATCCTTCCTCCCAATCTTTCCCACAACCAGAAATGAAACATCATCTGCCAATCTACCCATCATACCCTTATAGCGGATGTACTTTATCATCGAGGTCTTGATGGAAATATTTTGTGATGTCTAAAAAGCAACGATTCTGAAACAACTTTATGAGAATTCCATGAGCGTTTTTGCGACACTCATTCAAGTGGTTTAACCCTCACCAAGAAAATCCTCCGTCTAGGGTATTACTGGCTGACTATGGAGAAATAATCCTTTCAATTTGTTAAGACATGTCGAAAATGCCAGATCCATGGTAATATTATTCATGCACCAACACAAGAATTGCAGCCCTTTGCATCAACTTTTCCATTTTGTCAATGGGGGTTGGATCTTGTAGGTAAAATTCACCCATCTTCAACTAATGGACACAAGTTCATCATCATCGCCAAAAAATACTTCACTAAGTGGGTTGAAGACGTGCCTCTAATCACCATCATAGGGAAGCAGATCTCATTGTTCATCCTGAACTACATCATCTGTTGATATGGTATCCCTCAATCCATTTTCATTGCCAACGGAAGACCTTTCATGAATCAAGATGTACAAGAACTCTATGAAAAATTTTATATCCAGCATTAGTTTTCTACACCCTACTACCCTCAATGGAATGGCCAAGCTGAGGCCTCAAACTAAACCATCTTGAAAATCTTAATGAAAACCATCAATGATGTTGGACATGATTGACATGTTCAACTGAATCCTACTTTGTGGACCTATCGTACAAGCATCTAAAAACCCATGAGAGCCACACCATATGCACTTGTCTATGGATCTAAAGCAGTATTGTCAATCGAGGTTGAGATGCCATCACTTTGGGTATCCTTGAAAGGTCTCATTTCAGATGAAGAGTACCATGTGGCTAGACTACAGGAGCTAGAGTTGTTGGATGAATGTCGTCAGTTGGTAGTAGATCACCTAAAAGTATATCAACAAATAATGTCTAGAAGCTACAATCACAAAATTAAACCTCATACATTTCAATTAGGTGATCTAGTACTGAAAAGAAAATCCCCATAATTAGTAGGACCGAGAAAAGAAAAGAAAATTTGAACCTAATTGGTTAGGTCCTTTTGTTGTGGTATCAGTGTTTGGATTGGGGGCATATCAGCTATCTATAGAAAATGGGGATATGTTTGAAGAACCAATGAACAACCTTCATCTGAAGAAGTTCTACACATGATGCATCCAGTGCATGTTAAAAGTCTTGAAAAAATTCTAAAAAGTAGAAAAGTCCTAAAAAAATCCTAAAAAGCATAAAAGTCCTGAAAAAATCATAAAAAGCATAAAAAGTCCTGAAAAACTGGTTGCCTTGATGAAAACCTGGCAAACAGGTGCCTTGGTGATAGCATAAAAATTAAAAAGATCAAAAAATCAAAAAAAAGAAGAAAAGAAAAATACAAAAAGAAGTGAAAAATAAAAAAATGGTTGCCTTGATGAAAACCTAGCAAACATGCGTCTTGATAACATAAAAAAAAATCATAAAATCATAAGAAGTGTAATAAAAATAAATGGTGAAAACTTGGTAAATAGGTGCTATTTGTGATAGGTCGACTTCTCTGTCTATTCGAGCTTGTGTTGATCATCCGCTTCTGCCTCCACTACACATTCATGTCTATCTTGGAACAAACTTCATGTCCATATATGGCTACCATGGTCATGTCCCACTTGGCTTGGTTTTCATTGTACATATCCATAATAAAATTTTGTTTGCTCTTACTGGGGGAAAAATCTTGATCTCACCAGGGGAAATCACCATTGAGCTTAAAACAATAGGCAAGCAAACAACAAATGCAACCTCAAAAACAACAATTGCAATAACCATCAAAATTTGAACATCGAACATCAATTAATCCAATCAATCATCCAAATCAAATCAAACATCAAGCCCAATAAAATCAACTCATCATTAGAGAATCATCTTTTGAATCATGGTTGGATTACTTTAACACAAATGTTCAATCGATGTATCTTGATTGTTGTTATCATTTCTCGGGAGTACCTTGATGATGTCACAAACTAGAGGGGCTATGATCAAGAATGATATTTTTCTTTGTCTACTACTTGTGATTCAATCATTACTATTGTGCAAATTATCACGAGACATGCTCTACAAATTATCATTCATGACATTATTAATTTGCATAGGAACATGATTAACTCTTGTTTGTTTACACAAGTGATACTCAGGTCATCTTGGTCTAATTATACCTCGATGCTTGTGTTATCTTACATTATCAAATATCAGTGGAAGTTGTATGGAAGTTTTACTTAGGTCATCATGGTCTAAATTATACCATTAATGTTTTTACCAACTTTCAACATAATAAAACTCTCAATGATGACAATAAGCACAATGAATAAGATGACAACATTGCATAGATAGAATTGCATTCATTTTAGTCTGCATTTTCATTATATATTTTCTAAGCTGGTAATTCTCAAGGTTGATGTCATTTATTACTACAGGATTGAGTATACTTGACATAACAAAAAAATCATTCATTTGCATTGACATTTCCATTCCATATCATTAGAAAGAATTATCATACAACCACATACATTCAAGCATTCATTACAATATTTGCATCATGAAAAATTCCAAAAATAATAATCATAAAGCATGCCACCATCATTCATAATCCATATCATACATCAAGGTCATAATAAATATAATATTTCATTCATCCATAATCCATCCATCCATACATACATTAATCATCCATAATAACATCATAAGTCCATTCATAATCCATTTGTATTCATAATCATAATTCATTTCACATATTTACATGGAAAATACCAAAAATATAGAAAAGTACATTACATTTCATTTGGATCATAACATTCATTACATAAGGGCATAACATAAAATCATCACACGTACATACATTCATCATCCATCCATACATAAGCATCATTCACGATCATAATTCATTTGCATAACCATCCATACATCTAGGCCATAATATTTGCATTATGAAAAATTCAAAAAGAGAGCATTATCATACATTCATACATCTTCATATACCATAAACCATCCATATCCATACATAAACCATATATCTACACTCCATAATAAAATCATTTGCATTCATATCATCCATCTCATAAACACATCATTCATAAACATATAAAAATAATGCATCCTCATCCATAATGCATCCATGACATAATCATATAGAACATGTCATAATCACATAGAACATAAATTAAATGCATCCATCCATAGTAAAAAAATCAACAAATAGATCATCAAATTCTGTTGCATATCATATAACCTCATAATAACATGTCAAGTATACAATGATATCAGCTAAGAAATGATACATCAAAAATGTGGCACAAGTTGAGTATCTAAATCAAAGTATAATAAATCAAACATGCCCATGGGATCCTATAGTGTTGCCTCCTGAGGTTGCAAGCCTCTGCCCAATACCGCTTTCCCCTAATGGCCATGGCCCTGTTGGCCTTGGCCCTGGTGGAGGTCCACCAGGTGATCCACCTAGAAGTGGTTGTGTAACCCCTCTGCTAGTAGTACGAGACTAGGAGAGACCAAATTTGTATCTGGCATAACTGACCCTCTACTCTAGTGGTACGATCTCATGATACCTGCCTCTATAATATTTGGCCTCCTTGGTGGACTCTCTAAGCTCTCTAATGAGGTTGGTTGTACCAATACCCTAATTCGTTGTTTGAATCTGATCTGCCACTGCCATAACCTATTCCTCCTACCTCCTCATAGCATCTCTCTCCATAGTAAGAGTGCCTACCTGGGCCTGTAACTACACCATCTGCCCTTATATTTGTACCAATGCTAAAGCCTGATCCTGTATTTGAGCCTAGGCCTAGGAAAGTTGTGCCTGTAGCATCTGAACCTGGCCCTACAGTTTCTACACTTACACCTATAACCCAACTATCTGAGTCTACTGCCTTTGAGAGGGCATCTTGAGAATCACTGGTCTCTACCCACCTGGTGTAGATCTCCTCCTCTTGGGGATAACCCCAAAGTCTGGTGAACCACCACTTCCACCACCATCACCACCCCCATCTCCACCTCCTCCTCCCTCTCCATCCCCTTCATCATCACCTTCATCATCACCTCTATCATCCCCAACCTCCTCCTCTCCCTCCTCCTCACTACCATCACCTCCTCTCGGTTGCAAAATTAGCCCAATCCTCCTCCCTACCTCCAAAATCGGTCCAGGATCATTTGGACTAGAAATGCATGGAAATGGGTGCATGTAAAAGTACTCGGCATAATCTGTTGTTATTTGTGCATCCACAACCTCAAGATGGTACTACTAGTAAATCGGTTGTAAGTCGTAATGCTCTAAGAAGGCTGCATCATAGTTGAGGGTTCGCCCCCACTCTGGTATATCCTACTTGCACTTAGCATAGTGCACTACCCCTGTGGCATCCCCTGAATATGGTCGTATTGTCTATATACCTACACCCAAAAAGAAACCTCTCCAAAATGTATGGTGTCCTGCCTATCAAATATCTGCTACAAAAAGTATAAGGAAACTCTAAATCATCCTCCTCCTAGGCCTCACAATCAAGATAGGGATGCTAGATCACTGTTTCTAGGTCATCCAGGACCCACCTCCAATACTCCAACTTTCCCAGCTTATGTTGGACAACTGGCCCTGTGTATCCAAAAATGTATGGCCATCCTATTGGGTGAGCCCTACCTCCAACTAGTCATGTGATAGCTATGTGCTCCCAGGCCTAGATCTATAATAGTGTGCAACCTGCAACGAGACTGCTTGCCCAGAGATTGACTACCTAGTGCAAATCGTAGTACAAATGTGCTAGCATGTGTTAGGACTCAAAAACATAGGTTTAAACCATTAGAGGTTGCCAAGCTCTCACAACATTTTTGGCTAATGTACAAGGTTAATCAATGTGATTGAACCTTCTACTCTTTAGGCTCTACTAAACCTATGCAAGTGAACCTATATAAATGAGGCAAACTTAAACAATACGCTTCCTACTTAAACATTATTTCCATCCCCCTATTTATTTTCTTCTATTTTCTGACTATTCTCACTTCTCACCCCAATTCTATCTCTAACTCATTCTTTTATACACTTTTAGAGAGCTTTTCCCTCACCTTTTGGTTTCTGTCTATTCGTATTTTCATGAGAGGCAAAGATTCACATCGCTTCATAACTAAAAATAACAATCATAACTGTCACAACAGCAACAACTTCCTTACCACATTACCTCACATCATTCTTTCCACTATCGCAGTATCGTAGTCTACTTTGACTTCTCTGCATATTTACCACTTTACCGCAGGTCTCATTTTGAACCTCCATGATATGGCGGTATCTTCCCAGCATTGCTCTCCACTGCTCTACTGCGCACTATATTTTGTCTTCCTGCGGTATAGCAGTAACCTACCTTGACCGTCACCTCCACCGCTCTACCGTGGTCTCTCCATCGCCTCCTCACGGTATTGCGGTGGCTTACCCTAGTTGCCATCTTCATTGTCTACCACCCTACCATGTGCTCCTTATCAACCTTCTGCGGTATGGCGATGTCTAGCTTCTCCTCCCTCTGTTCCTTCCATCGCTCTACCATGGCCAAACTATTACTCTACGTGGTATAGCAGTATCAGCATGGACTATTCTCCCAACCTCTCTATCACGGTCCAAGTTCAAACTCCTTACGGTATGGCAGTATACCTTTATAAATTTCCCTTCAATCACTATTGAGTTATGGGCCAAACTTCTACTCTGCACGGTATAACGGTAAAGGTATGATGTGACTGTTCATAACCGTGATACCACGAGCCATTTTGCAAAGGGCAGCAGTAAAGAGGTAAAAGGAAAAGATAAGTGGATGTTAAGGCAGCGGTATGGTGGTAAAAGGCATTTTTAGCATTGTGGAGGGCAGTAAAAAAAATTCATAAAAAAGATAGCGAAATACTTGGGTTCAAATGGAAAAATCTCTTAGAATTTTTTATGAAAATTTTGGTTCTAACAATAGCTCCTGTTGGGGATGAGTGATTTTCCAATAACTGCAAGTAACCAGAATATCATTGGGAGAGTAGACCAATACATCAAAGGATATGAAAAAATGAAAGAGGTGGAAAATGGAGGAAGTGGAAAGATGAAGGAGATGGAAAATAGAGTATGGAAGTGACCCTACAATACTGTACATGGAAATAAAACATTATTTTCAATGAGGGAACTCTGGCATTTTCCATGTATTGGCAAGTCCTAGCCCCTTTTAAATTCCTAAACTATTGTGCATGGAGAAAGAATGTTTAAAGAGGGTTGTGCAGAATTGTCCATGCACTGAAAATCCTTAATCCTTTGTTATTCCTTAAGAGAAAAAATGCTTCAGGAACTACCCATGTACAAGAAACTCCTGCTCCTCTCCAGACATGTTCCACAAGAAATAAGAATCCTCTCCTCCTTTTCCAATGACCAAAAAAGGACTCAAACACAAAGCTTCAAACTTGTCATTCTTTCCCCTCTCCTGACATCGAGCATTCTACATCAACACTAGGTCACTTTCTTCAAAAAATTTCTCTTTGGCCTTTTTATCAAAAAGATACTTCATCTGTGACTGCAACTTCATTTTCTTCTTCTGGTCCATTCTCCTTATTTCATCAATTTTTGCAAGCTACTCCATTCTTTCCTCCATTGGTTCAAAAATATCCAAATCCCCTTACAGAATAAAATTATAAATTGGTAAAAGGTTTTGTAGTGGCATCCTGACTTGTGTCCCATATACCAGTTCAAATGGAGACTTTCCAACTACCTTTTTTACTGTAATCATATCTGCCCACACAACCATTCTCAACTTTGAGTCCCATACCTTTTTATTTGTATCTAACAACCTCCTTATTATCTTTAAAAGACTTTTATTACTTGATTCCGCCTAACCATTTGCTTGTGGATTGTAAGGGGAAGAATAGGAAACATTAATGCCATATGTGTTGCAGAAATCTCTAAACTCATCAGATCTAAAACACATCCCATTATCTATGAGTTGTCCATTAGAAATTTCACCACCACCTTGCTTATTGCTTGTTTAGTTGGGATAGCCTCCACCCATTTAGTAAAATAATATGTGGCAACTAGTATCCATTTGTGTCCTCCACTTGATCTTTCCTCTATTTCTCCAATGAAGTCAATTCCCCATTGGTGGAAAGGGGCTTCTACCTGCAAAGGTCTAAGTGTTAAGGCTCCTTGATACTTCAATTTCCGTAAAAACTTCTGACAAGCCTCATATTTCCTTACATGTGCAAAAGAGTCATTAAAAACTTTAGGCCAGTAATAGCCAGCCCTGAGAATATTATGTGCAGTAGTTTTAGCAGAATAATTTCCACCAAAAACCCCCTCATGCATCTCCCTCAAGACATATTTTTCTTGTGATTCATCTAGGCACAATAGCAACATTCCATCCCTATTCTTCCAAAATAAGTCCCCTTCTATAAAAACATACTTAGATTCTTGCAGCTTCAAAGTTCTCTTTTGATTGTCATTCAACCCCTCAGGGAATTTCATGTGCTTGAGATAATACATTACATTTGTGTACCAAGAGGTATGTTCAATACCTGCAACTGCATTCTCCTCACCTTCTATATTGCAGATTTGATTTACTTCTATGTCTATTTCTTCCATTAGCCTAGCCAAACCCTATCCTCTTACCAACTTGGTAATCTGAATTTCCATATTGAACCCTTGGATTTTATTAATCCATCTGCATCTTTTTCCTGTCACCTCTATTTGTACCAAGATATCTTTCACAGCTGCATGTGGAACATAAGCAATTACTTTAGCTCCAACAAGATATGGTCTGAAAGCTTTTGCTGCTTTGACCAATGCAAAGGCATGTTTTTCCATGATGCCATATTTCAATTCTGACCCCTGCAAAGATTTGCTGAAAAAAGATACAGGTTGCTCATGACCTTCATCATTCTTTCGCAACATAACAGCTGCTATGGTGTGAAATGAAGCAAAAGAAAATATTTGAAAAGGTTTAGTAAAATCAGGGGACTTTAGGATGGAAGCTTCTTTGATAGATATTTTGATAGATATAAAGGCTTTCATAGCTTTAGCAGTCCAGTCTAACTTTTCTCCCTTTTTCAACATCTTGGATATAGGTTTAACAATCTCAAAAAATTGGACACAAATCATCTGACAAAGTTAATTTGACCAAAAAATGATTGGATTGCTTTGACAGTTTTGGGAATGGGAATTTTATCTATGGCATCTACTCTCTCAAGGTCTATTCCAATCCCATATTTTGATACAATATGCCCCAAAAGTTTACCCTCTATAACAAAAAAATAATATTTTTTAGTATTAAAATGAATACCATATTCCAAAGCCTTGATGAATATCTTCTCCAAGTGCCCCACATGATCCTCTGCCTTTTTGGAATAAGCAATAAGATCATCTTGGTACACCACCATTGTAGCATTAATCAGATCTATAAATGCAACATTCATGACCCTTTGAAAAGTGGCCCCTACATTTGTGAGACTGAATGGAATTCTCGCATAAACATATGTTCCCCATGGTGTAGTGAAAATTGTCTTGTATTGTTCAGACTCTTTGACTTTAACCTGGTTATATCCAAAAAACTCATCCATCATTGACAGTAGCTCACACCCTGTTACTTTGTGCAATATTGCCTCCATATTTGGGAGAGGATAATTATCTTTAAGGGAAGCAACATTCAAATTTCTAAAATCTACACATAATCTAATGTCCCCATTTTTCTTCCTTACTGGAATCAAATTTGAGACCCATTTTGAATGCCTAATGGGTCTAATAATTCCTCCAAATCTAAGTTTTTCCAGTTCCTCTTGCATCTTAGGTTTCAAAGTTGGGTTAATAGGCCTCTACCTTTGTTTGAATGGCTTTGAGTCTGGTTTAAGAGGAATCTCATGCTGGAAAAGTTCCTCTATGTATGCCTTGAGATCCTCATAAGACCAAGCAAACACATGTTTGTATTTTCTCAATAATGCAATCAACATTCCCCTGATCGTTTCCTAGATTTACTTCTTCAATATCTTCTCTCTTGACCAGTGTATGCTTCATGAGAGAGTGATCACTCCCATCATATACTCTTTCTAATGCCACAAGCCCTTTGGGGAGCTTGTTGGTTTTAAGTTGCAAGACTTCCTTCCCAAATACAGTATGTTTCCCATCCACTTCCTCCACAAAAGCGTTGAATTCAATCTCCTGCCTCATATTGGTCTATACAATGAAGAAACTTCAAAAGGTCGGTATCATCATTAAAAACCTGCCAACTGTATATGTTGTTAGGGATAGCAGGTCTTGTTTTGAATTCAACCTGAGATATTCCAACCAAAGTGATATCATCTCTTTTCAAGGCTACATTAGCCAGAAAATCTACCATCAATTTTTTTGATCTATCTATCCATCAATTAAGAAAGCATCAAATAATTCAACTATGTCCCACACAAAATTTCTATATTGTTTCAACCTCTTGTTCTTTGCAACATATCTTGATCTGATTTGTGAGACAACTAGCTCAAAATCTCCTAAGATAGTTAGCAATTTTATCTTGTGCTTGACAACCATATTTAAACCAATCAATAAGGCCTCATATTCTACCACATTTTTTGTACACTCAAAGGTTAACAAAAATGAATATTTGAATGTTACACCTTCAAGTGATATAAAAACTACTCCATCTACATTACCTTCTTGGTTGCATGCCCCATCAAAATACATTTTACACACACCCTGTTGATCTTTAGAAACATACTTATCAGTTGGGTCAATATTTTCAAATTCAGGTTGAGACAATTCCACTCTGAAACTCCCTAAATCCACATATAGAAAAAATTGAGTTGTTCTTGAGGAATATACTCAACAATCTGATTCATTCTGGGTTCTCTATACAACTTCAATTCTTGACCATTGACTGGTATTGTAGCATATGATAAATCAAACTGTACATTGCCTCCAAGTGCTACAATCCATTGTCTTAACAAAAGAATTCCAAATCGAGGTGTGTCAATTATAGTTATATCAATGTTAGAAGTCACTTGTGGGTAAGTTGCCACCTTCACTTCCACATCTCTCATAATTCCCATAACTGGGAAAGGTCTACTATCCATGACATAACATTTACCACCCTCAACATCTACCCACATACCAAGTTGTTTCATTACCCCTACTGGCATAATGTTCATAGAAGCACCTGAATCTATCATACAATTTCTTACTAGCTTTCCATTTATGACTAGGGTAGTAAAGAATGGATCAATTTGTGGTGTATTCATTAATGCAACACTTAGACAAACCTCTGTAACTTTAATCTTTTCCTTTCTATTAGTAGTTTTAGGAATCTCCTTATGTTGAAGGTTTATATTTTGATTACTCCCACTAGATATTAATTGAATAACACTTTCCCTATACTCTTTAATCTTCATCATTTCAAGTAATGGGACAAACATTTTTACCTGGGACAAAGCTTGCATGAAATCAAAAGAGGAACCTTTTGTTCTGATCATCCTCTTTTTCTCTGTTGATTCTCCTTTGTTCTCCTCTTTCTCCTTTTTGTTTGTCTGATTTGAATTTTGTTTGTCCTTGGGAAATTCTTTGTTTTCTTCTTTAGGGACATACTTTTTTTCTTTTTTATCAGATTGCTTATCATCTGTCCCTTTTGAAGCTTCATGGGGCATTTTATTATTCTTCAAAAATATTCCTCTTGGAACACCTTCATTCTCATTCATTGTTTTATTCCTCAACCAGTATTTGCTTTTGGCCTACTCAACTATTTCCATGGTCAATCTTTTAATTTCTTCCTCAGTTGGTCTCCTCATATTTCACCTATTGGTCTGGTATGATGTAGTAGGAGGACCTTGTTCATTATCAATTTCTTCATGATCTGAAAAAACTTATTGTTCTGCCATATGGACATTGTACTTTTGGTGATCAACATCATATTCATACGCCCCTTCTTCTGAAGATGAGTATCCCTTCTCAACAAAGTGAAGAGTGTGGGAAGCTAAGTAAATATTATGGTCCTCTTTATTGTTGTCTTCTGGTATATCCTTTCTTGGTATTGACTGAGCTAGGATACAATACTTTGGGGAATGCAGCAAGTCACAAACTAAGCACCAAGGACTATTATCTACCATATATGCCCCTCTTTTCTTTAAAGGATCGGGTGTCTCTTTATTCCTTGGCCTATCTTTCCATCCTTCCAATTTGTATTATATGGCATGTCATACAGCCTTGGCCTTTCATTTCCTGTATGGATTTTCCTACCTATTTGAAGGAACATATTGAGGAACCCTAGGGTTATCCCTCTTGCCAATCATTCATGCATCTTTCCTATTATTTTAAATAGTTAGTGCTATTTTTTGAGTGTTAGCTAAATTCCTGGGACACCTGTTCCTAAGCTTATATCCTTTCTTAGGATCAAAAGCTTTTAAATAGATACTCAATGCAGTAGGATCAGCTAATTTGGATCTAGGAGGTATCTTATTATGCAATTTAGAAAACTTCTATTTGAAGTCATAAGCTGACTCATTTTGATGCTTTTGGATAGTTACCAATTCATGCAAGGAAAAATATGGTGCACATTGATTCCCATAATTCTCAAGAAAATGTTCATAAAACTCCTAAATTGAGTCAATAGAAGCTATTGGCAAACTGTTAAACCAATCTCTGGCATCTTCAATCAGTAACATCATAAACAATATCATTTGTATATCCTCATATTGCATATCCAAATCTTGAATAAATGCATTAAAGCTCATTAGGTGTTCTTCAACTGTGACTGCACTACTTCCTGTGAACTTTGGGATGAGGCTTCTCCAACTATTGTCCATAGGATAAGGATATATTTGAAATCCAGCCAAATCAAACTATCTAATCATGGTTGTGTATGGTGGAGGAGGTGGATTTTGATGATTCTAGTGTCGGAACAATGGATTGTTGTAAGGTAATGGCACATATTGTTGACCTTGTGGGGGCCTGTGTTGTTGACCTTTTGGAGGCATGTATTGCTGGTGAGGGGGTGGCGAAGTATTTTGATGTTGTGGTGGAGAATTTGGGGGTCTATATTGATTCCCCGATTGATTTCGTTGTACTCAGGGGATTTGAAGGTATTGCATTATTATTCCCCTTCCTATGAGGTGGCATATATTTAGGAAAGTTATCCATTTGAGCATTAATCTGAGCTTTCTGCAACTTCAATTCTTCAAGCTCTCTTATTGCTTGGAGCCTCTACTCATACTCTATTCTTTCTCTTTCCACTTCTTTTCTTTCATACTCCAATCGTGCATTTATCTCATCTTGAGCCATGTGTTCATAGTTCTCTTCAGAGGTTGCTTCATAGCCAAGCCCATCTTGATTCTCTTCAAGTAATGCCATTTTTTTATCATATTCATGTTGTTCCTTTCCCTTTCAACCTCAAATCCAACCATGAACTCCTCAACTTTCTTGGGGTCTGGTTGATAGAAGGGATTCCTCTTTTCCTCAGGAGTGTGAGGTTCTCTAGATGGGATGTTTTTAGTTTCCACTATACCATAGGAATTATGTGTCTCTAGGGGTTCTTTTTATGTTTTGTCTTTATTTGTTGGGCCCATGTCATCAGACACCTTCTTGCCCTTATCATTCTTTTGAGTCCATTTACTTTTTTCATTATTAGAATCTTCCTTATACAAAGATCTTATGCCATGCATGTTGTGAGTAATTTTGATAGTCTGAACTCAAGGATGATTCCTTTCTAATGTGTATTTCACTTTATTAGTTTCAATGCACTTATTCATTTAGAGTCGCCACTCACTTTCCAAAAGTGATAAAATTATGTAATTCGTTGTTCCAGTGGAGTCTTTTGAAAGATATTGACTCTATAATGAAGGATTGGTTTTAGTTTAACATTTCTTAGTAGAGTCACAAAACTATTAGGACTCAAAAATGTAGGTTTAAACCATGAGAGGTTGCCAAGCTCTCAACATGTTTCTGGCTAACATACAAGGCTAATCAATGTGATTGAACCTTCTACTCTTTAGGCTCTCCTAAATCTAGGCGAGTGAACCTATATAAATGAGGCAGACTTAAACGATATGCTTCCTGCTTAAACAATCTATCCACAATGGCAATTGGAAGTGGAGAGATAAAATCTTAATAACTACTCCTACTACATAAAATGAAAGTGTTTATATATGTTTTCTAGGGTATGACAAATCAGTGCTTTCTATCCACATGGGAAATGGAGTCAAAATTCAAGAATAATATGCGTTTCCCTATTTTTGGCTTGACTCGAGCTACTAGCAACTTTTGGAAAAGGATGTTCTATAACTGGCATAAAACTTCACTAAATTTATGACTTGCATAAATTGTGCTAGAATATTTCTTTACCAGGTTCTTCTTCAATTATCCAAAATAAATCCTTAATCACTGTGATTTACTCAAAATAATTTAAATTGACTTGCAAACATCAATTAATTAAATCACACAAAATGAAAATGCACTTTGATAAATCAAAAACATACCTGACATACTGATTTAAATGATTAAAAATCTCAATTTGGAGACAACCAGATAAAAATTAGAAATAATTGCATCACAACAACCGAAAACCAAAAACAATTCCATAGTTTAAAGTATTATTTCCATTACTTTTCTTCAGAAAAGTATATACATTATTTGCATCCCCTAGTTTATTTTCTACTATTTTCTAACTGTTCTCACTTCTCACCCCAATTCTGTCTCGAACTCATTCTTTTATACACTTTTAGAGAAATTTTCCCACGCCTTTTGGTTTCTGTCTGTTCATATTTTCATGAGAGGAAAAGAGTCGCATCGCTTCATAACTGAAAATAACAATCATAATTGTCACAACAACAACAACTTCCTTACCACGTTACCTCGAGCCATTCTTTCCACTACCGTAGTCTGCTTTGACTTCTTTGCATATTTATCGTAGGTATCATTTTGAACCTCCACAATATGGCAGTATCTTCCCATCATTGCTCTCCACCACCCTACTGTGCACTATATTTTGTCTTCCCACGGTATAGCGGTAACCTGCCTTGACCGTCACCTCCACCGCTCTACTGCGGTCTCTCTGTCACCTCCCCATGATACCGTGGTGGCTTACCCTGGCTTCCATATTCACTGTCTATTGGCCTACTGTAGGCTCCTTGTCAACCTTTCATGGTATGGTGATGTCTAACTTCTCCTTGCTCTATTCCTTCCACTGCTCTACCATGGTCAAACCGTTCACTCTACCCGGTATAGTGGTATCGGCATGGACTGTTCTCCCTACCACTCTACCACAGTCCAAGTTCAAACTCCTTGTGGTATGGTGGTATACCTTTATAAAATGCCCTTCACTTCACCACTGAGCAGTGGGCTAAACTTCTTCTTTGCATGGTATAGCGGTAAGGGTATGATGTGACTATTCATAACCGTGATACCGTGAGCCATTTTGCAAAGGGTAGCGGTAAAGAGTTAAAAGGAAAAGTTAAGTGGATGTTAAGGCAGATGTATGGTGGTAAAAGGCAATTTTAGCATTGTGGAGGGCGGTAAAATATTTTTTCATAAAAAATATAGTGAAATGCTTGGGTTCAAATGGAAAAAACCCTTAGAATTTTTTATGAAAATTCTAGTTCTAACAACATGCATGATCCCCAAGCATACCTCGTACCATGGGCAATAATACTATCCAAAATCCACCCCCAACACACTAAGAAGCCCTTTGAACTACGGTTGAGGCAGAGAAATTCTCCAATAAATCCAACTAGTACACATGGTAAAGCCTGCCTAGAAGAAATAAACTCCCACCATGGAATCTCATAACCAAGAAACTGATCATCATAAAATATATGGCATATGGCATTTGTACCCCCCTGCTCCTCATGATCATAAAAAACCAACTCCCTAACAACTAGCATCCTCAATATCCGATAAACATCCTTCAGGATCACTGTCATCTCTCTAGTCAGTAAATGAAAGGTGTTGTGGTCACTATGCCACCTCTCTGCAAGTGTTGTCAGTATCCCCCGATTAATCTAGTATTGGGGCATGTCTATCAATGAAGTCAAACCACACTAGTCAATGATGGAAAAATTTGTCGGAGTTAGTCGTGGGATCATGTCCCATGTCGTCAAAAATTGCTCATGAACTTGAAGGTTCCCTAAGCCACCCTCCTAGAATCAAATTAAATCATCAATTCAACAAATCAATCGATCAGCCTATCAATCAACACATCATTTAATCAAATCAGCTCGCATGAGATTCTGATAAAATCTCGAGGAGCACCTATCCTATCACTCGATTCTCATTTTTCATGAGATCAATCATTATCAATCAACTTATCATTGTTCCTCACCTATAATGAGGACGATCATCAATCAATCAATCAATCAATATATCCTATCATCGTTCCTTGCCTATCATGAGGACGATCATCAATCAATCAATCAATCAATCTATCTATCATATTCATTGTTACTCGCCTATCATGAGGACAATCATCAACCTATCAATAAACATCACCCTATCATCAGCTGACTTGATCAACAATCATCAATATCTAGGAGGAATCTTTTAAAATCATCAATTTTGGTTGAATGCGCTAAAACAGAGTTTCTATGTGTCGATTTACTAGATGCGCTAGAAAAACTATTGGATGAGCTAGAATAGAGTCCTGATTTGCCATTTCATGGATGCATTGGAAAACGGATTTTATGCGTCAGAACAGAGTCCTGATGCATCATTTCTCGGATGTACTAATTGATCAATTCCATGTGCAACTCTATCCTATTGATGTGCTAAATACCCTATGTGCTAATCTAATCCCCTAATATGCTGAAGCAGATTTTGGATGTGCTAGCCTAGTTTTTGGGTCCTCACCTAACCAGATGTGCTACTATGGGGTTTCTATGTGCTAAAGTGGGTTCTCTATGCGCTAAATCTCTATCTTAATGCACTAAAACGTGAAAGGAATTCAATTTTTCAAATGAAATTTAAAACAGAAATTAAAATTTCAAAATTCAAAAAGAGGTTCTCGAGGTACGTACCGGAGGTCCATACGAGGTTGGACATTGGTGGTGGTGAACTCACTCGAATCTATGTGTGTGGCATGGAATTTTGTCCATCTTTTCTCTGCAGGCTCTCAGTTTTCAAAATGCTCAAGTTACAAATGAACCTATCTTTTACCCTTTTTGACCTTTTAAAGGTTAATTTTGGGGTAATTATTGTGGCATTTTCTTTAATTTTTCAAATGGGCCTTTTTCATCAACTAATCAAAATGTGGCAAAAATATCATCATTTTCAGGAGATAAATCAGGTCATCCTTATCAAATCTATCGATCATCAACATATCATCAAAACATCATTTAAATCATCAAAAATCCCTGATTTATCTCCCGAGGGGGCATCCTTTCATCATCGCTGCAAAATCAGAGTCAGGGACATGTCAAAATTTTTATCATTTTGGTCAAAAAAATCATTCTTTGAAGTAATGCATCTGCGCACATCACTTCAAAGAGGGGCAAAATGTATGCACACAAAAATGGTCTGGAGCACAAATTAATTAATTACTTGTTATTTAATTAATATTTTTAATTCTTCTACTATTATAAATAAATTGTTAAATTTATTTATATGGTTCATTATTTTAATTCTTTTTTTCCAAAAAATTCACTTTCTTCCTAAATTAATTAAGTGGACAAATTAAATCAATTTGTTATTTAATTGGTTTTCCCTCTTCCACTAAAATTTGAATTTTTAAATTCAAATTGGCCCCCAAAGTCATATTCTTCTTAAATTGGATTAAATGCACAAATAAATTAATTTGGAATTTTGCTAATGTACCATCTCCATTTAAATTGAGTTTTTAATTCAATTTAAGAACATTTCTACATATTTCCTCTAACCACCGCCAACTCACCTTCCACCTCACCATGTGTCTCACAAAAATGAATTTTATAAATTGAAAAATATGAATTATCTTCAACAACTTTGCAACCAATTTGGAACCAATTTATACACATGGCTCCTCCTTCTCTATGAATCCCTTTAACACTTGGAAAAATTTTTTGCTAAAGGGAACCATCTCCCTGATTCTCTCTAACCTCCTGATGCTCCACTATTGTTGTCGCAAGATCACAATCCTGACCATCCATTGTTGCCACATCACCTTGAGCCTTGGAAAATATATAAATAAGACTCATTGCTACAGCTTTTCAACAAGTAGAATTTGATAAGCTTACGTTGCATAATTCATAGTGCATTTTAAGAGCAATTTGGAGAGCATTGTAACTGGTTTTTAAGAATTTTAGTTCATGTAGAGTTATAATGGAAATTTTGTTTTGGATAGCTTAGTTTATTTCATCTTTCATATAGAATTTCCATTAGATCATCATTATTAATCTTAGCAACATCTGGATTTTAGTATCATCTCATCATAGGATCATTTAGTCTTCAAGCATCAAATATTGAAAATACAAAAATATAGACACGTATATTTCATCATAGCATCTCATATTTTAGCTTGTCATCTTTGCAAGATCATGTGCAGCACCAATAAGATCTGAGAGCATGATTTTCAAGGGTCCTTGAGATTAGAGAACCATGGAATGAATTAAGAGGATAGCTATAGTTTTTAATTCTGCTATTTAGATTTCTTTTTATATAATACATTACATGAAGGTGTGTTTGATTTTGTTATTTTGATTCACATATTTCACCCACATAGAGTTAATATTGTGATGTAACATTGAAGATCCAAGATCAAGATCTACATCCTTTATGGCCATTTCATGTGAAGTTGCAAATTTAAAAGACATCATTCACAAGGCACCATTCAAGGTATCATTGTTCATGTTTCATATCTTAAATGTTGTATGTTTTATGTCCTTTTTTTATTGTTTCATCACTTGGTTTGATTACCTACAAGAGGTTTGACCAAGGCAAACCCCTATTCCCTAACAATCAACACTTTCTCGCTCTTTCTTTGTGTGATTATAGATCTAGGTGCTTTGAAGACGTGGAGATCATTGAAGATTAGGTTATAAGTTTTTTGGAGTTGTCTCCCAATTTGCAAGGTCAAAATATTCTCAAAAAGTCACTTATAGCCCCAAAAATCAAGGTTTTGGATCTCGGAACCTAGAGGAATAGATTGAGCAAACTGAGAAGAGTAGATCCAAATTTTGAATTTCTAGAAAATCCAAGCTGGACTCATTCGCCACTCTTGGTGAATGAGTCCCACTATAATATTTTCTCAAAGATCTTTGTAGATTTGGATACCCATTTGGCTGAAATTTGATCCTATGCAAAGACCTAGATTTTGGACTGATTCACCTAGAATGGCGAATGAGCCACTAGACCAAAAAATTAGGTTTTTCAGGATTTCAGAGCTCCATTCCATCTCCAATACATTTCCAAGTGCAAACATTCTATTTTATAGTTTTTTGTGTTATTTCATTTGCATTTTTTAGTTATTAAATGAAGCATTTCATCAAACAAGGTTTTTCATTTCATCTTTCATTTCATTATCTTTTCCAAGTCTAAACTTGGTGGTGAACCCCTCTTCTAATCTGAAATCATATCCTAAGATACCCTATTTTCAGATCTCTTCCTTCATTCTTCATTGGATTGAGATATCTAAGGTGTCTTTGAGTGTAGAAATTGTGAAATAGGAACCGTATCCTTGTGTTTATGCCTCAAAGATGGGGAGCATCCATTTCCATTAACTAAACCTCCTAAAAATATTAAAACTTCAACTTCTCTATGAAATACTGATGCATAAATATATCAAAATATAAGTTGTGCATGAGATATGGGTAAAAGTACAAAGTTGTGTCACACTTTCAACCAATATATCAACACAAGTGATTTTAAGAATTTCCACCTAAAATTCAATTTCAGTCAAACAGATGGTCTAGTTAGATTCATGTTTTGACTAATTTAGATATGGTCCACACATTTTCCAACTAAAAGTGTACTAAATTCATATGAAACATCACTTTGGGAAAGTTTATTTTGTAAAAAATTCAAAAAAATGATATTTTAACAACTCTTATTAGTGTAAAAAAAATTAAACATAAGAGTTCCATTTTGTAGATATATAAGTGTAATTTGTAAAAATATAATTTTTTCAATAGCTTAATTATTGTTTATATATTCTTTTTTATTTTTACTAAAAGTAAGTAATTAGTACTAAAATATATGGTCAATTATCCTTTCAAGAAAAAATACTAAAATTTGTTTTAAATTTTCAAAAAAATATGATGCACTATAGAAAAGATTCTCTGTAAAGATTATATATATTTTTTCTTTTTGGATAAATAATTAAGGAAAAAGGTGACATCCCATAAAAATAGTAATGTTTTCATTACACATGTACCTTTAATATTTATTTAAAAACCTATATTTATCAAAATAGGGGAAAAAATAAATCCATGCACTAAAGTTTCAAGTTATAAATACCCAAATTTTTTGAAGGAAAACAAATTAAAATTTACTATATAAAGAGTGATGTCCTATGTAATTTATTTTTAAAACATTTTACTATCAACTAAATTACAGTGTCAATTTTATTAAAAAATATAGTCAAATATTTTTATTTTTTTTCTAAAAATATACATTTCATTAGTTTACATCATTTCAAATTTCAAAACATATGTCACTGTATATGCTAAAAATTGAAAAACTGATTTAATCTATCAAACCCTAAATCAATATTTCAACATAACATCAATGAAACATTTCTTAAATAAAAACAAATGCAAAATTCAAACTAAACTATGCAAAAACTAAAGCAAAATCTTTCAAAATAAAATTAGCTCCATTATTTTCCTATTCACCATGATCTTGATTTATGCATTTGATGCTCCTAGATTCTTACAAGCACAAGTGCAACAAGAAACTATGATGAATGGGAGAGAGGATTGGTAATGTGTATCTTGAATCTCTTTTTGGTGAGAAGAGAAGGCTTTTATTATAGATGAATTCACAAGGTGGATTCATGTTTCTCGAAAAATGTGGGATAAATGATTGAAATGGGAAAATGCATATTTCAATTAATTGAAATGAGAGAGAGATAATGGAAAGATTTTATGATATAATGTAGGTTTAGAAGCTTAGAATGAAGATGTATTTGCAAATTAATGAATTATTTAAATGGATTTATGTATGAAAATGATTTAATGAAATATGCAATTGGATAAAGATTTAATGATTTCTGAAATTAGATGAATGATTTAATGTTTTTAATGGATGGATAATTTAATGATTGTGCAAATGGAGTAATATGAAATCATTTATGAATAAATGGTTGATTATGCAAATGGTTAAATTCTTATACTATGTTAATGATTTGAGTGAGTTAATGAGTGAATAGAAGAAAGATATTAAATGAATTAATTAAATAGATAATAATATCCATTTAATTAATAGACGAAAAATAGGATAATTGTGAGGAAAAAATTTGAGTGTCTACATTTTGCCCCTCTTTGAGACAATGCAACTTGTTGCATTGTTTCAAAGAAAAAAATATTGATTAACTGATACATGCCTTAGGGATATCCTAGTAAGGATGATGATAAGGATGATATGTCCCCTCAAGAGATTGATCGAACAAGCTATGATAAGATTAATCTCTCAATAGATCATGAGGAGAAGATTTGATAATTGATATTGTGCGAGTAATTAAGCAGATATGTACATTTGATGATAATGCACAGTTGATGGGCATAATTGAACAATTGATGGAAATGATCAGTATAGTGGGGTTGATGAGCTAATTAAGCTGATTGAGATTGATGCTAGTGCAAAAAGATGATTGATTAATAGATTAAGTGATCAAGGAGCAGATTGATTGATTTGATATTTGGATTAAAAGACGAGCATCGGTTAGATAAATTGATTAATTAGGTACCTTTGAGATAAGGAGCATGAAGAAAATGAAATGATGAAGGAAATGGATGATGAAAGAAATGATAGATGAAAAGAGATATGAAGGAAATGAAATTGATGAATCTTCTTGTCGTTTATAGAGTGCTTTATCATCGTAGAGCTTATTATGTCACAAATTAGTATAAGAGTCTCTAGATAACATGAACTTCTAAATGACTTGAATACTATTTGCGTTTTTATTTATCAATGAAGTATAAGCATCTAGGTATAAGGACCTAAGATGACCTGAATAGTTATTGCATGGAAGACACTATCAAACAAGGAATTCTTGCATCCACACTAGACTCATAGGTCCTTGATGGTTTTCGATAACCATGTCTTAAGACGAGTCATCCTGTGAATAAGAAACAATCCACAGACAACAAACAAGTGAACATGCCCCATCCTCTCCTCTCTAGTCCAATAAATCCTCGAGAAGCTAAAAGATATGCCACCAAAGATAAAAATCATAAAATAATCAAAGATCGACAAACAAACATGTATCATGCTTCAATATAGAAACGATTCTTGTCACACTTTATGCATTTGGTAGGAACGGATTGATAGGTATGTTGTAATGTTTGCTTCATTGTCAATCTTGGCACATTTTGATTTTGTTGAAGTTCAAAGCTGTGAGGTGATCTGAAAGTGTCACTGTTTTGGGATTTTTGACATTTAATTTTTTTGGATTTTTTTTGAAATATTTGATTTTTTTCATTTTTGGAATATTTGATTTTTAGGGATTTTTTTAGGACATTTTATGATTTTTATGGATTTTTCAAGACATTTTATGAAGTTTAGGGATTTTTTCTAGACATTTTATGATTTTTATGGATTGTTTTAGGACATATGATTTTTATGGATTTTTTCAGGATATTTTATGATTTTTAAGGATTTTTTCAAGACATTTTATGAATTTAATGGATTTTTATGATGGAAAGAACTAATTTACAAGTGAGTAGACAGACATAGAGGATAGTTTCTCTAACTGTGAGATGTTGAGTGTCCCAATCCATAGTTAACGTTAAGGAAATGCCCTAGTGAGGAATATGACCAAGCTAGTATGCATGGAAAGGTGAGCAAGCGAGGGGAATGTCGAACAATTCACAAGCCATGGTGAGTGTGAAAAGGCCATTTTGAAGTGGAGGGTGAATGAAAATGGGATGAAAAGATCAAGTAGAGATCTAAAGGAAAGAGGAGAAAAGCCTCTACACATGACACTGATTTCTTAGTTTTCACCATGGTACTTGCTCAACATGCCACCAAAGTGATTTTCACCATTGAATGAATTGATTTCTCTTTAATTTTTTCAAAAAAAATAATTGCTTTTTTCCAAGACTTTTTCCATTTTTTTGTATTTTTTTAAGACTCTTTTCCTTATTTTTGGTATGTTTTCAATACATTTTAGCCTAGCTCCCTGAAGCTAGGTATAGAATTGATAAACACCAAATCTATAGACTGGCTTGACGATGCCTTGATCCTGTTTGGATGACCATGCTAGATGAAAGGACTCAATCGAGATGAGGATTGCAAGTGGCAAGTATGAAGGATGATAGATATGGTGGATGAAAGAGGCTATGGTATGATCCCTAATGTGCACACTACGTGGACCATTAGGCTTTAGACAAAAAGCAGCTTGGGCGACCAATGAGTTATAGTACATGAAGGGGTTATCGTCAAAGGTACATTGAAAGACATCACCAATGGTGTGATATGAAAAATATGTGAACATGGATGGGTGGAGTGGAATACATGGTATGAGTGAGAGTGACATGGATGGAGACCTTGGATCACTCTTTTTTTGACTTTTTTCCTTGATAGATGCTCCCAATGATTTTTGATGGGGAGACATACTTGGAGATCGACTTTTGATTGCTTTCACTTTTGAATTTTATTTTTGATTTGTCTAATAGCTTTTTATTTTTTCTAGGGGACTTTTCTTGCTCTTCTTTTATTTTTGATACATGTCCAATAAATTTTTATTTTGGCTAAGGGACTTGTCTTGATCTTCTTTTATTGGCATTATGTCTCTTGATTCTTGATCTCCTTTTAAAAATAGCTCTTTCATTGGAGCTTTTCCTTTATTATTTTCTTGAGCTATGTCTTATTTATCCATGTCTGTGATGTGAGTGGACCTGAGTGAGATGGATGAAATAGGTGAAGTGATAGGAATTTTTGGAGGATGAATGGGAATGGCAATGTCATCAACGAAGTCTTTGGGATTATCCTTTTCAGTACTACTAACATCAAAGGAAGCTTCCACATCTTTAATGACTTAGCAAGATGGCTTCATAGAGGTGACAATAAGAGATTCATATCCTAGCCCAAGGCAGGTAGGATGGAAGGTTGATGATTGGATATCCTCAACGGGGTCATGTTCAAATAGTGGGTTATTGTAGATGTCCTAGTCAAATAGGGGTTATCATAGATATGAAAAGCTTGAGTGGAAGAAAATATGGCAAAGTCACTTGTATAATCAGGATCCCAAAAGGTTTCAATCCAAGCACAACCATCTTTTTGTGTTCCTTCTACAGCTGTCTTGATATCATTGTTGGAATTTTGACCCTTCTCGATGACATTAGTAGTGTCTTTTTCTGGTAAATTATCCATACAGTATTCTCCGCATCCCATATCATGGATTTGGACATTAGTGCTTGATGGTGTGGTAAATAAAGTGGATGACTTAGTCATCTGTGGCTTGCCATAAATGTGGGGAGATAAAGGTAGCTTTCCAAGGAAAAGAGCACGATCTAGGGTATATTCCCCTACTCCTTGTTCTTTCACTTGCATTTTGATCTCAACTTCATTGGATTTTGAGGTGGATTATTTTAAGGACTTAGGATCAACATATGCTTGAGAAGGAGGTGCTTCGCGATTTCTAGGGATTGTGATTTCAGTTTTAGGACTTAGATTTTGGCAATACATGAAAGGGTTAAGATCCCCTTGTACTATGATTTCAACACCATTGTATGGTAATTTAAGGCACTGATGGTATGTAGAAGGTACTACTTGCATTGCATTAATCCAAGGTCTTCCAAGGAGGATTATAGGTTAGAGGGAGATCAAGGACTTGGAAAACCACATCCATTACCATAGGGAAAACTCTGATTGGTAAAGTAATTGATCCTTTAGACAAGTGTTCCTCTTCATCATATGCCTTTATGGTAATATTTTCCTTGGATCAACTACATGTTTAGAGAACCCTAATTTTATGATCATTTATTGAGTACACATATTAAGACCTTCTCCTCCATCTATCATAACTCACTTGATCTTAACATTATGGACAAGGACGTCAATGTGTAAAGTTATGTTATGCGGTTGTCACATGGATGAATCATTATTCTCAGTAAAAGTGAGAGTGTGAGGAGAGGTGATGTGTCCCACCATAGCTTGGAATTGATTTAAATGTAGGTCTATAGGCGGGTATGTGTAGGATCATGATGGGCCAAAAAGTGGCGATATGTAAGTGATATGATGACCCATGTCACTTTTTTACCCAAAATTGATGAAACGAAAAGGGTTTTTAAAGGAGATTCTCAACTTTCCACCAATATAAATTATGCTTTACTTTGAATTAAATAAATAATTATTATTCATTTTCTATTTGAATTATGACTAAAGTCATGATTGATAGGTTGATTGAAAAACATCTATAGCTTTCAAACGGTATCACGTTTTTTAAATCTAAAACATGCATCACATTTTATGCTTTACATACTATAAGACTAAAAAAAAATCAATTTCATGAATTTTTTACCAAGTTAAGGTGGTCAGACATACAAGTTTTAATATTTTTTAAAAGTTGTAATAAAAAATTCATAATTAATTATTTAATTGGAAAAATTACAAAAAAATATGCATCACATCAGGACATGAGTCCTCTACTTATATCTAAAATTTTATAAAAATAATTATCATTTTATTGTGGTTAGGGTGGTCAGATAGACACCTACTTCTTATTTTTTCCCTAAAATTTAAGTACTACTACATTGAAATTTCAAATTTTCAACAAATATATTTAAATAAAAAAATAAACCTAGTAGTTTAGAAACTACATTCAATTTGCTACAAATTCTATACTTACATATTTTTGAAATAATATAGATAACTTATTCAAATTTTTACGTCAAGCTTCCTAACTCTGATTTTTTGAATTTTCATCGCCACTTAAGGGCCTGTTTTTTCCACGATGATCCTGCACATACACAGGCACATACACGATGATCAGGAGACAAGTGTACTAGCTCAAGTATAGAAATTTGTGAAGGCATTTTTCCTAAATTCTCTATGAGGTTGTATTGTGAATTTGGCACAACAGGTTTTGAATTAGGACCTCTAAGGGTAACTATACCTCTACGAGTAGTAGCATTGCCACAAAATTATTTTCCTTTTATAATGAAAGTGTTTACATGATTATCAACCTCAGTGATGTTATTTATGGTATAAACATACTTAGCAATAGTATAATTTACACCATTCCAAAATTCCAAGGCTTTTCCTTTATCCTTGTCATGCTTGGGGAAAGGGTTTTTAAACACCTCATGATCAGAGTTACCAAAAGGAGTGTGTATGTCAAATGTTATCTTAGCACCATCAATAAGGTCTTATATTAAATGTCAAATTTTATTGCAACTATTAGTCTTATGTCCTTTATGTATATGATAGTCACAAAAGTGATCCTCATTCCACCATGGGGGTTTGACTTGTGGATTATATTCCTTCATTTTGGGTAGCGTTGTAATATTATTTTCAAGAAGTTATTTTAATGTGGATTCAAGCGATTGTCCCAATGGTGTAAAATTTTGTTTATGAAAGATTCTTTGTTTTTCTTTTCCTTTATCTAAAGATGGACCGTTAAGGTTGTAGATAGGTGATGATGTATTAGTTTTTTTTTGCATCAACAACTCTATCATTAACTACATTCTTGTTCTTTACCCAAAAAGGTGTCTTGTTGTTTGAACTTTATTTTTTATCTTTTTCATTATTAAGTTTTATAGTTTCATCATCAATGAGAGTTTTTTCAATTTGAAATCACATTTCTATGGCTTCATCAAAGTAATCCAAGAATTTGAGGTGAAGTTCCCTTCAAATTTCTTTGTTCAAATTTTGACAAAAGATATCAAGCAATTCTTTGTCCAGAATGGTATAAGGTAATCATTTTGTTAAATGTCTCCATCTTTGTAAAAATGACATAAAATATTCTCCTTTTTTTTTGTTTGGTGTTAAAAAAAAATTTCATAGTCACATTAAGGTCACAGTTGAAACTAGAATTGAAGACAAATTTATCAGCCAGTTCTTGAAAAGATTTGATGGTTGAGGGTAATCGTGAAAGCCATTCCATAGCTTCTCCTCCTAGACTGTGAGGGAATAATCTCATAAGGTATGTTTCATCAACTACAAATTCCATGGTAGTAGCACAAAACTCTCTTAAGTGGTCTTTAGGACCTCCTTTTCCCTTATATTTTCCAATTTTTGGTATGTCCCAATGGCTAGGAAAAGGTGGCACTGGTATACTTGGATCAAAAGGATAAGGACATATATCTTGAATGGAGAACTTTTGGGATAATTTTTTACTATTCTTGAAAGTATCTCATTCTTGTTTTAGTTCTCTAAGTCCAAAATAGGATCGTTTGTAGGTGTTGGTTTTGATGTTTTTGAAGATCTCTTGTAATCAGGTTGTAGATAAAAGGGTTTGTGATCTTTGATTCTATCATCATTGTTTGTTTTAGGATGCTTAGATTCACTAGATTTAGGTTGGTCATTCATCATGAGTAATGATATGTCAAAATCAAGAGGCATTTTGATTCCTTCGTCAGCAAGGGCCTTGAAGTATTGTTGTGGGTTACGTTTGACCACCTCTATAAGAAATTAAGTGAATCTATGATCCTTAAGTGCTTCTTATATATTGGATTGGGTTATTTCTTTTTCATCAGTTTCATTTGTTTCACTACTTGCAACACTAATTGGTCTTCCCCAACAAATTATTTTCCCCAAGGGTTCCCTTCTTCTTGAAACAATTTGACTCTTGTTTTAGGAGTCATAGGTGATTTGTTCTGATCTTTAATCTAGGATTGGACAATGTATGAGACCTAAGATTGGAATGCAATGAAAATTAATATGATTCTAAGATGAGATATGAGAATGGTATGGTATGATATGAAAAGATAAGAAGGCAAGAGCTCAAAGGAAACTCTAGGTCTGAAGTTGGTTACAATGCAAGGCTTTACTTGTGCTATGATGGATAGACACAATGACAAATGACCAAGAGAGGGTATGTAGGAGATGATGAACTCCAAAAGTATTTCCCTACTCAAAGTTAATGGTATGTTCCCTAACTCAAGGATGATGAACCTCAAGTGATGTGAGCGATAGATAGCTAATGATTTGATTTCAAGACCTAAAAAGAGTAGCCTAAGTGCAAGCTAAAGGTTTGTTCAAGTAATGAAAGAATGAAGGATATGCAAGGATTCAATAATCATAATAGAAGGGTGATAACCCTAAGAGATTTAAGTGATAGGTTCATTTTGACTTTTTTTGGGGGTTTGCAAGGTTGAGATGTTGCAAATTATTAGGTGTGATATTTTTTTGAGATTTGTTTTAAACACACATGCAAGACACAAGCAAAAAAAATGTTTTTGAGTTTGTTCTTGATTGTGAAAAATTTGTATTTCAAGATGAAAACAATCATGCACAATCATAGGGTTGGAAAGGAAAATATTTGCTAGGTTCCCACTTGGATTTATCTAGCCACACCTATTTAGATCAGATGACCTAGGAACTTGGTAGCATTGGCTCCCCTCCATGGAACTCACTTCTCAGGCATACCAAGTTTTGAATTCCCTAAGACCACAAGGATCTCAAGAAATTTTTCCTCTACAATAAAGTGTGGGATGGCTTCAGAGGTCCAACCTCTTGCACCAACAAATAGAAGGATTATGGCTTTCTATAAAAATATTTTTAGTAAGGGCTTTTAGTTTAGGGGATACTATGATAAACTCCCTCAAGAGGTCTCCCAACCCTTAGAACAAGGGCTTTACACATCATAAAAATATTGGGGAAGAGCTATCATGTACCACTTCCCATTGATTGCAAAATTTCCTTGCAATCACAACTTTATATAGTGGTTCGGAAGAGCTTGGATTTATCCCATTACCACTTGGGTCATTCCCACCTTTCGAAGTGGGGTGGTAGGAGCTCTAAGAGGTAAAAACAAAAATATATGGGTCTATCTTTCTAATCATCGAGTTTTCACAAGGTGAGAGTATAATACCTACCATCTTACAAGCAAGAAAAACAAAAGTTTGTTAACCCCCTAGTTAAATCTATGTGAAAAAAGATAGTTTGGAAGTGGCTTTGCAGGGGATGGTTTGTCCTTCTGACCCCTTTGCACCTTTTGTAGTGCCACCTCATGCTTTAGTTGTTGGTGGAATCCCTTCTGCTTTGGACTGTCAGGTGAAGTCCTTTGTTGAGGCTATTTCTAAGGATGGTGCTCGGTCTCTTGCTCAGGCAAGGGTTCGACCTTTTCCCTATGCTCGTGCTTCCCCTGTTGTGGTCTATGGACCTGAGATTGCTGAAAATGAGGATTAATATTTGAAATAAGGTGTGGTCTACAAGATTAATGACTTATGGCCCTCCCTTCCCGATCTCCATGAGTAGGTTTTTGTCTCTTGGAAACCTATTGTATATGGACAGATTGAGCTCTATCCCAGTGCAAGGGGATTCTTCTTAGCAAAATTTTTTCCTCCTATATAGAGCGATACTATGTGTTGGATAGGGGGTGAATTTGGGGTATTCATTCATTATCCATTAGGCCTTGATCTCACTCTTTCAATCCTCTTACGAAGTAGTTGAATACCAGACCAGTTTGGGTCAGACTATCAAATCTACCTCTCTAGTTTTGGGAGGAATCATGTTATGAATCTATTGGGAATTCCATTGGACGCTTTTTGATGGTGGACTCTATGACTCAGGAGCTTGGGCATACTATGATAGATCATATTTTAGTTGATTTGAACATCTCCAAACCACTCCATGGTGATGTGTCTTATTGGTGGAGGGAAAACCTTGGAAGCAACTTCTTGACTATGAGGGCCTCCCTTTTTGGTGCAAGCGTTGTTTCCTCATTGGTCATTTGGCCTCTAGTTTCCCTCATGCCCATCGCAAGGGCGTTGCTACATGGTGGAAGGATTTTCTCATAGATCATCTCATGGTGGGCTCTCCTTCTTCAAATGGTTCATCCAAGGAGGACAAACCTACTGATTCTTTGAGGGATTATATGTCCTACCAGGCTCCTCTTCTAGCTATCCCATCTATGGAACCATTGTTGCCTCAAACTGTTGTCATTGTTCAAGAAGAGCCTGCCTGACCCTCATTGATTGGCTCTACTGTTCCTTTGGTTGCTCCTATCTCCTCTCATGCGCTATTGACACCCTCATTGTGTGGTGGCTCATTGCCCATGGTGACTACTACAGATATGCTCCTCTCAACTCGCTCAGTGGACTTTGATTATGATTCTTCCTAATCGATTGTGCTCAGAAAGAAGAAGGGACTCCCAAAATTTGTTGCTACTTCACGGCCTAGGGTTTCAGGAGTCAAATTAGTCCCCTCGAGTTCTGGGGTTGTCTAGTCCTAGCATGTTGTTTGACATCTATGTTGTTTCTATGTGTGGCCTATCTTCTTTTCCTAATTCATTCTTGATTTGAACTAGCTTCTCTTTTACCCTGAGGGCTTTTAGTGTAAAGGGTAAAACACCATGTAAATGTTTCTTATTTAATCAAAAACAATTAAATTATGAAGGAAAAAGACATTAATCTAAATTAAAAACTAATCTAAAATTAAAAGCTAATCTAAATTAAAAACTAATCTAAAATTAAAAACTAGTCTAAAATTAAAAGCTAACCTAAACTTAAAAGCTTAATCTAAATTAAAAATTAGTCTAAATTATAACTTAAATCTGAATTAAGAATTAAATCTAAACTTAAATCTAAAGTTAATTTTAAATCTAAAATTAAATTAAAAATTAAATATAAATCTAAATTAATTCTAATTAAATTCTAAACTAAATAAAATCTAAATTGAATTTAATCGTTAAAATTAATCTAGATTAAAAGTTAATTAATATAAATTAAATTAATCTACATTAAAATTAAATATCTAAATTAGCAACTAAAGTTGAATTAAAAAGCAAATTAAAAATTACACTGAATCTTCATTCTAAATTAAATCTAAATTAGAAATCAAATCTAAATTAAAAAGATAAAAGTAAATTAGAAACTAGATTATGTTGCGCGCAGACTGGTCTGAGCTCCCATGGCTGCCTTGACTGCGCGACACTTTTCATGGGTGCCCACGGCCTGTAATAGGTCGGGGCTTGTGGTTTTCTTGTTGTGTGGAGGTTTGGGGGTTGTTTGGTGTGGTGGGAAGGAGGTTGTGCAGTGTGGGTTTGGAGGAGCTGGGGTAGGTGCTCGAGGTGGGGGTATGGCTGAGGCTTCTAAAAGCCTGGTGCTTGTTGGGCCCAAGCCATCTCAACCTTTTTCGGCAGCCATGCATGCACAAAATATGGATTTGTCCTTTGTGGGTAAGAGCTCTAAGCTCAAGAAAGTGAATAGGTGCTTGCCACGGAGCCAAGATCGTCTTGTTCTGGTTATTTCTCCTGAATCGGTTCAGGAGGACATAGCTTATTGGAGCCAACATGTTCTGATCTATAAGTTCTTAGGTATTCGCATCCCTCTCTCAACGCTAGAGTCTTAGATCCGTCAAACCTGGTAGGTTGAAGGTGATTTCGATCTTTTGGTGGCTTTGAATGGCTATTTTATGGTTGATTTTTCTTGCATCTCGGACCTCAATCGTGTTTTTGAGGGAGGGCCATATTTTTACAATCATGTTGGCTTGTTCATTAAGCCTTGACATGGAGGTTTTAATGCAACAAAGGATCTTCCTACATGAGTTCCTATTTGGGTTCATCTTCCATGGCTGTCATTGGAGTTTTGGAGGGAGGATATTCTGCACCGGATTGTTGCTTTGTTGGGGAAGTCGGCTTCCATTGCTCATAATACTTTGGATAAAAGGGTATTCTCTTATGCTCGCATTTTTGTTGAAATTGATTTAAATAACCCTTTGTCGGATTCTTTGGAAATTTGTATTGGCTCTGCCTCATGGATTCAACCACTGGATTATGAGTCCCTTCCTTTTTGTTGCCGCTTTTCTCACGAGTATGGACACCTTCAGTGCTAGTGTCCTCAGGCACCCAAAGCAGTAGGGGCTTCTTCTTTGCCTTCTTTTGGGCCTTCGATGGAGAAGGGGGATAAAGGCAAGCTGTTTTTGGTTGAGGGTGGGCCTGATAAGGATGGCTTTATTCCTATTAAGCAGAGAAATAAAGGGAGGGGTCAGAAGTGGGCCTATAAGGATAGACAGAGTGATCAGGGTTTCAATCGGTTTGAGGTCCTAGATTATCAGGCTTTGGAGGAAGGGATTCCTATTGATATTTCTTTTGGGGCCACTGGTATGGATGTTGGGTTGGATACAAGGCTAGAGCAGGCAATTGTTATTCAGAATATCTCTCTGGCATTGGAGCAGGGGATTTCTAAGCCTCTTGGGGCCTCTACTGATGGGAAGGATGATATTGTTTTAGCAAATTTAGCTAAGGCAATGTTCTCTTTAGGTAAAGTTCAAGGAGCGTCTTCTGCTTTAGGGGTTCTACAACGCCCTCTCAAAAAGGGGAATTTTGAAAATTCTTTGAAAGATGGTCATAAGAAGGATGCAGACAAGCTTAAATCTACTAGAGATTTGTTGGTGGAATCTGGTTCTATTAAGACCCTTGAGGCCCACTTCTCTCAACCTTCTTCATGATTATTCTCTCATGGAATGCAAGGGGGTTGAATAGCACCTCTCGTCAAAAGGATATTCAAGATTTTATTGTTGTTCATTCTCCAGATATCTTCTGTGTCTAGGAAACTAAGCTTCGGGTGGACCTCATGCTTCAACATGCCCCTCGTATTTGGTTTTTTGGCCAGTGTTAGTGTATTAGGTCTAGGGGAACCTCTGGGGGTCTGGCTCTTTTCTGGGATCCTCGTAAGGTTGTTCCTCGCTAGTGGATTTCAAGTCAGTCTGCTATTTTTGTGGTGGCTTCAGTTTTGGAATCTATGGAGACTATTTTGGTTAGTAATGTTTATGCTTCGATTGACATTCATTGTAAAATCTAGCTTTGGGATCATATCAGGTATGTTAGGTCTTGTGCACCCTTTCTGCCTTGGATCTTAGCTGGTGATTTCAATGTGGTGTTGAGCTTGGAGGAGAAAAGGGGAGGGCTACCTAGGCTTGGTCCTACTTCAGGTCTGTTTCGGACTAATGTGGACTCTCTTGCTCTGGTGGATGTTAAACCCTCTAACAGAATTTTAACTTGGAATAATAGATGGAGTGGGCCTGAAGCAATTTCCTCGTGGCTTGATCATTTCCTTGTCTCTTGCTCTTGGGTTAGAGGTATCTTGGTCATTTTCTCTGAGATTCTTGACTGGTGTGGCTCTGATCATTGGCCAATTAAGTTTTTGACTTTAACTTTCCCAAATCCAAAGAATCCACCTTTCAAATTCTAGCTTATGTGGTTGTGTGATCCATCTTTGGGTGATCTTATTGCTCAGTGGTGGCGAGATGGTGCCCCTATGTATGGTACATCTATGTATTCTCTGGTTAAGAAGGTGCAATATGTTAAGTATCATCTTAAGTGATGGAATAGGTCATGTTTTTGTAATTTTTGGGCCAGGAAAAGAGAAGTACAGGATCACCTTGCTATTATTACTCGCCAGATTCAGGATTTGGGATTCTCAAAGGCTCTTGGGCATGCTGAGGCCTAGGCTCTGAAACTGGTGGAGGAGAGGGAGCTTCATGAGGAGATTTTGTGGAAAAAAAAGGCTAGGATTGATTGGCTTCAAGAGAGTGACAAGAATACTGCATTTTTCCATCATTCGGTGCAAGATCATCGAAATAAGTGTTTTATTTGTTCTCTTGTTAACTCTAAGGGTCTTTCAATCTCTTCACAACAGGCTTTGTCTAGAGAGGCTCATCAGTTCTACTCTAATTTTTTCACTGAGGATTCACTCCCTACTAAGGTTGATGAGAATAGGGTCCTGGCTTGCATTCCCTCTTTAATTTCTAATGAGTTGAATGCTTCTCTTATTCACCTGGTGACTTTGTCAGAAGTAGAAGAGGTGGTGTTTAGGATGAATAAGGGGAAAGCTCCTGGTCTTGATGGTTTCCCAATTAAGTTTTTCCAGGAGTTTTGGGATATTGTGAAGCTGGATTTGTTGGAGGTGGTTCGGGAGTCTCTTCATAGTAAGCAGATGTTATGTGCCATGAATGCTACTTTTTTGTTTATCATTCCTAAGAAGGAACGTGTTGACAGGCTTGATCTCTTTAGACCTATTGCACTCTGTAATGTGGTGTACAAGATTATTACGAAGTTGATTGCTGAGAGGCTCAAATCTTGTTTGCCTGTGATCATTTTTGAGGAGCAAGGCAACTTTGTGGTTGGTTGTCAAATTCTTGATGGGGTGGTGGTTGCGTCTGAAGTCATTCATTTCATGGCTACCTCTCAAGATAGGTCTATGTTTTTCAAGTTGGATATGGCCAAAGCTTATGGCAGAGTTAAATGGATTTTTCTTCAGAAGATTCTGTTGACCTTTGGTTTTTCCCCTGAATGGGTGAGCTAGATTTTGAGTTGTGTGACCTCTTCCTCCTTTTTGGTTATTGTGAACGGGGAACCTTCTGTGCTTTTTGGGGCTACTAGGGGCCTTCATCAGGGAGATCCGCTCTCTCCATATCTGTTTATTATTATGGCAGAGGGGCTGGGTCGGCTTCTTAAATCTTGGGTTTCACAAGGTTTGATTCATGGGTGGCAGTGGGGGATGGGCTTGCCAATGCTTTCTCATCTCCAATTTGTGGATGACACCTCTCTTATGGGACTAGCTCATATTAGGGAGGCTAAATCCTTTAGTAAATATTTGGACATCTACCTAGCAGCTTCGGGCCAAAAATTCAATGAGCAAAAGTCTTCTATATTCTTCTGTAATACTCCTCAAGCTATCCAGCAATGGATTGCTATTATTCTGCGGTTTCAAATTAGGTCTCTTCCCTTTGTCTACTTGGGTATTCCTCTTGTTGTTGGTTGTTAGCCTAGGTCCTCGTGGAAGCTATTGCTTGATAAGCTTAGGCGGAAGGTTACTCATTGGACTCATCATTGGTTGTCTACTGCTACTAGAGTGACTCTTCTCAAGTTTTTTATCTAGGCCCTTCCCACCTACAAGTGCTTTGTTCAAGTGGCTCCTATGTATTTCCTGAAGAAATTTGATGCTCTTTCATGTCAATTTCTTTGGAGCGATAATTTGTTGTCTTCCAAGTGGAGCCTTGTTAAGTTGGAATTTGTGTGTAGACCGAAGCAGGAGGGTGGTCTTGGTTTACACTTTGCTATTTTGAATGGAAAAGCTCTTGCTGCCAAGCTATACTGGTGATGGTGTACCAATCAACATCAGTTATGGGCTCGTATTCTCAACCATAAATATCTTTTGGGTGTTTCTTCTTTTAAGGTTCCTCGCTATCCTCTAGAAGGGGATTTTTCTATTATTTGGCATACTTTGAAAGTCGAGGCACAGTTGATTAAGGATGCGCTCTTTTGGATCTGTCATTTGGGGTCACAGGCTCTTTTTTGGTCAGATTCTTGGGATGGTCACCCTCCTATTCTCTCTTCTTTTCCTCACCTCCAATCCCTTTGTGGTGTTTTTGTTGCGGTTGGTTGGGATATTGTGGAGCATTATAAGGTGGTGCAACATTGTGGATTGGCTATAATTTTTTGTTGGAATCATCCTTCTGAGTGGCCACCTGGAGGGTCTGAGGGGGATAGGTGTGAGTTGTCCCAACTTATAGCTTCTTGTGCTTGTAATTCTTTAAAGGGCCCTGATGTCTTGGCTTGGGATGGTTCAGATTTTTCAGAAAGTACTTTGTGGGAACAGGTTATAAGCAGTTAGGTAGGTAGTTGTTTGGGGACATTGAGGTCCCTTGGTGGAAGCAAGTTTGGCACAAGTTATCATGGACCAAGTGCAACTTCTTTATGTGGTTAGTGGCTCAAAACCGGTGTCTTACTTGGGATAATTTATGTAAGCGTGGTTTTCATAGCCCCTCTATGTGTGTTTTGTGTCATACTTGTGAAGAGAGTGTCTCCCATCTCTTCTTCCAATGTTCCTATGCTAGGGAGATTTGGCATTTCTGGTGGGGCTATGGAATACGGCCTGCTGGCATGCTTCCTCTTTGGTGGAGTTTGGAGAATGGTGGGGCAAGGCCCCTATTTCTACTGCCTTTCTTCAGTCTACTTGGGCTCTTGGGCCATCCTTTATTATTTGGAACCTATGGTTGGAGAGGAATATGTGTATTTTTTAGGATTCATTGTTGAGGGCCCCTCATCTATGGTGGAAAATTCTACACTCTTTAGGGGAAACTATTGCGGCTAAGTATGATATGACTGTCTTGGTGGACCCTCCTAATGTTGGTTGTTGTAATAATCTTCATCTTCCTCCTTCACAACGGTAGCTCATGTGCAACAGATGTAGACATCCTACCCCAAAGGTGAATAGGGAGGGAAGATGGACCCCTCCTGCTCATGGAGTCCTAAAAGTCAACTCAGATGGCTCTTCTCATGGAAATCCGGGTCATGCTGGCATTGGGGGTGTTGACAGGGATAGCTCTGGAGATATTCAATTTATCTTCTTTGTGTATAAGGGTCTTCATACTAATAATCTTATGGAGGCTTAGGCCATTTTATTGGCTGTGGATCAAGGCAGTCAATTGGGATGGTGAAGGATCATATGTGAGTCTGACTCATAGGTTGTGGTGAACTTACTGAAAAGGCAGTATTTGGATGATGTGAGCTGACAACTGGCTTTGATTGTTGAATAAATTCTCACTCTTTGTGCTTCTCTAGAGTATATTACTTTCACTCATATTCCTCAAGAATGGAATGGGGTTGCTGATTGCTTGGCTAAATGGGCTTCTGATCATATTCATGATTGGAATTTGGTGGATCGGGGTCAACTGCCCCCAGATTTGTCTCATCAATTGGATCACTTGGTTGAACTTGATAGGGCCACTTAATTGACTTTCTTTGTAATGTTTCCTTGTTTTAATAAAAAAATTACCCCTCCTTGATGTTAAATTAGAAATTAGATCTAAATTAAAAAGATAAATCTAAATTATAAATTAGATCTAATTTAAAACTAAAAGATAAATTTAAAAATTAAAAGGTAAATCTAAATAAAAACTAAAAAGTAAAAGCTAAATCTAATTCAAAAGTTAAAATCTAAATTTAAATCTAAACCTAAATTAAAAGTTAGAAACTAAATTAAAATTAAAAGTTAAAAGTTGAATTGGGGGCAACCCTTTGGTGAAATGGTGGGCCTTCTTTCCTGTAGAGCTAACAACCAAGGTTCAAACCTCATAGGCTTGCTCTCTACTGCGTTAGGGTGAAATGGTGGGCCTTCTTTCCTGTAGAGCTAACAACCAAGGTTCAAACCTCATAGGCTTGCTCTCTACTGCGTTAACAATGGAGTTTGTTTTCCTTGGTGTTAAGGGGAGGCTCCTTGGTGAATTGGTGGGGCTTCTTGCTTGTAGTTCCAACAACCAAGGTTGAAACCTTAATATCTTTTTTGAACAGGGGGTGACCATTTGGTGAAATGGTGGGGATTCTTTCCTATAGATCCAACAACCAAGGTTCAAACCTCGTGGATTCGCTCTCTACCATGTTAACAATGGAGTTTGCTTACCCTGGTGTTAAGGGGAGGCTCCTTGGTGAACTGGTGGGGATTCTTTCCTATAGTGCCAACAAACAAGACCCAAACCTTAATATATTTTTAAGATATAAGCTCGTTAAGGGGCTTGGTTGAGTTAATCTGACTTCAAAGGTTTCAGAGGTGGTAAAATGGGAAAAACCAATGGAGGGGTGGTGAAAGGTAAACTTTGATGGGGCTTCAAAAGGAAATCCTGGACCCTTAAGAGAATGTATTATTGTTCATGATTGGAGTGGGAATATATTGGCCTTAGGAGCAATGAAGTTGGAGGAAGGAACTAATAATGTGGTTGAAGCAACAACAACCTTAATGGCAACCAGACTAGTCAAGAAGCTAGGGGAAACTAGGGTTCATTTGGAGGGTGATTCTTTGGCAATCATCCTAACAGTAATAAAAGGAGGTATTGATGCTTGGAATTTACAGGGTGTGATTAGAAAAATCAATGAAGAATTGACATTATTTGATGACTTTAAAATAATTCATGTAAAGAGAGTTGGAAATATGGAAGCAAATATCCTCTCAAAATGGGCATTAACATTTGTAGAGGTTGGTGAAATAAGAATTGAGTATCTAAGTCGAATAGATTTGGAGAAAGCTCTGGTTGATGCATTAAATGCAGGTGAGTTAATGTTAGAGAATAAAGGAATGATTTTAAATTTTTCAAAGAAAGTGAAGAATCAGTATTGAGTTGGTTGACGATGCTAAACGTATGTTTAGAATTAATGGTGAAGGCAGGTAAGGTGATGTGTATTAATGATACACATGTCAACTTTCTTGATGCTTCTTGTTTTTGGTGGCAAAGAAAGCACACAGGTTAGCGGAGGTAGGCGACATTAAAAATAGAGTGAGAAAGAAGAATGGAGGCTAATTTCTCACCACAATCGAGGAGAAAACTAAATCCTTTTTTTGGTACAACAATAGAGAAAAGATTAATAGGAATATCCCTCTTCAAGGATGAGAAAGTGGCGTAATCAGTCTAGGTAATTTTGGGCAAAGGCTTTGGAGACCTGAAGCATAGATATCGGATGAATATGGACGTATACTCATTGATCATGGCATGGGGTTTAGATTTGGGAGAGTCAGTGGGGGAGGTGAGAAGAGTGATGAAATCTCTAGTGCATGAGGATTTATTAGAGAACCTAGAAAGTATCCTAGAATGGGCCATATCGGGCAAAGGATTGGACTTGAGTGAAGGAATGGAAGATGAAGATTCTAAAGAAGCTGAGAGGTTTTGACCTTTCATTCGATGGACAAAAGGAAGAATCACAACTTAGTGGAGGGAAGGAATGAACCATGGGTGGAAAGCTTTAAATTTGTCTATGGAATTGATGGAGGTTGAGGAGGTCATTGTGAAACTCAAAGCTGAAGCTAGAGAAAAAATGTTGGAGAAGAAAGGGTTATGTCCGAGGAAGAAGGAGAAGCTGATAAAGGTGAAAAAATCCATTGTACCTAGGTAGCATGTCTAGAACCTCTACATAACCATCAATGTTTGAAATTTGTTTTTTGATTGTTGTCTTTTGTCTTGTTCTTTGTGGTAGAAATCCTAGGGTTAAGCCCATGTTTACAGTAGGAATTTGAGAACAATTTGGGGAATGGGTAGTAGTTTTTTAAGGATTAATGTGTAAATCCAATGAAATTTTGAGAAACTATTATGTAATCAGATGCGGTAGGGGGAAGATTTTTGGAGAAAGCATTTCCTTAGTAGATAATATTAGATGGTAGCTGGTAGGGTTTAGATTTACAAAAGATAATGTAACTTTTCTATATTATTAATAAAATAAACTATTATTACCGATAAAGAAAAAAGTTAAAAGCTAAATTAAAAACTAAAATCTAAATTAAAATTTAAAAAGTTAAAAGTTAAATCTAAATTAAAAATTTAAATATAAGCTAGAAATGCAATCTAAATTAAATTTAAAAGTAAATGCAATTAAATCTTAATTCAATCTAAATACAAATTAGGAGACTTAAATCTAAACTATGAGTCTAAACCCACAAAATTAGCTGTCCCAAATTAATCAAGCCTTAATCAGAGCAAAGGTTGATTCTTGCCTTATCGAAAATCTTTAAATTGGATTGGATTTAGCTAGATGTTTAGCAGGTACTCTTGTTGTAGATGACATCAATAATGAAGAAACATATTTTCAGATAAGCAACACAATCTACGGAATACCAAACTATTGAACCAATGTGTAAACAAGAAATTCAACAATGAACTCTACCTATGCAATCGAAACCTTGAGAAATTTGATACCGTTGGTGTAGGAATAACAAAGAAGTCATTTTGGATGATGAGAAATTTTTGGAATAATAGGAATATGTTATGAGAACTATTATTGTTGCTCAATAGGAGTCCATTGCGAGAGTTGCAAAAAGAAAGGTTTCAAACTTTGATTCATATTACCATGTCATATTACTATGTAAAAGAAATTTACAGGCATATTATACTTGCAAGAAACTAGGAATATGAAATAATTTATTTGAAATGGATTTAAAATGCCTATCCCTTTATTAAATATATCATGCAAAAATTTAAGGTGATAGCAATTTATTTGAAATAGATTTAAAATGTGTATCCCTTTATATATCATGAAACAATTTAAGGTGATAGAAATTTATTTGAAATATATTTAAAACACCTATCCGTTCATGTTGGGTTCAACATTTTGTATATGCTAAAAATTGAAAACCTGATTTAATCTATCAAACCCCAAATCAATATTTCAACATAACATCAATGAAGCATTTCTCAAATAAAAACACATGCAAAATGCAAACTAAACTATGCAAAAACTAAAGCAAATGCCTTGAAAAGAAAATCAGTTCCATTGTTTTCTTATTCACCATGATCTTGATTTATGCATTTGATGCTCTCAGATTCTTACGAGCACAAGTGCAATAAGAAGTTGTGATGAATGGGAGAGATGATCTGTAATATGTATCTTGAATCTCTTTTTGGTGAGAAGAGAAGGATTTTATAGATGAATTCATGGGGTGGATTCATGTTTCAGGAAGAATGTGGGATAAATGATTGAAATGCAAAAATGCATATTTCAATTAATTGAAATTAATTGAAATGAGAGAGAGAGAGAGAGAGATAATGGATAGATTTTATGATATAATGTAGGTTTAGAAGCTTAGAATGAAGATGTATTTGTGAATTAATGAATGATATAAATGGATTTATGTATGCAAATGATTTACTGATGATTTAACATTTGATTTGTGAATTTAGATGAATGATTTAATGGTTTTAATGCATGGATAATTTAATGATTATGCAAATGGAGTAATATGAAATGATTTATGGATAAATGGTTGATTATGCACATGGTTAAATGCTTATAATATGTTAATGGTTTGAGTGAATTAATGAGTGAATAGAAGAAAGATATTAAATGAATTAATTAAACAGATAATAATATCCATTTAATTAATAGACAAAAAATAAGATGATTGCGAGGACAAATTTTGAGTTTCTACAATCATTTTCTAGTGATTCAAGTTAAAAATTTGGATCAGTTTTAGTCATTTCTTTTATAAAAGTGTGACACAACTTTGTAATTTTACCCATAGCTTACCTATTAAACAAATTGTGTATGTCAAAAAAAGTGTAGGCCATAAACATATGGTGTATCACCTCCTTTAGGTTTTAGATTTCAATTTCAAGTCATTTTTTACCCCATTTTCTTGAAAGTAGTAGTAGGATAGAATAACTTAGGTGAAGCACTAAGGGAACCAACCCCTTCTAGAGATTCACTCCAATTTGTAGGCAACCCATAGATCTTGGAGTGTTTCCATGGTATCAACTAAAGAAAGAGCTAACCTTTTACTCTTTTAAGGGTGCATCCAACATTTGATAACACTATCTCCTAACATTGTATAGTACCATGTCGCATCTATGTCACAACTCATGCTCATTTTCTAGTCCCTTTTCATTAATCATCCTTAATTAAAATTATATCTCCATAAAATTATATTTTTTATAAAATAATTAAAACTCATTTGATTATCCATTTATTCATATCCAAATAATATCCATTATTTATTTACATAACCCATAAATATCCATTGAATATTTCTTTGTAACCCTCCTTATTATGCCACCACTACTTTTATCCTATGTACACTTATTTATTCAAAATAAAAATAAAAAATCATCCATTTGTAACTCCCCTTCTTAGTCAATAAGGATTCCCACTTTCTTCCATTTGATTTCAATCATCCATCGAGATTGAATGCCCACTATTAACATTCCTCTTTATAGATCTATAAACCCACCCTTATCCTTCATCCTTTCATATACTCGAATGATCATTTACATTTTGTTAATTTGAGCACCCACATTCCATCTAAGAGCACATCCAAAACATTTGAGGTTTCCATTTGGTATTTTTTTTTAATTTGAATTACTCATTACTCTATATAGGGTGTTTCCTTTGGCTTAGAATAGAATCTTAGAGTTGATCATTTACATTCTGTTAATTTGAGCACCCACATTCCATCTAAGAGCGCATCCAAAACATTTGAGGTTTGCATTTGGTATTATTTTTTGTATTTTTAATTTGTGTAATTTGCATTACTCATTACTCTATATAGCTCGTATTTCCTTTGGTTTAGGATCTTAGAGTTACTATTACTTCTTGTTTTGCTTTACAATTTTTATATTTCGTTTTGAACATATTATTTACTACATATTAAAATACATAGATAGTTCAATGGAAATATATTATTTACTTTAATTTTTATTTTTTGGGGGTATATGTACATTAACTTGGAGGGTCTATTTAAATTAATACATATACACATCAACATATAAATAGATATTTGAATAGATACAAAAGATAGAATTGTTTTCTAATCACTTAAAAGAGTTACTTTACAGTTATTTTATTTATTAAACATTTATAAATATTAGTGTATTTATTTTTATTTTTATTATTAGATATTTAAAAACTTGCATGTCTTTACTATAAAACTATTTTATTTAAATTAAAATTAGTATCTCTATATTTAAAAATAAAGATCCAAAATAAAATACTTGTGAAAAAAATAAAATAAAATGATGTGTTGGCCTAAAATGGTAAAAAAAAATTGATTTTAAAATGATAAAAGATACACTAAATAATTTCAAATAAAAAATAAAATAATTTATATATACAATATTATGAATAATTATTTAAAATTTAAATATAATATACTATACTTATTTAAATATTTAAAAAAAAAATAAAAAATTTATAAATATGACAATAAAATTAAAATATTCATTCTTACTATTTTAATTTTCAATTCTACTTATAAACAAGGATATTAAATTAAAGACATGCATTTTTTTTTCAATTTTAATTATTTTTTATTATACACAAGGATTAGTAACCAGCCTTTAATTTTGGCTCATTATTATTATTGTTTGATTCAATTAGAATTTTGCTCTTTCTTCTGAACTTATTCATTTGGAAAGGAGTTTTCCAGCATTGTCAAATCCCCTTACAGCTTGACACTTCATTACATGTTAAAAGTTAGATAACAAAATACAGTTTATAGTTTGCATCGCTAAGTTTGGATGATATTCTCTCCCGGTATAATAATTTTATATTATAAATTCACTTTTCCTAACTTTCTTTCATGTCAACGTATCAAAAGGTAGGGCAACACGTACACTTATAAAATCATTTTCCTGGCCTTAAACAGTTAGATATTATTTTAACAAAAAATCATATAAATAATTAAAATAAATCATAATTCAAATATGTTATTAATTATAAAATAAAATTTGATTAGTTGATTAGTAATATATGAAAATGTAAGTTGATTAATGATAGATGTATTAATTATTAGTATTATATTTGTATATATTTTTTTATTAATAAAAAAATATAATTTCAATTATTTTATTACTGTAATATTATAAAATTTGATTAGATGTGTAGAGATGAAAAGTGCTCATTTAATATCTTTCATTTGATTAATATGTATTTTTAATTTATTTATTTAACAAGTATATGACATTGTTTGTATTTTTACATTTTGATTCATTAAATTAATATTTCATATTGCAAATAATTATATTCGTATTTGAACTTTTTTTTTATTTTTTTAACTTCATATTTTTCCCATTCAAAATGTTTAAAATCATTTTTTAGTATTTTTAACTTCTATTTTTCATCTGAATCTACATGTAAAGCTTATCTCTAGTCATTAATGACCAACAATGCTTAATAAATAACAGAATTAAAGTAATGAATATAATAACCTCATAGGAAGTACATAGAATCACACAAACACCTTGACAACAATAACTACATCTAATAGAAAAAAAAAAGAACCTCCCCGCTCAATCGATTCTCTCATTGAAGAACCTCCATGATTGTAGTTGCACACACTCATTTTCACCAAGGTCTCACTTCTACAAAATTCCAAGGCAAACATAAACATTCTTGTTAAATTAAATGTGTTGATCTAGTTGAAGTGAATCCCAAAAAATTCCTGCAATACCATCCTATCCCAAACACACAATTTTAGTACAAATTTAGGTTTACAAGGTTTCTTCTAGAGTCACAAAAATGTCATGATAGTCATATGACAATGTACAAAACAGATTCTAATACAATTGTATAGACAATACTATGATTGATCAAATACCACCCCCAATGAATGCATTCACATTGACGCGAAGCCGAAAAACAAAAACTAAGACAAAATTTGAAAGAACATTACCTTCTCCTAAACTTCATTAACTATCAAAACCTTCAATAGACATTGAATGAGACACATATCTATCACTATTTTTCTCTTATGCTTTCCTTTTATAATCAATATCTACTTCTATTCATTTTAAACAGTTAAAACTAAAAAAATGATGATCTAGAGTAATTTAGGATTCAACAATGCAAGTATTTTTGTAGATGTTTGAGACCATACTTTATGATCTGTCAACAAGATGAGGTACAATTTTACTTTTAGATGCAGTTGTGTAAATATTTTTGGATGAGTATAATCTTATACTTCATCATAATGATAGATCATAGAATATGATCCAAAACATTTACAATAATATTCAAACAATTGAATTTCATAACATTTCTAACAACCATTTTTTTAATCATTGATTTTTTAATTAATTAAAACAAAAAATCTCATCCCCTAAACTTCCAAAAACTTAAATTTTTTGTCAATATTTTACTTTTTTCCTCTCGAGTCGATTTACAGATACAAAATGATAAATAACTAATTAATTGTGGGAAAACGATATTATAACCATATAGTTCTACTTATCAGTCGAAAAAACTTATATAGATGTGATGATTCAATGGGGGTTGTGGTGTTTTATATATTGCTCTTATATCAATATGACATTGTACTAAACAGTTGTAGTTCAATTGGTTGAGCACAATTGAAGAGGTTGATGGTATGTTCTTTGATTACGCTATCCACCAAGATTCAAACTCGTGGAAGTATGACATAAGGGATGGGTGTCTCACGTGACTTTGGTGTAATGGATAGTCCTCAATCATTGACTATCAATTGAAGAGGTATCAACAAGGGATGGGTGCCTCGAGTGACTTTGGTGTATTAGATAGTCCTCAATCATTGACTATCAATTGAAGAGGTATCAAGGTAAGCTTATACTCCCATTTTAAATTACAAAACAAACTCATAGCTGATATAAAATACTCCAAAAAAAAATAACATTGAAAAAATAATAAATTCTGAACCCCTGATATTTTCGTAATAAAAAAACTTAAAAATTGATTGCTTGCAAATCTTACGTATAATTCAAGCACAGACACGTCATTCTGCTTCAAGACGACAGGCTGGTTCCTTTTCTGGTGGATTCTGGAATATTAATTACAGTTTCGAAAAATATGTGTGAATGAGTTGAAATTATAACAATATTTCAAATTGACCTGAGGATTGCTCCACTTTATTTAAGGGCACGTTATTGGAATGAGGAGTGTGCTGAATAGATCCGATGACAAAGATCTGAGATATTGATAAAAACAAATGGTAGATTAATAAATGATAAAGAAAAAAATCAGGAGAGAAATCAAGATAGGCAATTTATAGCAGAGTCCAAAATTAGCGAAGGCGAAGAGCAGGCAGGGTGGCAGGCATGCCGCGGACAAATGCTACAGACAAGACTGCGGTTATAATAATGAGCCGGCCTGCCGCTCATACACGAACCTTCTCATCCTCTGCCATTGGCCTGCATGCCCCTTTTTAACGCGCTTTGCCCGCCTATTCCTCCTCAAATCTCCATCTTTCTTCTCTAACAAGCATCCAAACACTTAAAACCTGCTGGACAAACAACTCCATAATTTCCAGGCATTTGCCCAAAAATTTCTGCGACTTTTTGCTGTTGCGGGTAAAATGAAGAACAGTCGCAGTGGAGTTGAAATTGAACAAGGAAGTAGTCAGCCCAAGCCCAAAAGATCTCGGAATAGTATCCGCAGGGACACTCCTCCCAAGCGCAGCTCCATTTACAGAGGTGTTACGAGGTATAGAACATAATATGCCCCGATTACTCCATTGATTATAAAACATACATATATGTTTTTACATATATATCTGTCAATCTTGGTTCTGAATTAAGGTATTTTCTGCATTGTGGTGTTTTGAATGTGCAGGCATAGATGGACTGGTCGATATGAAGCACATCTGTGGGACAAGTATTGTTGGAACCAGGCACAGAGCAAAAAGGGTCGCCAAGGTGATGGCATTATAATTTATTTCTTAGGCTTAAAACTTTATATATGTTGACATTGTGTTGATAATTCTCAACTTCATACTTTACTGATTCGTTTTCATGTTTGTTTGGTCTGTGCATGGCGACAATTGAATCAACAGTTTACCTTGGTGAGTTCTCTGAGTTAGCCGTGGCATTGTCTTAAACTTTTTATCTGGATTTAATGCAGAAATGATTTGACTTATAAGATTTTGTTTGATTATGTAGGGGCATATGATGATGAGGAAGCTGCAGCACACGCTTATGATCTTGCAGCTCTCAAGTACTGGGGTCATGAAACTGTGCTTAATTTTCCAGTAAGAACAATACATTCAAGCTTACTTTGAATCCACTGTGTTATGAAACTTAATCAAACCTGTGACTAAAGCTACAATGCATTGCATTGCAAATACATAATCAGATAAGCACCTACACAAAAGAAGTGGAGGAAATGAAAAATGTTTCCAAGGAGGAATTCGTCAGCTCTCTCAGGAGGTAAATATAAACTTAAAGAAACAGAAATTGATGAAATGGGTCATAGTTTGCCATGCATTATAATAACGTTAAATAAACGAACGTGGATACAGGAAGAGCAGTGGTTTCTCAAGAGGAGTGTCTAAGTACAGAGGAGTTGCAAGGTAGGAAACCATTCATTCGTAACTCAACATTATATTATTATAGCTTGAAATATTTTTGGATTTGATTGTATGAATCTTATATATCATTGTGTGTATTTAATTGATGTAAAAATTTCAGACAGTCAAATTTAAAAACATTTCATATTTTTAATGCATATTACGTACATTTAATTGATATAATCAAATCTAAAAACATTTCAAATATTTGTTGGAAAGACGTATTGAAGCCGCTTTAAGTTTGATCAACTAATAAATTTTGTTTATTTTCATCAGGCATCATCACAATGGTCGATGGGAAGCCAGAATTGGGCGTGTCTTTGGCAACAAGTATCTCTATCTGGGGACATACAGTAAGTATTCAGGAATCCATTTTAAATTTAATTAAATTTTGTTTTTAGTCTTTGGCAACAAATATCTCTATCTAGGGACATGCAGTAAGTACTCAGGAAATCCTGCTTTTTATGATGGACTCCTCTGAGCCCATGAATCTATTAAAAATAGAAAGTACAAAATACAGAAGGGACAACCACATAATCCAAAGTCCACCACCTCTCATTCTGTAAGGTTGATGCATAATAAAATCAAAGCATCTCCATAGATAAAGGAAAAGTACAAGATGTCAAAAAGAAAAGCAGAAGCTAAATACAAATGAAGTAAAAGAAACATAATACTGAGCAGCTGATGATATTTCTGTGTGCAGGCACTCAAGAGGAAGCAGCTACAGCCTATGACATGGCTGCAATAGAATACAGAGGCCTAAATGCTGTAACCAATTTCGATCTGAGCCGTTACATAAAGTGGCTACGCCCATCAAATGGTGCCCCAATTGCCAGTACAGTAGTTGAAAAAGAATTGAATCTGCTCCCTTTGATCACAAACAATAAGGAGCCAAATGAAAATGAGCAAGACAATAAAAGGGACACCATTAATAGTCTCTTGTCAAGAGGGGTAGGAGGCATGCCACCAGCTCATGAAATGACAATGCAGGCTCAGCAAAGATCAAATGGGTCGGCTTCTACAGCCCTGGGTTTGCTTTTGCAGTCCTCAAAATTCAAGGAAATGCTGGAGAGATCATCAACAGTTGAGGCCTGTGCCGATTCTGAGTCTGATATAAACCATGAAACAATAACTGCAGGTTATTCTGAAGACATGGATTCCTTATTTGAAGGCTCTGAATACATGCTTAACCAAAGTCATGAAGAATATATGATAGGATCGTCCACCAACTTGATGATGAATATGTTACACCATGCTGTGAGTGTGCCCAACAGCAACGCCTATGACCAATTGCAACTCCAGACTATTTGCACTAACTCTGAATTGATGGACCATGAATCTCTCATAGATTTAATGAACTCCACCAGTAACAACTCCTCTGGACAGTTCATTCCTTTTGGATCTCATCTGGGTGCTTCTTCTTCCTGAACAGAAATGAGGAAACAATTTATTTTTTATTTATTTTTTCTTGTGATTTATCATGTTAATTGACCTTCCATGTTTTCATTCAATTATTTGGTGACTAATTCGGCAGGCATTCTAACTCTGGCAGTCTCAAGGCCTTCATCTGTAAGACCATTGCTTTTGCTTGTAAAGATGAGATGGAACTTTATTTTTTACTTTGTACGTTCTCATATTGGGTCTTTGCCATGAAAATGAGTGTTCATAAGCACATTCTAGTTACGACTATAGGCGTAACTCTATAATAACTGTACTGCATATAAGTAGTCAGCAAATTTATGAAAGAAAAACAAAAATTTATATTTATTTTCATGTGCAGTAATTTTTATTGAATTTTTGAATTGTTGCATTACAACACTCTATATTTATTGTTTAACTATTAATGATATATACGAACTTCTTTCAACTAGTTGTACTTATCAACATGGACGAAGTTTATAGGGTTTGTTTACCTTCACGCAAGTTTGGATTGCCATTGTATTGCGTAAACAGCCGGTAAACTGGGGATTTTGATTGCAATGGTCTAACTGATCCAGCTGCTCATACTCATATAAATTTAATTGACAACTGTTTATTAACGCTGTTTACAGGTAATACCCCAAGCATTTGAATTGAAATTTAATTTTGTCGCGCACGTAGGTTTCACTTAGTTTGCATTTAGTAAACCAGTTGTTCACGTAATTGTCGACGACAACACCGAAAGAGTCGCTGAATATTTTCTCTTAGCTGTTGTCGATGTCGTATACTATACATAAATGATACTCCGGCCTTTTTCCCATAGAGGTCATAAATGCTTCCACATTGTCATTTAATATTGATTCTCTTTATTAGGAAAATAAACGATTCATGTGGAAATTGAGTTTATTTTTATTGATGATAAAGTTTACCATTGTAGGAGCTCTAGAAAGTAGGCCATGTCTATAGAGTCTTCAAAATGATCATATTTATTAATTAAACAAAAATAAAAAATGTATTGTATCTTTATTTTTAATTAATTAATAAATAAAGATAGACAATTCCTAAAAAGAATGGTGAGAAATAAGTGACAATATGTCTCAAGATATTCAAAATCTTAGTTGTCATGTGGTCGAAACTAACGTGTTCGTCATTCACATTGGTTGTTGGCTCAAATACTTTACATCCTCCAATCTTATAACAGATTCTATATTAATATATTTCATATTTTAGATACATCTACTTAAAAATGTCAAGTAGATATCTATATTAATATTCTTATTTGAGATAGATAATTATTCATTTTTATTTTGATATTTATGATAAATTTTTATTTAAGATGGATAATTGCTAATATCTATTTTGATATTTATATTATAAAAATTATTTAAGATGAATAATTATTCATATCTATTTTAATATATATATTAATTTTTTTTTTAAGATGGATAATTATTCATATCTCATATATAGATATATTTAAGATTAAAAAATAGAATTATTTTGAATTAATTTAAAAGTTTATTTTACTTTAAAAGTTTTATTTATTACATTTTAAAAAGGGTTTCTTTACTTTATTTTATCATAGAGTTATTTTATTTACTTCAGTGTGTTATAGGATTTTTATATTTAAAATAAATTTTGGTTCTAAATAGTTTTTCAAACATGATATGCTTTTTCCCATACTATAACTATAGATTATGTCTATTGATGTAATTATATAATCCATGTCTATTCTAGTAGGATGGAATCATAGTTAATCTTATTCTTATATATTTTGATTTAATAGTTTTTTTTATCTAATTAATAGTTGTAAGAGTGAAATTTCCATACCTTGTACTTTTTTCTTTTTTTTAGTTTGGATTTATTTTGATTGAATTATATTTAATGTATAAGTGACATATTTATATCATGGGATTATCTTTAATAAAATCATTAATGTGTAAGTGGCATATTTATATATAAAACTTGGTAAAGAATATGAACATAATTTAATACTATGTTGAGAAATTTTAAAAATTTAGTCTTGATTTGTGTTTTACTAATTCTTTTACTTGGGTCAAATTTATAAGACTATAAATTACTAGAGAAATTTCAAATTTAAATTTAAGTATTGGTTTCAAGTTGACTCTTGTACTACTAGCTATTATTTTCCATCTTAAGCATGAGTTGTGTTATTTGTGTACCAAGCTATTATAAAAAAGAATAAAATCCTAATTCATTATCTAGAATATAGGACCAAGACATAATCTATCATCTAAAGAGCTCATTTATCCATCGCATTATCTTTAGGGCATCACATATAATTTGTGCATAGTAACAAAAGCCTCTAGGAACATTGTACACATTTTGACAATCCACACTCTTGCGTTTTCCTCCACAACATGTGTACCTTGTGTGCAAAACTTTGTGTGCCACAAATTGTTTCATTTTACACTAGTACGCATTAATTCACATTGTCTTGTGCACACTTGATGGCATCAACAAATGTATACATGTCGATAACTTTGACTAGGGAAAAAATGACAACTATCAAGGTGAAAAAACTAATAAGATAGTTGGAAGGTTGGTAATTTTAAGGCATGTCATCACAAATTTTACCTCTTTTATTTGTAACCATATTGTATTTTATTTATTCACACTATTCTTCACATTAAGGAATGATGATGGATATTATATAATGATAAGAAAACCAATATTATGTGATGCCCCTTTCTAGTCACATGAATCCTCATTCCTAGTTGCAATATATATAATATTTCCTTTGTAAATTTTTTACTACTAATTATGAATAGAACTAGATCAAATTCATTGAAGTCTTCCACTTGCACATTGTTTTGTTAATTTTTTTATTCACTATTCTCTATTTTTCCATTGCATAATCTATGAAATTTTCTTTCTCAAGAAATGCTTATCTATTAAAAGACTTTAGACCTAGATTATTTGTATTGAAAATATTTCTCACATGCCAATATAAATGCATGCACAACATCAAAAGGAAAAATTTCTATCTGGTGCACCTCTCATTTATTCCATGATTAGAAAGACAGAAAAATAGCCACAATAGTATTAAACCTCACAATAAGTAAAGAAAAAAACTTGATAAAGAGAGTAATATTTATATAGAACTAGATAATTTTTATCAATAGAAAAAATAGGGAGTGCATAATTGAGAGATTAAATTATTGAGGACCATATAGGATCTTTCTATGATAGTCAAAATCTTATTTAATTTTTCAATTTTTCAGGGGATTTTAATAGTTGCATTTGCACTTATCCATTTGTGTTCTATTATAGGAAGGTAAATAGTAACATGCATAATATATAATGAAGTAAATCCTAAAAGAATTCTTCCTATGTTTTCTTTGTATGAAAATTGAAGAACGAAAATAGATATCTAAGGCTAAGAGAAAGAAATTACAATATCAAGACTACTAAGAAGAGCTAAAATAAATTTTAAATAAATATAAATTCACAAATATATAATATCAATGCTAACAAGAAAAGAGAAGAAAAGGTATAAAATATTTAAACATTAAATAGTTATTTTTTTATATATGAAAATATAGAATAATTACAAAGGTTTATTGCCTCTTTAGAAAGAAAAGGAGGAGATATCTAACAAAATTATAAATTTCTTTTGAATAAAATCTTGGAGTAAATAAATCATAATAATTAATTAATCATCAATTAATTATTAGAGGCTTTTTTACTTTAGTTCACTTAAGCTAAACTTAGGAGTTGCTTCTTAATCTTTAGTTTGATCCTTATTATTAGATTGGACTAAATTAAGGACAAGTTGTCTCATTGCATAAGATTAAAACACTTTTCAATATCTTGTTAATCTACATGGAGGGTTTGCTTGTACATTGCTTATATATGCATGCACATTCATTTGTAATATTCATCCAGGGTTATTTGCATCAATACAATTCTCAGGCTATTGATTACAATCTCTCTATTGTGATGGGTATTGTAGGTGTTACATGGGAGATATGGATTGAATCGGTCAATTCTAACATGGTATCAAAGCCTAGATCTGTAGCCCCTATTCAATTTTTGGAGGGATCTGTAGTAGTTGATAAATCCCAACCCTACAGTCCCCAAGAATCACCTGCATGCAATCACCTATCACATGCAACAGATATCTTAAAAACCAACAAGAGATGTTCTAAACCCTCGAGCAAATGTGTGCAAGCTAAAACCGTAATGTTGATTATTGAATCAAGATTATAAATACTACAAAAGGCCTTCAAAAGGCAATCATGCAAAAAGGAAAGACATGCACAACCCTAATCTTATCTTGAGCAACAAGATAGCTCAATAAGATAAAGATTATAATTAACCTAGGAAATAAAATATGCCTAAGTAAACTTATGCTAAAGTGTAATTAAATAATTAATTACACCAACACCCCCCCATAAGTGCAACTTAGGGAGAAGCAAATTATTATGCAAAGATGAGTCCCGACAACAAGGCCTGATCAGGTACCCATTTACAAATGCAATGCAAACTAAATCAAACGGGGTAAAGGAGAAAACCCAGTGGGAACAAAACTCCTCCCCAAAATAGAATGCAAAGAGCAACTAAGTGATGAAAGATGGAGGACTCCATAAGACCCCCCAAGGACACCATCCATCAAAAGATACATAAAAGAACCCCCCTAGAAGAGAGGAAGAAAGAGACCACAGATCCCCCCCAGAATGAAGTAGCCCCAAAAGAACTGAAGAAACTGCATCTCCTGAAAGAAGTGAGAGGGAAGAGGTCGAATGAAAGCAATCTCTGAAGGTGAAATAGGTGTATCCCATGATGTCTCCACAGAAGCAGGTGTGACCTCAACAAATGAAGAAGTCAAAGTGGGTGAAGACTGAATAGGAACCTCCAAAGATGGATGATCAACTGGATCCTGCTGCACTGAAATGGAAGAACCCACATCTGGAGTCATAGAAGTATCAGCAACTGCAACAGTAGGTGAAGGAGATGGAATGGATGGCTCAAGAGCAGAATCTGAAGTGAGAACTCCAATGTTCAAGTAGCCAAATGTCTCCTCTGAATGATGATTCACACTAGAAGTGTGATGAACAGTTGTAGGAATAGAAGCACCATCAGTAGCAAAATTTGCAAAGGAATACAACCGAGATGAGTGATCCACCACCCCAGTAGCAATAACTGCTCTACTCTCCAAGTCTCTAATGATAACTGAATCAGGTGTGAACTCCACAGACCTCCCATTGCCTCCATGTGTGATCTGATATATAGAAAGAAGGTTGTTCATCAAATGAGGAACACACAAGACATCCTGAAAAGTGTTGTCCCCAAAACTAATAGACCCCTTCCCTGTAACACTCATGTATGTATTGTTTCCCATCAAAATAGGAGACATAGTGTGAGACTCAAAGGAAGTGAACATAGTCTGTGTAGAAGCCATATGATGAGATGCTCCTAAATCTAGAAGCCATCTCCCTGATCCAAGACTCGAAGAAGCACAAAGAGCATGCCCCCTCATATCTGATGAAGTGTGTAAACCAGTGTGCCTGAAGAAGAAGAAGAAGAAGGAGGAGGAGGAGGGGAAGGAGATGATGCAGACATCCTAGAAGGCAAATCAATCTGATGTTTCTGAAGAAGATTCTTCAGCTCATCAATGTCCTTCTTGTAGCAATTATGTTCTGCATGTCCTTCTCTCTTGCAATATGCACATGGGCCCTTCTCCTTCCTAAATGATTTCCCCTTAGAAGAGGATGATGAATATGAGGACTCCTTCTGTTGCTCATAAGATTTGGAATCCTTTTGTTTTTGTTTCTTTCCTTTTCCTGTAGAAGCCTTCTGATCTCTGGGCTCCTGTGATGCAATAAGTGCCTGTGATGAAGAGGGCTTCAACTTGCCCATATTAGCCAACTTGGCCTGCTCTCGAGTGAGAGAAGATGCAAAATCATCAAAAGAAGGCATAGTAAATCTAGTACCAAGTGCATCCCTAGTAGCATAAAAGGTAGAAACAAAAACTGAATAATCTGGTCCAAGCTTAGAAAGAATGGACAATATCAACTGAGAGTCTTCCTTCTGAACACCACACTGTGACAATTGCAATCTAAGAGACTTGAGTTTGGTGAAAAACACTTGGATGCTATCAAAATCCCTAGGATTTAAGCCAATAAGCTCATTCTCTAACTGAAACCCTCTCATAGTATCCTACTGCCCAAATAAAGACTGCAAAGTAGTCCAAACCGCATGGGGTGTAGTGCAAGACTCAATATGAAAAAGAAGGTCAAAAGAAAGAGACAGACATAAAGTACCATAAGCTTCATCACACCTATTAAACCACTTTCTCTTTTCAACAACACCTGTAGGTTCAATTTATGTGCCCATGGTTACCCTATACAACCCTTTGTGTTTCAAATGAATCTCCATTTGTTTTTTCCAACCAAAATAGTTGAATGGAGTAAGGGGTGCAATATTATGTGTATCCATGATAGAAAAAAACAATATATACTCTCAAATAAAATAACAATGCTCGTTGATCTCAAAAAATAGCCTGATTGCACACTTCCCAAGAAAATAATTGAAAAACTAAAGGCTAAGATCAAACAGTAATATCAGATACCTGGTAAAAAAATATGGTAAAAAAAGTTTTGATTTCTATGTAGAGCACTGAATCAGCTTTCCGACGCCTATTTGTTTTCGCAAAACGGAGTCCGGACGCAAAAGTTACGCCACCTTGACTGAAAACAATAACTTCTAGCTTTGACAGGCGAAAAAGGCACCAAAAATGGAAAATCAAAAATTCTAACCTCCATCACTACAAAGTTTGTCAAACCAGCTTTCTGATGATATTTCGTTTTCGAAAAAAAGATGTCGTATGCCCAAGTTATAGCCAATTCCGTGAAACTGCTTCAATTTGCTCAATAAGGCCTCTAGGAGCCCTCAGGGGCCAAAAAATATAAGCCCCTGGTCGTATGGCGACCAGGCAGCTGACGACTGGGAGCTGGATCCGGAGCTCCTGGTCACCCACGTGACCACCCGTGGGGGCTGGGTGCGTGGGGCCTGGTCACCCACGTGACCCTCTGCTCAGGTCTTAAGCCCGTGGGGGCTGGAGGGAGCCGACCAGCGGCGAGTGTTGGAGGCACCGCTCGGAGCGCCGCTCGGCCAGCAGTGAATGGGTGGCGCAGTAGCAGCAGGATCGATCTACACTGGCTGCACAATTTGCATGCATATTTTTAAATTTTTTTTAAATTTTTTTCAAAATTTGTGCAGTACGGACAGTGTTTTGGGGGCTGTACGGCCTTCAGAACATTATTTTTTTGCCTTTTTTTTCTCCGACTCTGAAATCGACGAAACGAAAGGCGTTTCTAGGGTTTTTGGGCATCTTGAATGCGATGGAAATGTCCGTTTTTCCCAAATATGCATAGAAAAAATGCCTACCCCTAGATGCACAAAAATTAGCCCGGCTTGAAACCCTTGCACAAAAAAAGATGCAGTGAGAGAATATCTTCAAAACACGAATAGGCAGCCACAGGTCTAGAGATCTGATACCATGTAGAAGTTGATAAATCACAACCTCATAGTCTCCAAGAATCATTTGCATGCAATCACTTGTCACATGCAACAGATATTCAGAACAACCAACAAGAGATGCTATGTAAACCCTCAGAGCAAATGTGTGCAAGCTAAAACAAGAATGTTGATTATTGAATCACATGTTTTACAAATACTACAAAAGGAAATCATGCAAAAAAGGCAAGACATGCACAACCCTAATCTTATCTTGAGCAACAAGATAGCTCAATAAGATAAAGATTATAATTAACCTAGGAAATAAAATATGCCTAAGTAAACTTATGCTAAAGTGTAATTAAATAATTAATTACACCAAATGATCTCATCTTGGAGAAAAATTTAGTGCATCTTGGAGAAAAACGCCTCACCATCGTGACTGGCATAAAACCTAAGGAACACCATCTATCATTTGCTCAAATTGTGCAGAAGCGCAGAAAACAAAAACATTAATAGCATTTGAAATCCAGGTGAATTTTGTACAACTGTAACATCAGTGATATATATCCGTATCGAATGCATTAATTTTCCCTCGCCGATACAAAGGTTTGAAAAAAAGTTCTCTAGTTCTATTTAACTTTTTTCTAGAAATAAAAAAATATATATTTGAAAAAGTTTTTGAAAAAAATCAAGCAAAAAAATCTTTTGGAATATCAATCTAAAACAAATTTTTAAAAAAAGGAAAAAAAATGGGGCCCACATGTAGGGTTATACCTTGCATAGCAAGGTCATACCCTACACTACAAGTCGTAGTAGGCCCGCTAGGTTGTGTGCCTACCAATGGTGGCATCCACCACTCATTGGTAAACATATTCAAAGCCCCGACGACCTTTGCTAAACCCAACAATGACAAAAATATTCGATAGCTTATTCATAATTCTGAGAAGCTATCTAAAAAAATCAATGCCCATGCAATAAGGTCAACAATCAAAAAAATCTTACCTTAGCCAAATAAATCTCTAGCACTTGAGAAAAGTAGAATCTGACACATGCAAAAACATTTCAATAGAAAAATCACCCTTCTGTAGAAAAACTGATGCTAAAATCCAACTACAAAATATTCCACTGATAAATATTTCAACGGAGAAAGCACTTTACTAGGGACTGAAAAAAACTTTCGGGCAGGGGTGTTTTTTTAGTGACAACCATCAAATCATTAGATTTAAGCTTATGGATCAATGATGTCATCATGACATCATGCTGACATCACTATATGGCTGACCCTCTAAGCCCCCTCCTAGCCTTGATTTTTCTAAAAGGAGTTATTTTTTCTTTTTGGCATAACTTGGGCATATAGTGTCGAAATCGGGCAAACAAGATATCATCAAAATGCTAGTTCCACAAAATTTCCATTGGTGTAGGTATCATTATCATATTTTGTCAGTGGTTCCTACAATTCTCAATCAAAGTCGGATCTTCATTATGTGCTTCTAAGCTCATAACTTTTTGCTTATATCTCGGATTTTCATGATTCAAGCAGTGTTGGAAAGGTATGGATATGTGCAAGATCATCATAGAAAAAATAGGCCCTTAAGTGGCAATGAAAAATTCAGAAAATCAGAGTTAGTCAACTTGACATAAAAATTTGAATAAGTTATCTATATTATTTCAAAATTATCTAAGAATAGAATCTGTAGCAAATTGAATGTAGTTTCTAAACTACTAGGTTTTTTTTTTTTTAAATCTATTTGGTGAAAATTTGAAATATCAATGCAGTAGTACTTAAATTTCAAGGAAAAAATAAGAAGTAGGTGTCTGTCTGACCACCCTAACCACAATAAAATGATAATATTTTTTATAAGATTTTAAATATAAGTAGAGGACTCATGTCCCGATGTGATGCATATTTTTTGTAATTATTGTCCAAGTAAATAATTAATTATGATTTTTTTATTACAAATTTTAAAAAATATAAAAACTCATATGTCTGACCACCTTAACTTGGTCAAAAATTCATGAAATTCAATTTTTTTTAATCCTATAGTATGTGAAGCATAGAATGTGATGCATGTTTTGGATTCAAAATATTTGATATCGTTAGAAAGCTATAGATGTTTTACAATCAGCCTATCAATCAGGACTTTAGTCGTAATTCAAATAGAAAATGAATAATAATAATTTATTAAATTCAAAGTAAAGCATAATTTATTTGGTGGAAAGTTGAGAATCTCTTTTAAAAACCCTTTTCTTTTCATCAATTTTGGGTAAAAAAAAAGTCATCAGCCACATGGGCCATCATATCACTTACATATCGCCACATTTTGGCCCATCATGATCCTTCACATACCCGTATTTTAGAGCTCTTTAGATCTATTCATGCGCTTTTTCTAGAATCTATCCTAGGTACATTTGGTTCTATATTTTGTGTTTCCACACTTTGCTTAATTACTTGGACGTCTTGGTGTAACGCCCCGCCATGCAACCCTAGAGTGAGTTGCAATTAACTACTTAAACGTACTAATTTTTTTTATTTTTTTTTAAAGTACAATGAACATGCAAGTGCACCACCCATTGCAAACATCCTCTAATATTATGAGATTGAGATTACTTATTAACCCACAACAACATAAATGAAACCATAACATTTATCTACTGAAGATAATAAGAACGCATACATTCCATACAAGATAAATTACAACATCACAATGGTAAGAGATATTGTTAGAGTAATTGGTTATTTACTTTATTAATTAAACAATATTTGTTTAATTACTTAAAATTCCCTTTTACCTCTTTTTCACTTAAGCTAACATTAGGTGCATAATAATTAATTACTTTATTAATTATTATTGTGCAAGCGTAGGGTTTTCCTTTTTAGGGTTTTCACCTATATGTGGTTGAAAACTATCTTTTGTATCATTATTCATTTTACATTTTGTGTGAATACATTGCTTCACATTCTTGAGCATTCTCTTTGTTGCTTCTCTTTGCTTCTCCTTGTAACAGGTATTATTTGCTTGTAGAGGTCACTTGGCTCCTATGAAGTTGTATCTTCTCAACTCCAACATGGTATCAGAGCTTCAGATCTGCAGTTGCTTGTTCTTATTTTGAGTTTTTTGCATTGGAATCAAATCTAGGGTTCTAAGGTTTCTTCTTGTGGAAGGAGCATACTCCTATTTTTGGGTTCATTTTGGGCCCAAATGAACAATGCCATTGGATTCGCAGCACCCGAAAACCCCTAAATCGACTGTCAATTCGTCAATTTTGGTTACAATCGACCAGGGAAGCAAATGTTTTTTAGGGTTTTGGCCGTACAGCACCAGGACAGGTCGTCCGTAACAAAAATCGCAAAAGAAAATTAAAAATTAAAAAAAACCTAAGGTTTTTTTAATATTTTGGGCATTTCCCACACACACCAGGTCGCACCACCACTTGGCCACCCGGCAGCCTCTGCTCGGCCACCATGCCACCCTCGGCCACCCCCGCTTCGCGCTCCGCCACTAAGCTCCGCCGAGTTCCCCCAACCCCGCAGACTCCGACCTTCACTGACCCCTATCGGCTCTTCCAGCACCCGCTCGCGATCACATTAGTGACCAAGGGATTCAGACTTAGCTCTTGGCCGCCAAACCCCTGGTCGCTAATAGGACTAGGGGCCTCTTTTTTTAAGCCCTTGAGGGTCATGGTGGTCTTCTTGGGCCTATTGGAGCAACTTTCATTCAAACGAGCATAACTCGGGCATTTTTGCTCCATTTTTCGAATGGGAATAGGTGTTGGAAAGCTAGTTTCAGCACCGATCTGATGGTCAGGAATTTTTTCCAAATTTTACCAGTTTGGATTTTTTTTTCCAGTCAAAGTGAGGTCTTCTTTCTTCACTTCTGGGGTCGTAAAAGGTGCAAATGGACTCCATTTTTCAAACTCGAATAGGCATTGGAAAGCTCTCAACATGCTCTATTTAGATATGTGATTTATTTTATCATAATTTTCACTAGGTACACGAGAATTTGTTTTGAAGTATTTTTTGCTTATGCATTACTTCCTCTTTCTCAGTTTGTACTAGGGTTTGGGTTTATCTCTTGTGGGGGGTATTTTTTTCTTTCTTTCTGTTATTTATATTAGAAAACTAGAACACCAAAACTCTCAAAAAAATCAAACCCTTCTGCATCTTCTATCTATTCTGAAAGATCACATAATAATATAAAACACAAGTAGGTACAGGTGCAGGGTTTCATGGCAAACTCTTCAGTTGAGTTACTCACATCACATAACTATCACACTTGGAAGTCTCGCATGATGAGGCTACTTAGGTCATGAGGGTTGTGGTCTTGTTTAGATGAGGTTCAGCCTCAGTTGCATCATCCTTTTGAGATTATGCAGCATAGGAACAAGATGGATGAAGCTATGGGTTTGCTATGCATGCATGTTTCAGACAGTCTTTTGTTTCACCTTGATGCTTTGCTCACTCCTCGAGCCATGTGGTTGAAGTTTGAGACACTTTTTGGGGCCATTAATGAGTTCTGAGCATTACAGATTGAGGCAGAGCTGACTTCACTATTACCTGAATCATTTCCCACTATTAAGGATTTTTTGAACAATTTCAAAACTATTCGCACTATTTTATAGGGTTGTGGCAAGAATAAGTCAGACACAGAGTGCATTTACTTGATTCTTTCGAAGCTTCATGGTCCAGTTCAGATATTTGCTTCTTCCTTCTATTCCACCATGGATGGCCTGGGTACTCATTTTACCATGCCTACCTTTGATGTGTTTTGTGAGCGTTTGTCTTGTGAGTAGTCACACCTTTCTTAGATGGATATGCTCTCAGGATCACAGAACAAAGCATTGGTTGCTCAGTCACCTAAAGGGAAACAGAAGTAGAAATCGAGGCCCAAGAAAGATTTTGCAGGCAGTGAGCATTCCTCCAAACCTCCTCCTAAGTCTGATTCTAAACCACCATTTCATCCAAAACATGGGAAATCTTCGAAGTCTAGTGAGTTTTCCTCCAAGACTAAGGATAAATCAGGAGACACTTGCAGCTTCTATGGCAAGCAAGGACATCCAGTTTCCAGGAGTTGGAAATGATTAGAGGCTTTAGAGGAAGCCATGCAGAAGCAACACATTTCCTCGCCTTAGTCGTCTTCTTCTTCCATAGGGAAAGGCCATGCTCTCACTACTAGAGCATCGACCAATGGGTCCACTTGCATTTTAGACTCTGGTGCTTCTCACCATATGACTCACACTCAACAGTTGGTCACTTCTCTTGCCTCTTGTGGTACTTCACAAATTGCAGTGGGTGACTCTTCACAGCTTTCCATCTTGGGTTTAGGTTCTGTCTCTTTGGATGGGGGCACTCTACAGGATGTTTTGGTTGTTCCTGACATCTCGACGAACCTTTTGTCTATTTATCAAATTTTCTACACTGGTTCTGGTAAGATAGTTGAGTTCTCACCACATGATGTGGTTATTCAAGACCTCCATGACTCTAATTTGGTTGTGGCTACTGGAAGTGTTGATACTGCATCTCGTCTTTATAGATTTGATGGATTTGAGCCTTCTGAGGGTACAGGTTCATCTCTTATAGCACATGCAGATTCAGTGAGTAAGCTTTGGCATGAGCATTTGGGCCATGTCAATTACATATATCTTCAGCAGATGAGTACACTGTCACTTGTTCTTAGTCTTCCACAGATTTCCTACACTGACGGTGTTTGTCATGGTTGTGCGCTTGGCAAGCATCACAGGGATCCCTTTCCGAAGGGAAGTGCCACTCATGCTTTGGCACCCTTGGAGTTGATTCATAGTGACCTCATGTCATTTCCCACTCCTTCTTTTTCAGGGGCCAAGTATGTACTCACATTCATTGATGACTTCTCCAGATGCACATGGTTGTACTTTCTTAAGTACAAGTCTAATATCTTTGATTCCTTTCGTGTCTTCAAGACATTTGTAGAGAAGCAGTCTGGTCTTTCTATCCGGCGGATACGTACAAATAATGGGGGGGAGTATGTGAATTAGGCCTTCAAAGATTTTTGCACTGAGCATGGTTTGCAGCATCAGTTTTCTATTCCCTACACCCCTCAGCAAAATGGTATCGCTGAGCGAAAGAATAGGACCTTACAAGAGATGGCTAATTGTATGATTCAATCCAGGTCCATGGATTCATCTTTTTGGGCTGAGGCAATCAATTGTGCCAACTATATTCAGAATTGGATGCCTCACAAGGCGATTCGACATATGACTCCTAAGGAGGCTTGGTCTCATGACAAGCCTGATATTTCATCATTTCGAGTATTTGGTAGTGAGGCATGGGCTTTTATTCCTGATGCTCAGAGGAGAGCTATGGAGCGGAAGAGTCGACCCCTCATTTTTGTCGGCTACTGTGAGGATGTTAAGGCATACAGGTTGTTTGATCCTGATTCCAAGAGAGGTCCTATTTCGACGGGATGTTCAGTTTGATGAGCGCCTTCCTCTAGTTGATACCCTGTCTCCAGTGTCCACTTCACTACCTACTCCACCCACTACAACTCTTCAGGATTATTTTGAGGATTCTGATGAGGATATTGATGATCCCCCATCTCCACCTCCACTTGCTCCACCTCAGAGGCCCAAATGGGCTCGCTTTACTATTGAGGTAGTAGGATCTATGGCCGGTGATCCTTCAGACACTCGTCACACCCGTTCTCATACTGCGGGTTCTAGTCTTTTGAGTCATGCTCTTTCAGAGGATCCTTAGAGGTTTTCAGAGGCGACAGGTCACCCTGAGTGGGATAGTGCTATGGAGGAGGAGTATTCTTATTTGATGAGGAATAGTACATGGGATCTCTGTCCTCTTCCTAAGGGCAGAAAGATGGTTCAGTGGTGATGGTTGTATCACACCAAGTATGTTGTTGATGGTTCTATTGATAAGTACAAAGCACGTCTTGTTACGAAGGGTTTCTCATAGGTTGAGGGTATTGATTACTCCGAGACATTTTCCCCTGTCGCCAAGATGAATTCTATTCATTTTGTACTATCACTTGTAGCTTCTAGGGGATGGCTCATTTTTTAGATGGATGTGAAGTGTGCCTTCTTGCATGGTGACCTACAGGAGGAGATCTATATGGAGCAGCCTCTAGGATTTGTGCATGATGCTTCTTTGGTTTGCAGACTTCAGAGTTCATTATATGGTCTCAAATAGGCCCCTCGGGCTTGGTATGAGAAGATGGACTCTTTTTTGCTCTTCACTAGTTTCACTCACTGTCATTTTGATCACACAATCTATATTCAACATCTTGAGGGTGAGATATTGATTCTTGTGCTATATGTTGATGATCTTCTCATCACAAGTAGCTCATCCTCTATGATTCAGCATTCTCAGCTAACTTTGATGGAGCAATTTGAGATGACAGATCTCGGTCTTCTGCACTATTTTCTTGGTCTTCAGGTGATTCAGTCTTCAGAGGGGATCTCCATTTACTAGCAGAAGTATTCTTTTGATATGCTTCAGCGCTTTGGCATGCTTGATTGCAAGCCTTCCCCACACCATTTCAGTTAGGGGTTGTTTTGACTACTACTTACCCCACTCCTTTAGTAGATTCTACACTTTATAGGCAGTTGGTTGGCAATTTATTGTACCTGACTCACACTCATCCTGATCTTTCCTTTGCGGTTGGCCTTGTCTCTCAATTCTCCCATGATCCTCATGAGATTCATTGGCAAGCTACCAAGTGTATTTTGAGGTATATTCAGGGCACCACTTCATATGGCATTCACTACACATCAGGGGATCCTCACATTGTTGGCTACATTGACTCAGATTGGGCTGGTGATATCAATGATCAGAAGTCTACTTCTAGATTTATTTTATGTCTTGGCTCTGGTCCTATCACATGGTCATGCAAGAAGCAGACTGCTCATGCATTATCATCTACAGAGGCTGAGTACTGAGCTGTTGTGCTCGCTAGTCAGGAGATTTTATGACTTCATCAGTTGATGACTTAGTTTGGTTTTCCTCTTGATAGTCCCACTACTCTTTGGTGTGACAATCATAGTGCTATACACATTTTGCGCAACTCGGTGGAGCATCAGCGGATGAAGCACATTGAGCTTCATATGCATTTCATCAGATAGTTGATTCATGATGGTTCTCTCATCTTGGAGTATATTCCCACTACCGAGCAGGTTGTAGACATCTTCACGAAACCTTTTGCATCTCCGCGCTATCTTCAGTTGCACTCTATACTTGGGGTGAAGGAAGTTGTCCTTGGGGGGTCTTTATGAGGCCTTCCTTCCTTCATGTTTCTTTCAACATGTTCTTCTATCTCTTTTTGGAGAGGAGTTTTTCCCACTGGGTTTTCTCCTTTTCTCTGTTTCATAGAGATTTCTTTGTACTTGGGTACCTGATCTAGCCTTGTTGGCAGGGCCCATTGCTTTTGCTTTCAGTAGCTTCTTCTAGGTTTTAGCTTCTCCCTAAGTCTAACTTAAGGGGGGGTGTTAGAGTAATCGGTTATTTACTTTATTAATTAAACAATATTTGTTTAATTACTTAAAGTTCCCTTTTACCTCTTTTCACTTAAGCTAACATTAGGTGCATAATAATTAATTACTTTATTAATTATTATTGTGCAAGCCTAGGGTTTTCCTTTTTAGGGTTTTCACCTATATGTGGTTGAAAACTATCTTTTGTATCATTATTCATTTTACATTTTGTGTGAATACATTGCTCCACATTCTTGAGCATTCTCTTTGTTGCTTCTCTTTGCTTCTCCTTGTAATAGGTATTATTTGCTTGCAGAGGTCACTGGGCTCCTATGCAGTTGTATCTTCTCAACTCCAACATATACCATAGGTTACCAATAACAATAATTAACTAATGAGATTACATCTCTCATTCCTCGAATGTGGTAAATCCAATAAATAAGGTTACAATTACAACTTTCCACCTTGATAACAAATGAGGGGTAATAAATCACGAGAACAACTGAAATAAAATAAAGCATGAACTAAAACTAAATCCCACGAGCTCTCCAACTGGAAGTCTCGTCCACACGAACAACAAGAAATCCCAACTAAGTAAGGTGCATGCCACCCAACCAAGTGGAACACAAAGGCCCACCCCTCGTGCTAGGAGATAGTAACAAGGAATCCTAGCCAAGACCATCTACCTCTAGACACAGGCTAAATCATAACTAAACCAAACTGACACAACCAATCACATGTACAACATAAGTACAACTCTAACATGGTTACATTGCTTCTAGATATAAAGCAGATCGAGTATGTTAAGAGAACCATACACATAATAATCGAATACCAACTATGGTCACATCCCGTATGTTAAGGAAACCATACCCATAAAATCAAATACCGACGGTTGTCCTAGACAGAGTGTCATCACACAACTTGTCATGGGTTTTCCTCTGGGAATCTTCATAGGCTCCAGCCCCCACTAAGGGTTATCTTGGTGGCCTCAACCGAATCCTGGCCCCCATACTTACTCATGTGGAATCAAATACCTTTTGTACAGACAAGATAGATGAATTTTTCATTCTAGGCCTTCCCACTCATCCCAAGTCTAAACGAGCTTGTGTGTCTATGAGTGCGACATAATTATCTTGATTAGTGAGAAGTACCACCTAATCTTCTAAGTATTTTTTTATTTATCACTTGTTAAACCACCCCCAAAGGTTATCCAATTTACCTCTTTGGGCTCTGGCCCCTACAAAAGCCACTCTTCTACTTGACAACACACATACCATCCAAACACCAAGGGTGCCAAAGTACAACAAACAAGATAACATGACCACTCCTTTCTCAGAAAGCGACATAAGATAAAACCATCTACAAACACTAGAGGTAACAACAATAAAAAAACCACTCCTTACAAGGAGGCACAAATCACATAATCCACTCCTTCCACAGGAGGTCAAAACATCCTCGTTCGTGGAAACCAGGTAATAACAATGACATAACTTCATGCACTACCCAAGGAAATAACAAATGGTCGTCATTACAAAATGACAACCCCCAACCTCTAGGGTCCTCTGGAAGGCTTACAGATTAAAGACACTTAACCCATTTCCCAAAACATGAACCCAGAGGAAATAATCATGAAGGCAAGTTGCAAGGAATTAAACTAATTTTGGATATATTAAATCCATTTCCCTTAATAACATGCAATAATTTATTGCTCAATAAACTGATTCAATAACGTCTCTTTCAGATAAAGATGAAATTTAAACCAACACTTAATTCCCTAATTGTCTTAAATAATAAAATAAGTATTTACTTCTACAATTCAGAACTTATCATTTTAGAATAGGGCATGTGCAGGATCATCATGGAAAAAACAAGCCCTTAAGTGGAAATAAAAAGACAAAAAATCAGAGTTAGACAACTTGACGTAAAATTTTGAATAAGTTATCTAAATTATTTGAAAAAAGTGTAAAAATGGAATCTGTAGAAAATTGAATGTAGTTTCTAAACTACTAGACCTTTATATTTTTTTTTAAATCTATTTGGTGAAAATTTCAAATTTCAATGCAATAGTATTTAAATTTCAGGGTAAAAATAAGAAGTAGGTGTTTGTCTGACCACCCTAACCACAATAAAATGATAATATTTTTTTATAATATTTTAGATATAAGTAGAGGACTCATGTCCCGATGTGATGCATATTTTTTTATAATTTTTTTCCAATTAAATAATTAATTATGAATTTTTTATTACAACTTTTAAAAAATATAAGAGCTCGTCTGTCTAACCAACTTAACTTGGTCAAAAATTCATTAATTTCAATTTTTTCTTTTTTAATCCTATATTATGCGAAGCATAGAATGTGACACATGTTTCAGATTCAAAAAATGTGATACCATTTGAAAGTTATAGATGTTTTTCAATCAACCTATCAATCAGGACTTTATTCGTAATTCTAATAGAAAATGAATAATAATTATTTATTAAATTCAAAGTAAAGCATAATTTATATTGGTGGAAAGATGAGAATCTCCTCTGAAAACTTTTTTCATTTCATCAATTTTGGGTAAAAAAAAATCGTCAACCACATGGACCATCATATGGTTTACATATTGCCACTTTTTGGCCCATCATGATCCTGCACATACCCAATAGCCATTTTCCCTTTCAAAATAAATCACTTTAAAAAATCAATTAATCTTGCTGTAAATCACATTATAGATAAATCCAATATTTGTCCTTTCAAATATAATATTTCAAAATAGAATCAATAATTTGACTATTGCACTTTAATCTAAAATTTTCTTAGTTGCATTTAAAACATGATATTAATCAACTCTAACATTTTAAAATTGATAACCTCAACTATAGCATAATACTTTAAAATCTTTCCAATTACATTTAAATCATGCTATTTTTTTTACTCAGTCATTTTAATATATATATATATATATTAAAATTATATTCACAACAATATATATACAACCTAATATACATACATGTATACATATAATATATAACCTCATATTACATATATGTATATTATTTATATGTTATATATTTAAAATCAATATTCTAATATTATATACATACAAAATTAAATATTAAATATATATATTAATGATTTATATATATATATAATAATATTTTAATATTATATTTAATAATATTAAATATATATAAAAAAAGATATTTATATATTTTATTTTTTAAAATTCAAACCCCAAACTTAGGGCACGCTCGCTTTGGAAACGGCACACGTGTGTTGAGTGAGGCGGCTACGCGGGCGACCGCGCGGGTTTTGAGGTGGGGCGGCAATGTTGGCACAGTCGAACCCCACACAGGGGCGACTGTGTTAACACAGTCGTCCCACTAAGTGGGGTGATGATTGTGTTAACACAGTCGTCCCACTAAGTGGGGTGATGATTGTGTTAACACAGTCGTCCCCTGGCAGGTGGTGATTATGACGGAAGGAGGATGGGGAGCGCGTTGGGTGCGGCTCCCCCCACTCACCTCCCATGAGGGGCGCAATGGGGGTGATCCTCCAATGACCTCCCCCAAACATTTTTCATTTTTATTTTTTATTTTTTAAAAAACAAAAAATAAATGCATCTGTGCGGATTTTTCCAAAATTCTAAATTCTTTTCTTTCTTTTCCCTTTTTTTTTTAAAACGTGGGTCTTTCCCATTTACTTTTAACAACTCAAAATAAAACATAAACAAAATATACATACATATATATATATATATATGTTTATATATCTTTATGTATATACGTAAATATCCCACAAGCAATTTACAAAACTAATTGAGCAAGTTATTTTTAAAATGATCATTTACAGCCAAGAACACCTTTTTTTTTCCTTGGAGAATTTCATTTCCAAATAGGGTTTTCACAGTTTTAAACAAAATTTAAAATGGGTTTCATTTGCAAATCAACCAGAGTTTATCAATATTTTCAAATGAAAACTAATTTATTAAAAGAAAACCTGGTTCTCCCAAGAAGCTTGAATGGTTGGCAATGGTGCAAAGCCTTCTCCTCAAATTCAAGATCCTTCCTAGCAATCCAACCTTGTTCTCCACAAAATTTTCCAAATCCAAAACACATAACCAAAAAAATTCTTCCTTTTTCTAAATCTCCATCTCTCATCCTCTCCCAAAACTCATGAAAAGTTCATAATAATAAAAAATATACCAGAAATATCTCATTCAACCACTGTAATCAATTTTCAGAAACAAAACAGAAAATATCCCAATTTTTAATTTGCATTTTTCTAATTTTCAAAAAAAAAATTAAAACCTTTAAAAAATTTCCAATTTAATCTTTTCAATTTTCAAATTTCACACAAATAACTATAACTTTAAATTTCAAAATGGATAACATAATTTAATTTCAGCACAATTAATTTGATTAATCAATAAAATGAATCTAATCTAAGATTAAATTATTTTATTAATTAAATTAAATTAATTAATAAATTAAATAACATTTTTCACATTATAATCAGATAAATTTAATCAACAGCTTAAACACATAAATCCATTTATTTTTTTCTAAATTGCAATTTGAATAAAACCAGGCAAACTAAACAATATTAAAAAAACTAAACCAAACTAAAACCGACGACACACTATGACTAGGGTGATGACTTGGCATGGAAAACCTAGCTATTATCTTCCAATCAAATGTCATTGGGAAATGGACACGTTCAACTTATAAAACCAGGTGGAGTCGATGTCATGTACTTGTCAACTTGCGAACAAAGAGTATATCCACATGCATTTATATGTCATAATTAAAACACACCATGAAGAGGAAATTGTGGAATCACAGGGCACTCACAAGCGAGTGATGTGATACCATCCCCTTCACCAATATAGTGTAACTAACTGACAAATCTAACATAATAATGTAATCAAAACATAAAACATCATTAATTCGAATATCCACTTATGCTAATTCAAAACATGCCATAATGATAACATCATTATAAAATACCATCACATCAAAAGATAACATTCACATCGCTTTATAGATAGCAATCAAATAGAAACCGAGTATCATAGACAAAGTACAAACAAAAAATAAGACATAACCAAACAGAACATTGTTCAATCAAAAAAGAAAAATGGAGGGGTATTACAATTGGCACCTAGAAAGGATATATTTGTGTAGGATGACATCATTTGATCCACATTATGAGTATTGAGGGTTTTAGTCTCTATTTTTTTCATTTGAGTGAGTAGCATTGGTTTTTCTATTCATCCTTTTGTTATCAATTTGGATAAGGATAACTATGAGCCTTGGTGAAATGGCATCCTGACACATCTTAGGTGGCTTGATATTTTTCCTTATCTGTACGGACTCATACCTACACCAAACACATCGGGGAGTTTATCAGCATGGGGTATCATCATTGATCATGTAGTAGGGGTTATATGTTCTAGTGTTGATCTTGACACTATGTATGTTGTATTGGACATTAAATTTCCCCATATACTTTGGACATGACTTTGGGAGATCCATGGATTCCCTCATATATCTCCATACCTAGAGGATCCTACTATAGATTGTCTCTTCCCTCTTGTAGATGCAAATTCTATACCCTTTGATGATGATACTTTAGAGGAGCTTGAGTATCTCATAGGTCTTGCATGTTTCAATGGTTTAGAGACTTTCTCTCATGTTCCCACTCTTCAAATCAAGACTACATCAACATATCCTATTGTTCTTGATTAGTTTGACATCACCACATCCTTGGCTTCTATTGATTCAATACAATGATACATCATACATCTTCCAAACATAGCTACTTGGGATTCTCATCTTATAGACATATCATCCTTGTTTGTAGAGTCTCATATTACAAATTTGGAGGATTACTTTGAGGACATTCATCTCCTCTTTGTTGACAACCACATCATCATTGTTGGACCACCATCTTCATTGACTTTGCAGCTTGCTCTATATCAGTCTTCACATGATTCTAGATCGACCTCATTAATTTATAACATGTGGGACCATGAGTAATTTTTAGAGGTACACATCATCTGGATTTGGATTCTAGTATCACCCATAGTTTTGGATTGGCTTCACCAATCACTAGTGGATCTATTTCTTCCTAAGGGGAGAAATGTTGTTTGCAGCCAGTGGATCATATTATATCTTCAAACATTCATCCTTGGCACGAGAGCTATTTCATTATGAGGGGATTCATGTCATCATTTTCTCTCTCCTATTAGGGGGACATCTATTATACTTCATAGTCCTTGGAGAGTCACATTGAGTCCTCCTTCTATCCTTCTTTCTTTAGTAATATCATTTATTTTTCTCTCTTTAGGAGAGGAGTTTTTCCCATGTGGTTTTCTCCTTGTATCTAGTTATGAGAGTTTCATTTATGTACATGGGTACCTCATCGTTCCTTGTATCTAGGACCCATTGTACATTCATTTATCTTCCTTTATCAATATTTTAGTTTCTCCCTAAGTTAGTCTTAAGGGGGTGTTGGAGTAAATAAGTCATTATCTAATAATTAATTAATCATCAATTAATTATTAGTCTTTTTTACTTTAGTTCACTTAAGATAAACTTAGGAGTTGCTTCTTAATATTTATTTTGATTCTTATTATTAGATTGGACTAGACTTAGGAAAAGTTGTCTCATTGCATGAGATTAAAACACTTGTCACTATCTTGTTAATCCGCATGTAGAGTTTTCTTGTGCATTGCTTATATAAGAATGCACATTCAATTGTAATATTCATCTAGGTATATTTGCATCAATATAATTCTCAGGTTATTGAGCATAATCTCACTTTCAAATTTTCTCTATTGTGATAGGTAATTGCTTGTAGGTGTTTCATGGGATTGTGGATCGAATCAGTCAATTCTAACATAAAAATAAACAAAAGTAGAAGTTATTACATATTATAAAGAGATAATAAGCAATATAGAACTTGTAAACAATAAATGAGAAGAGAAAAACTAAATATTGGGTGATCCCACGGTACTAGTTTACAAGATTTGGCCAAACTAGACACTGAACTGATTTTTTTTAACTAAATCTCCACTTTCAGGCACCTATAGTAGCTAAATAGTGAAGAATTTGAAGATTATGCGAACTAGTGATTTGTGACATTTTGTCTATATATTCTAAATATATATAAAAAATTTAAATTGAATCAGATTGCATTTCTTTTTGCATCTCCTTCGAAAACTAGTTTTTATCAGTAAACACCATTTTTAAGGAGTGATGCTCACCGTATACAGCATATATTTTTTTATATGAAGGATAAAATTATAATTTTTTCAAATTTAGATTTGTAATTATTATTTCTAACAAGATCATTTTGTTTCATAAATTTTTATTGTTCATACTTTTTCCTTAATCAAGTTTCAAAGTCAAACCAATTACAATTCAGACATAGGCGGACCGTATATGACATAATTTTTTTTGTATGTATCAAAATTCAATTTTTTTTACCAGATCAAGGACATCAATACCTAGCCTGAACATATTTTTTAGAATTTTACTTTGATAATTTACTATTTTTCCACATGTGTAGAATAGAGAGCTTTATTTTTGGTGAAAAACTTATGTTTAATAAAACTTTTTAAAAAAACATAATAAAACCAAAACATATTAAAATTATATTCAATGGATAGCTCATTTTGAGGACTACCATCAACCAATTAGACCTATGAATTCTCCTCCATTTTCATCCTCAACCCAAGATTCAAAGGGAAAAATTATGTAGAAGTTTGGTGCAAGAGGGGGAGAAGGAAAAAAAGGGGGGTTTGAATGAACCTAGGTTCAAGAAAACCCCCTTGGAGGTTCTCTAGAACTAGTGTTTGAATGAACCCTAGTTCAAGCGAACCCCCCCCTTTATTCAATTTTCCATTGTCTTTGTTATAAAAAAATCTAGAAAACTGGGTCCCATCATTTAATAGGGTTCACTTGAACTAGGGTCCATTCAAACCGCTTTCGGGTCCATTTGAACACCCCATTTCGTGTGAACCCCTAAAAAGAAAAAGAAAAAAAATCATGGGAGTATTTTTGAAATTTTCCTTCCTCACTGGAATTGTAAACCAGTATTGTGGGATCACCCTATTTTATAATAATAAAACTAAATATGAGTATAAAAGATAAACCTATAATGAATGTCACCAAATGCATTTAGTAAGTTGTAAGAAATTATCCAAAAATTAATGGCACCACCAATATCTCCAAGAATCACAAACACAAGAAAATATTACTTTGTAAGAAGATGGCTCAAGAGAATTTGTATATCAACAAATCTTATTTTAGAAAAAAAGATATTTTTTTTAATAAAACCATATGTTAAAAACTTAAAGCATAATTCATGAGAAGAAGGATTATTAAGTAAATAATAAATCCTAATAAATAAGGCTAGAATGCAAAAAATTCATCATAGAACATCAAAACATAGATCCACAATAGTGAATTCAAATTTTATAATAATAATATGATTTTAAAATCTTAGGGACACTATTACAAGCATGGGGATATTCCAAAAAACAACAAAAGATAAAAGAACACAATATAAATCATAAAAAAATGGAAAAAAAGAATAAGAAAATATAAAAGTGGTATTTAGAACCAAGAAATAGGCTAGGGCAAGGGATAAATAGATCCTAAACATACTAAATGGAATGAGGGGTTTTTATTCTCTTGAAAAAAAATCCATTTTTTATTCATGTTATCTCTCCCTTCAATAGGGTGGTTTGGTTTGAGCTTAGCATTAATGATATTTTGTTGGTATATATTGTTAGATTTGTGAATAACATGAGACACGGGATCAAACAATGAACAAAACACTTTCCACCCAAGAGCTCTAAAAATATATATATATATTTGCTATTCCTTAAAAAAAATACTTACAAAATGAACCTCAAGAATCTTCAAGGAAAACAAAATTCCTCAAAGGTTAAGAGTTTGAGAGATAAGAAGAAGAATAATACAATGAGGTTTGAGTGCTATTTAGGAGAAACCTTAAATGGTAAAGGGATTAGATCAGGACAAGTATCAAAATCACATACAATGAGATAGAATGATCTAATAATATCTCACTTTAGTTAACATAGAAAATAACTTAGTTAACTTAATAAAGAACTCCTAAGTTTAGCTTAAGTGCGTGAGAATAAATGAGACTGATAATCAATTAGAGATTAATTAATTATTAGCTAATGTATGATAACTCTAACACCCCCCTTAAGATGAACTTAGTGAGTAGCTAAAAACCATAAAAAGAGAATGCATGATGGGTCCCAACAAACAGGGCCTAGTGAGGTACCCATGTATAAACAAAAGATCTCTCAAAAATGGAGAAAAAGGAGAAAACCACAATGGGAGAAAACTCCTCTCCAAAAGAGAGAATGATGAATAAAGGACTAAAAAATCCTCCAAATCAAGGGGAAGGACTAAGAATCCTTCAACCAAAACAATGTCCCAAAAAAGAGGAACATGTAGAACATCGTTGAAGCACAAAAAAACTATAAAGTGTTGTCACAAGCTAATTGATATGGTGCTAAAATGAAGAGCCTCCTTTGAAATAAATGATGATTAGGAAAGATAACAAGAATCTACATGAGTGCCCCAATGGCACTATTGAATCAGATGGAAAACAAAGGCAAACATCTGGTAGTTGAAGATACAAATGTCAAGATCAAGAAGATAATAATCTGTATGAATCCCCCCAATGACACTACTTGAATTCTAGATGGAAAACATCTTAAATTCAAAGATACAAATGGTACATGAATCTGCATGAGTGACCAAAAAGAAACTACTCAACATGTAAGATGCAAGTCAAAAATACAGGTACCAAATAGTTTGAAGAACATTGATCAAGAGAGAGACAACAATCTGCATGAGTGTCCCTAACGAAACTACTTGAGTCAAATGGAAAACAAAGTTAAAACATCTGGAGCTCAAAGAAACAAAGTTAACACTACTCAACATGCAAGATGCAAGTTGAAAATACAAGTACCCAATAGTCTCTAATCAAATGAAAATGGAAGGTCCCCTCCAGAAATAGGAATGTAAGAATGTCCATATGGGAAATGCTCCAACTCATTGAAATGCATGTAACCAGCAAGTGATGTACACTATATCTGAAAGTACATAGGAATAAGAGATAGATGTGTAGATCACTCAAAACTACGAAACCAAGGAAGCATTAGAACCAACAATAGAAACCCCCCCATAATGTTGAAAAGAGAGAGCCATGATAGGTAAACTAAAAATATGTGAAACCAAGAAGTGCATGTAGGAGAAACAACATGCAAATAAAAGGGTGTGCAAACTAAGGCATGCACGCATGAGACAAGAATCACTAGGATTCATTATTTTTGTGGAAGGGACACTCACTTGACAAAGTTTTGATGGTAAACTGAAGACAAACATCAACCCCCCATGACACTTTATATCATAATGTAAGTACAAAAGGCACAACGGGATATAAAAAATCCCCAAAAATTATACACTAGAATGGCACTTTATCTTAATGCATCTACAAAAGAGAATGTGCATGAAAAAATGTCTAAAAAATTAGGATAGAATATTGGACATACATATAGAACAACCAAATTTCGATATCGTATGTCCAAGTTATGGCCAAAATAAAAAAACACCCCCTTTAGGGAACAAGGAGGGTCAAAGGTGCCATTCCCATTCATCCATATTGTTGGTCCATCAGTGGCATATTCTGAGAGTATTCCCTAGTCATCAAAAAAATATAGCCCCCAGGAAAAAATATTCCACCAGAATATTCACTAAGATTCCCCCATTGGTCATTGCTGGAAAAAACTTTGGTTGTTGGAAAACGGAAAAAAATAGCCAGAAATAAAAAAGGTTGTCGAGAAAAAATGTTGGTTACCAAAAAAATTTATGATGTGTGGAGCAATGTTTTATAGGTAGTTTAACCACCACTAGTTAGTAAAAGGCCGCCAACCACAAGTTATTAAAACCCCGCCAATGGGTTTTATGGGGCCTGTAGGGCCTGCAATATGAAAGTACTTGTAGATACCATAAATAAATTCCAACCCCAATAAAAAAAAATATCCTTCTTATTTTTCTTTTTTTAATTTCTAAAATGAAATTTAAAAACAAAAATGTTGACCTATAAAAAAAATTCCCTTTTAATTTTTTCTCTCAAAATTTATGCACAAGGTTGTAAAGGGATCGTACATGTCCCTATACAAGAAAAGTTGTGTCAGAATCTCCTAACATCAAAATAGGGTCAATTTATAGTCAAAATTCATTGAATCAACCTCCTAAATCCAACGACAATGTCCTTTTGTCCCAAAATGCATCAAAATTGCAGTTACCCTCTAGATAAAAAAAAAAAAGCAACTGCTTCAAACTCTCGTAGATCTAACCTCAAGATTCCAAATCAAGATAAATAAAATCCAAATCTGACTTTCACGACAACTCTAAATCCAACAGTGAGGTCTTTTTCATGCCAAAATGCACCTAAAAATTTCCCACTTCCAAAATTTACAAAAAAGGAAAAGGGGATTCCAAATCTAAAGCCTATAACCCTTGTTGAAAAAAAACCCTCATAAATTTAGAAGGGGTTCATTGAATCGATGCTCTAATACCATATTAGAATTTCAAAAAACACAGGACACAAGATCAAACAACAAACAAAGCCACCGTCCATGCAAGAGATCTACAAAAAATATATGCTATATTCCTCAACAAGAAAAATCTATAGAATGAACCTCAAGAATCTTCAATGAAAACAAAAGTCCTTAAAGATTGAGAGTTTGAGAGATAAGAAGAGTAATAATACAATGAGGGTTTAGTGTTATATAGGAGCAGCCCTAAATGGTAAATGTATTAGATTAGGATAAGTGTCAACATCACATGTGATGAGACATAATGATCTGATAATAGCTCACTCCAATTAACATACAAAAGCACTTAGTTAACTTAATAAAGAACTCCTAAGTTTAGATTAAGTGCATGAGAATAAATTAAACTAATAATCAATTAAAGATTAATTAATTATTAGCTAATACATGATAACTCTAACATTTGTTAATGGACCAGCCATGTGGAACTTATTTTAACATGTAGGGAAGTTATTTTACCTTATATCTCATGGAAGGTTAACAATGGTGAGGATGTCTAGTTTTGGAGAGACTCATGGAATGAACATCCCCCTCTAAGTAGTATCCAACACTTGCAATCGATAGTAGACATTCTCTCAGAAAAATATGGCACTAGGATAAATGACTATATTCAAAATGCAGATAGGAATACAGGTCTAATCACTTGGACAGACTACTCCAACATACCAATCTCAGAAATGCAGAAAAAATTCTGCAAAAAATCCTAAAGAAAAGGATAGCTTTCAAGTCAGACCAACAAGACAAAATCATTTGGGCCCCTACCAAATATGGAATAATTCAATCAAACAAGAATATAAATCAACAATGAGTACTAGAAGGGGTATTCAAAACCAACGAGCATACTCTTTATGTTGAAACCTAATTGTGCTACCAAAGGCTGAGAGTTTTGCCTGGTTAGCCCTACGAAATAAGATCCTAACCAGTGATAGATTAGTGAAGTTAGAACTAGTAGATCCTTTTAAATTCCCCTTATGTGATGATTCCCTAGAAGATGTAGAGAAACTTTTTATTCAATGTAATTTGGCACATGAGTGCTAGTCTTTTTTCAAAAATAAGATAGGATGTTCCTTCCCATCCCCAAGTCTCTCTGGGACCTTTTTTCCAGTTGATCAGTTCTTTACAAAAAAACACTATTTAGATGTCTTTGGAGAATAACCCCAACTATAGTAACTTGGAACCTCTGGTGGGAGAGGAATAGGTGCATTTTCAAGAAAAAATCTTCAGCCCAACAAGTACAGGTGAAAATTGATAAGTCTATCTCTCAGGTCACAAATTCATAAATTTGTAATCATAAAAATGTTACTTCTATCTTCTCTAATTGGGATGGGGTAATCTTTAAATGATGGGATTCTATCACCTTACCATTAAAAGACAAAATTCAAGCCCCACCCTCATATAAGATAGACAGGAATTTTGTTAAATGGCAACCTCCAGCAATAGGCCTCTATAAGATAAATTTTGATTGAGGCTCAAGGGGAAACCCAAGTATATATGGAGAAATGTTTTGCATAAGAGATTGAAAGGTCTCATTTATTGTAGAAAAATCAATCCACCCTCCACCTGGTACTAATAATCTAGCAAAATCACAGGCCCTCCTTCAAGGCTCAAAATTGGCAATATCTCTTAATATGAAAAATATTCACATTGAAGGTGATTCCCTGGTGATAATAAATGCATGCAAAGAGAAAGTTATCCACAACTAGAAGTTAAAATACATCTTACAAAAATTATGGAACCTCCTTAATTGCTTCCAAGAAGTTCATATCTCTCACACATATCGAGAAGGGAATCACCTAGCAAATATCTTTGCAAACATGGGCTATGATAATCATGAAATCAAAATTCTACTATGTCAACGGATTTCTAGTATTCATCCTAAGCTTGCAGAAATAGTGGTCAAAGAAAGACTAATCCAAAGGAAATCTTGATGGAGTCTCCAAGGGGAGTAGAGGCACAATCCCTTCCCACTGGGATTAAATAGTTTTTCTTTCTCTTTCAAGCATTCTTTGAGGATCATGACATGATATGCTTTTTCCCATACTATAACTATAGATTATGTCTATTGTTGTAATTATATAATCCATGTCTATTGTACTAGGATAGAATCATCTTTAATCTTATTCTTATATATTTTGATTTAATATATTTTCTATCTAATTAATAGTTGTAAGAGTGAAATTTCAATACCTTGTACTTTTATTTTTAGCCTCGATGTATTTTGATTGAATTATCTTTAATGTATAAGTGATATATTTATATGATGGGATTATCTTTAATGTAATAATTAATGTGTAAGTGACATATTTATATATAAAACTTGGTAAATAATATGAACATAATCTAATACTATGTTGATAAATTTTAAAATTTTAGTCTTGATTTGTTTTACTAATTATTTTACTTTGGTCAAATTTACAAGACTATAAATTACTAGAGAAATTTCAAATTTAAATTTAAGTATTGGGTTCAAGTTGACTGTTGTCCTAATAGCTATTGTTTTCCACCTTAAGCATGAGATGTGTTATTTTTGTACTAGGCTATTGTATAAAAGAATAAAATCCTAATTCATTATCTAGAATATAGGACCAAGACATAATCTATCATATAGAGAGCCCATTTATGCATTGCATTATCTTTAGGGCATCACATATAATTTGTGCATAGTAACAAAAGCCTCTAGGAACATTCTAAACATTTTGAAAATCCACAATCTTATATTTTCCTTGAAAAATGTGCACCTTGTGTGCAAAACTTTGTGTACCATAACTTGTTTCATTGTACACGAACACACATTAATTCATATTGTCTTATGCGCACTTGATGACATCAATAAATCTATACATGCTGATAAATTTGATTAGGAAAAAAATGACAAATATAAAGGTGAAAAAATTAATAAGATAGTTGGAAGGTTGGTAATTTAAGACATGTCATGTCACAAATTCACTTCTTTTATTTGTAACCATATTATATTTTATTTATTCATAATATTCTTCACATTAAGGAATGATGATGGATATTATACAATGATAAGAAAACCAATACTATGTGATGCCCCTTTCTAGTCACATGAATCCTCATTCCTAGTTACAATATATATAATATTTCCTTTGTAACATTTTTACTACTAATTATGAATATAACTAGATCAAATTCACTCGAGTCTTCCACTTGCATTGTTTCAATAATTTTTTAATTCACTATTCTCTTGTTTTCCATCGCATGATCTATGAAATTTTCTTTCTTGAGAAATTTTTATCTATTGAAACACTTTAGATCTAGATCATTTGTATTGAAAATATTTCACATACCAATATAAATGCATGCACAACATCAAAAGGAAAATTTTATACTTGGTTCACTTCTCATTTTTTCCATGATTATCATGGAAAGAGAAAAAATAGTCACAATAGTATTAAACTTAACAATAAGTAAATAAATAAACTTGATAAAGAGAGTAATAAATATAGAACTAGATAATTTTTATCAATAGAAAAAATAGGGAGTGCATAATTGGGGGAATAAATTATTGAGGACCATATAGGATCTTTCTATGATAGTCAAAACCTTATTTAATTTTTATTTTTTTTATGGAAAATTAATAGTTGCATGTGCACTTATCCATTTGTGTTCTATTATAGGAAGGTAAATAGTAATATGCATGATAGATAATAAAATAAATCTTAAAGAATTCTTCCTATGTTTTCTTTGTATGGAAATTGATGAAAGAAAATAGAGATTTAAGGCTAAGAGAAAGCAAATCCAATATCAAGACTACTAAGAAGAGCTAAGATAAATTTTAAATAAATATAAATTCACAAATATATAATATAAATGCTAACAAGAAAAGAGAAGAAAAGGTATAAAATATTTAAATATTAAATAGTTATTTTTTAATATATGAAAATATAGAATAATTACAAAATTTTATTGCCTCTTTAGAAAGAAAAGGAGGAAATATCTAACAAAATTTTCAATATCTTTTGAATAAAATGTAGGAGTAAATAAGTCATTATCTGATAATTAATTAATCATTAGAAGATTTTTTACTTTAGTTCACTTAAGCTAAACTTAGGAGTTGCTTCTTAATCTTTAGTTTGATTCTTATTATTATGTTGGACTAAATTTAGGATAAGTTGTCTCATTGCATGAGATTAAAACACTTGTCACTATCTTGTTAATTCACATTTAGGGTTTTCTTGTACTTTGCTTATATAAGCATGCATATTCATTTATAATATGCATTCAAGTTTATTTGCATCAATACATTTCTCAAGTTATTGAGTAAAATCTCACTTTCAGATCTTCTCTATTGTGATAGGTAATTTCTTGCAAGTGTTTCATGGGAGTTGTGGATTGAATTAGTCAATTTTTATCACAGTAGATTTGTAGCGCCCTATTCAATTTTTGGAGGGATATCACCTTGACAGAATTTTTGGTGCATCTTGGAACAAAACAGGCTCACCATCACATCCGAAGTGGCCAAAAACCTAAGGAACGCCTATCATTTTGCTCAAATCCGAGCAGTTGCAAGAAAAAAAAAAAATCTAGTAGCATGAAATCCGAGGAAAATTTTGTACGCTTGTACAGTCACTATACAGATCTGTACCACTGCATTCATTTTCCCTACTCAGATACAAAGGTTTGAAAAAAAGTTCTCTGGTTTTATTTAATTTTTTTCTAGAAATAAAAAATATATATATTTCAAAAAAAAATTGAAAAAAATCAAGCAAAAAAATCTTTTGAAATATTAATCGAAAACAAATTTCAAAAAAATAAAAAAAAGGGGGCCTGCATGCAGGGCTATACCTTGCACAATAGGGTTGTACCCTGCACTGCAAGCCATAGTAGGCTCGCTAGGTTGCATTCCTACTGACGGTGGCATCCACCACTCACCAGCCAACATCTTCAAAGCCCCAACACCCTTTGCTAAACACAATAGCGGCAAAAATATTCAACAGCTTATTCACAATTCCAAGCAGCAATCTTAAAAATCAACAACCACACACTAAGGTCAACTATCAAAAAAATATGACCTCAGCTAAATAAATCTCTAGCAATCAAGAAAAGTAGAATCCGGCACATGAAAAACCATTATGATGAAAAAATTGGCCTTCCACAGAAAAATCGGCACCAAAATCCAATCGCAAAATATTCCACTGATAAATATTTTGATGGAGATAGCACTTTACCGAGGACTGAAATTTTTTTTCGAGCAAGGGTGCTTTATTCTAGTGGCATTCCATCAAATCGTTAGATTTAAGCTTATGGATCAATGATGTCATCATGAAATCATGATTATGTCACAGTATGGCCAACCCTCCGAGCCCCCTCCGAGCCCCCTCCTAGCCTTGATTTTCCCTAAAGGAGCAATTTTTTCTTTTTCGCATAACTTGGGCATACAAGATATCAGGCAAATCAAGATATTATCAGAATGTTAGTTCCACGAAATTTTCATTGGTGTAGGTATCATTATCAAAAAAATTCAGTGGTTTCTGTTACTCTCAGTCAAAGTCATATCTTCATTTTGTGCTTCCAAGCTCATAAAATTTTACATGTATCTCTAATTTTCATGATTCAAGCAGTGTTGGAAAGGTATTTAAGAGCTCTTTAGATCTATTCATGCACTTTTACTAGAATCTATACCAAGTACATTTTATTCAATATTTTGTGTTTTCACACTTTGCTTAATTACTTGGACATCTTGACACCTGGAAAGGATCTATTCACGTAGGATGACATCATTTGATCCACTTTATCAATATTGAGGGTTTTAGTCTCTAACTTTTTCATTTGAGTGAGTATCATGGGTTTTTATATTCATCCTTCTATGATCAACTTGGATAAGGATAACTATGAGTCTTGGTGAAATGGCATCATGACACATCTCAGGTGGTTTGATATTTTTCTTTATCTGTATGGACTCATACCTACACTAGACACACCAGGGAGTTTATCAGCATGGGGTATCATCAATGATCATGTAGTAGGGGTTATATGTTCTAGTGTTAATCTTGACACTATGTATATTGTATTGGACATTAAATTTCCCCATATACTTTGGCCACAACTTTGGGAGATCCATGGAAACCCTCATATCTCTCCATACCTAGAGGGTCCTACTATAGATTATTTGTTCCCTCTTGTAGATGCAAATTCTATACCCTTCGATGATGATACTTTAGAGGAGCTTGAGTATCTCATAGGTCTTGCATGTTTTGATGGTTTAGAGACTTTTCCTTATGTTCCCACTCTTCAAATCGAGACTACATCAACATATCCTTTTTTTTTTATCAGATTGACATCACCACATCCTTGGCCCCTATTGATTTAGTGCAGCAGGACATCATACATATTCCAAATAAAGCTACTTGGGATTCACATCTTACAGACATATCATCCTTATTTGTAGAGTCTCATATTACAAATTTGGAGGATTACTTTAAGGACATTCATCTCCTCTTTGTTGACAACCACATCACCACTATTGTCCCACCATCTCCATTGCCTTTGCAACTTATTCTATATCAGTCTTCACATGCTTCTAAATCGACATCATTACTTTCTAACATGTGGAGCCATGAGCAATTTTTAGAGGAACACATTATTTGGATTTGGATTCCTATCAGCCATCTTTTTGGATTGGTTTCTCCAATCACCAATGGATCTATTTTATCCTAAGGGGAGAAATTTTGTCTGTAGGAAGTGGATAATATTCTATCTTCAAACATTCATCCTTGGCACCGGAGTTATTTAATTATGGGGGGATTCATATCCTCATTTTCTCTCCCTTATCAAGGGGACATATATTATACTTGCATGATAGAAGCAACCCTTGGGGGTCACATTGAGTCCTCCTATCCTTCTTTCTCTAGTAATATCATTTTTTTTCTCTCTAGGAGAGGATTTTTTCCGACATGGTTTTCTCCTTTTCTCCAGTTATGAGAGTTTCATTTATGTGCATGGGTACCTCATTAGGTCTTGTATCCAGGACCCATTCTACATTCATTTAGCTTCCTTTAACAGTTTTTTAGTTTCTCCCTAATTTAATCTTAAGGGGGGGTGTTGAATTAAATAAGTCATTATCTGATAACTAATTAATCATCAATTAATTATTAGAGGCGTTTTTACTTTATTCACTTAAGCTAAACTTAGAGTTGCTTCTTAATCTTTAGTTTGATTCTTATTATTAGATTGGACTAAATTTAACACAAGTTGTCTCATTGCATGAGATTAAAACACTTTTCACTATCTTGTTAATTCGCATGTAGAGTTTGCTTGTGCATTTCTTATATAAGCATGCACATTAATTTGTAATATTCATCCAGGGGGTGCTGGCAAGAAGTTGAGTCCACTTTTTGGCCATTTAGTGGAAGTGTTTTCCCTAATTTTTAAAGTTTGACACATTTGACCTTAAAATTTGAAGCACTTAGAGATGAAATCTTTAAAAAAGTTACTGATCATAAAATGTAGTACTCGAAGTCTAGTTTACAAATATGTAATTTATTTCAATACCTAGATGATACAAAGTGATTTTCAATAGGAATTTCTAAAAACCATTGTTTAAAAGTCACTTTTTTTAACCATACCATGCACGTGTATGTCATCCATATTTTGACCTAAATAATCATATTTTTCTAAATCATTTTGGGAAAATATTTTTAACTCACTGAAGCATGCTTTCCATATTTTTGTGTATTTTTTTATTGATTTTTTTTTTTTTTTTTATCGGCCATATTTGGTGTTTTGAAAAATTGTCATGTACGCCACGCATAAGATGGCCTAACTTATCATTTTTTTGATTTTTTTAAATTGAAAAGAATTTTCTGAAATATGCTTTCGTGCAATCTATTCATCAAAAATTTAAGTTGATAAAAAGTTATTAAAATACTAAAAAACCTTAATAGTTCAAGTTTATGGACCTGCTTCATCAAAAATTAATTGGAAAATAAAAAAATTAATCCAATTGTAAAAAAAAATACATATTTGGAATCTACACTATCTCATCTATAATGGGTTTTAATATCCTCAAAAAAGTCTGCAAAAGAGGTCTTCAGACATATGCCCAAAGACACTATTTTCTTGTGGCATTACCAAGACCTTCAACTTGTAGGTCAAACCAGGTCTAAGGCTTACGTTTGGGTCCCCAAGTCTTTCCCCGAACCGAAAAATAAAGCAAAAACCCAAGTAAAAATCAAAATTTTAAAAAACGGGATCTCGTTTCATAAAAATATAATTTTTTTATACTTGAATGAAACAGGATCACATTTTGCAAAACAGGATGTCGTTTCTTAAAAGGAAAAAATATATTTTTTATGAAACGGGCTATTAAAAAATGGGATCCCATTTTAAAATGGGCCGATAAAAAATGGGATCCCTTTTTAAAACAGGTCATTAAAATATAGGATCCCATTTTAAAATGGGCCACTAAAAGTGGGACATTAAAAAATGGGATCCTGTTATTCAAAAAATAGATCTTGTTTTTTGAAAAATGGGATCCCGTTTCTTAAAAACGAGATACCATTTCTTAAAAAAGGGATCCTGTGTTTTATAGGCCCGATTTTTAGTAGGTCGTTTTAAAACGGGATCCCATTGTTTAAGAACGGGATCCCATTTTTTAAAGAAGCGGATCCTATTTTTAAGAAACAGGATCTCATTTTTTAAAGAACAAGATCCTGTTTTTAAGAAATGGGATCCCGTTTTTTAAAGAACAAGATCCCATTTTTAAGAAACAAGATCCCGTTTTTTAAAGAATGGGATCCTTTTTTCGGCTCAAGACCCCGAACCTAAATGGGATCCCATTTTCTTGAGGCCGATTTTGGATTCTTTTCTAAGGAAAAAACTTCCACGTTTCGTGGACTCATCTTCTTGCTTTTACCCCAAGGTTATTTGCATCAATACAATTCTCAGGTTATTGAGCACAATCTCGCTTTTAGATATTCTCTATTGTGATAGGTAATTTCTTGTAGGTGTTTCATGGGAGATGTGGATTGAATTAGTCAATTCTAACATAAAAAAAAAAAACAAAAGCATAAGTTATCAGTAAAAGTTGGAAGTTGGGTCCACGAAGAGGGGAAGTTTTAGCCAAAACAAAAAAAATCATAGGAAGCGCATACACGTTTTTGAAAAATGTGTACATGCTTTGGATCAAGTACTCGCTCGCCTAAATTTGAATGTGTATGCAATTATATTTGGGTACACAACCTAAAACGCGTATGCATTACAAAACACGTACGCATTCATAATGCATATGCATTTTAAAACGCATACAAGTTTCACAAATCTATTTAATTTTTTAGATTAATGACTATTTGATTCATTTTCACACTTCATTTTAGTCACGCACCTAAGGGAGAACACAATTCATGTACGTGTTTCGAAGGGCCCAGTTCAACCATATTTTCACTGCCACCTCCTCCCGTCAACACAATTGACCTCAGCAACCTCCAAGTTGGTTGAATTCTACTTTTTTTTTTCTTTATATCTTGCATTTTTGTTTTATAATTGTTATTTAGTTTTTGTGTGTTTTGTTTGTTTTACGTTCAATATTTTATAGTTTTTAAATTGCATTTAAAAAACCAAAAACATTAATTTTTAAATTGAAATCCATAAAACTAAACCTAAATTGGACACATTTAAGTTAGAAATCAAAACCCTAAACCCTAGGTTCCAAAAAACATAGACCTAAAAAATAAAACCCTTAATCCTAGGACCCAAACCTAAAACCTTAAACCCTAAAATCTAAACCTAAAACCCTAAACCCTAAAACCTAAATCTAAAATAGATTTATAATGTCTAGATTTGTTTTCTTTTTACTATACTTATCTTTCTTATTCTCATTGACATTCATTTTTGTGAACTATTTACTAGGGGATGTGAGACTAATAGTTTCATCGCACTAGCTAAACCTATTTATTTTTATTATCTTTTTTAACATATTTGCAACATTCTTCATATTATCAAATTTATCTAGCATCACTCTCCCATCCCCACCACATCATAAAAAATGATACTTTACATCAACATGCTTCATTTATATATGAAAGTTTAGGTTCTTTTTCAAGCTAATGGCACACTAAATATTTTATTAATTTCTAACTACAACAAGACCCAACCAAACATCTAAACATGAGCTATAAATATAACTAAAATCCTTAAAGACGAGAGTAGTTACAACATACTTTGTCATTATAGTAGATATAGAAACCATGATGTGCTACTCACTCATCCAATTTATTATACCACTAAACAAACTAAACACAAACACTAGTTGAACTCCTACTATCTACATATCATAATAAATCTAAGTTAATAAATATATAAATCTCAAATAAAATTGCAAGTGCCTCTAGCCTTTCTATAATATAAGTCACCTATTGTACCATTGCCCCATTTTTAAAAGAAATTGTTACCTTTAGGTTGCAAGTGATTTGTAGTAATACTTCTATTTTATTGCAAGTTTCCTATAGTACCTCTTTGCTAGAAAATATAATACTTTGTAGTTACCCACAAATACATGTTAAGAATCTCTCAATTTCTACCATTACAACACCTTTAAAAATGCATTCAATTTACACATAGATTCACATCCACCTTCTTGATTACATTAATTTAAAAATTCTCACAAATAGATGCCTCTTGATGAGGGCCCTTACTATCATATCTTGAAGAAGATCAATAACTTAAAGACCACCAATAGGATTCATAGGTGGGTTCTTAGCCTTCCCCTCATTTCCACTTTGACGATTGGCATGATTCCTAGGAAGCATCTTTCATTGAAAATAAATCCATAGGTTAGGACATACATAGAATCATCTAAAAAGAATCACTAAGGCATGACATTCATTAGTCAAAGATAGAATGATTCAATGATTTGAAATTAACAACCACACACCACTCAATTTTAACCTTACAAGGAAAATGAAACCATATGGTTACTAGAAGATAAAGTTCTCGAATTTAACCTTGAGGGTACATGTATGTATGACTTCAATTGTATAATTTAATGTGTACATGATATGGATTTTTATGTTATGGATTTTTTAATGTTATAAATTGAATGTGTCTTCAAATGAAATGTATTTTTAATTTGTGCATGTTCAATGTGATTTAAATACATTTCAAATTGTGTACAATAGTTAAATAGTTTGTTGATATATATTTTTTAATTGTTTAACATGCAGTTGTCGTTTCATTGTTCAAATGGAGCCTAAATTTAGCATTGAGTATTTTATACCTAATGCACAACTTGAAGATCCCATACATCTAGATCTGCCACCACAAAAAAACCCCACACCTCCACACTCTCCACCTCCTAACCTTCCATGACCTATAGTAGATCAGGCTCAGTTAAGAGAAAGCATTGGAGAAAACCTTAATGTGATTCAAGAAAATATAGATTTGATAAAAAATGAGCCTAATATCCCCCCCATCTCGCATGGTTTTCATCTTCAATGCAATCTATTGTCAATTTTATTTGATCTATTGATGCGTACCTAGATAGGTTTCATTAATGGAGAGAAGAGAGGAGAAAATTCTATGTAGATGGATTGTCCTATAATGAAATTAATGACCTTAAAATTACCAAATAAGCCATTTTCCAACAATTTTTTAGCCCCCAAACAAACGAACCAATTCCACCCACCAAAAAATGAATTTCAATTAAATGGTGTAGGCACCCACAAATAGCTACAAATTTTTGGGATAGATGGTGGATGGTGTTTGATACTCCACCACATGGAAATTGTGAGGTGCCCCTATACGTTTTGAGAAAGTTATGGGTTGAGTTTGATTTGGGTTTAAAACCCAACTATTTTGATATGAGGTCATTTCAGGGAGTTGGGCATGTCATGCCCCAACATAGATAATCAATAGCACATGTCAATCCTCAGCGATGTGCTCTGATTACTCCTATTGTTTCTCCTCCTTCTCTCGGTGTTCCTACTACATTTCAGTAGTAGACGATGTTGTCAATATTAGGAGCATTGAGTTCTCTTTCAAGACATCTCACTCATTAGAATACACACGCAATGGTTGAAGTGGGCAATAGAGAGCATGGAGGCTTAGGCTATGGGCATACTCAGGCATCCACTTCAGGTGACCCACATGCATCTAGGATGAAGTCATATATGGATTTACTATATTCTGAGGATCATCCTACACATGTATGTTCATATTTTAAACTTAGGCACATTTAAATAATTTGTTTGAAATGTTCAAAATTCATATAAAATAATAACATAAAATTATATATATCATATAATATTAATCCAAGAAATGTTCGATGTATATGCATGGTCACACAATGCTTGAATCTCAATATGATTGTGTCTATATTTCAAGTGTTGTAGAATTGGGCTCACCTTTTGGTTAGGTACAAACCAATATATATTTTAATTTATGTGGGCATATCTAATTTAATTTTAATTTGTACACATGTGTGAAATGATATATTATATCTAGATGTAGGGAGGTCATACGATACCGAGTACCGACCAACCACAAGTTGTGGTGAGCGCTCCTAAGTCATCATCAACTCAAGTATGTTCTTTCAAAATTTTGTTAAGTTTAAGTTAAATACACATCATAGATATAATTTAATTTGAATTTGTACACATGTGTGAATGATCTATACATTGATGTATCTATATGCAGGGATTTCATGTGATACCCATGGTGGGTGCACTTGATACATCGACAACATTTATGCATGGGAAATCTCAGGTGTGTGGCCATGAGGTCATATCATTTGAGGTTGTAAACTTTACTAAATCTCCTAGACAATTTTTGGGGACCTTATATATATGTGTGTGTGTGTGTGTTCGAGGGTTTAACATATTGTTTGCTTTATATAAATATGAAGGATATAGTAGATCAAGAATTTGGACCTTCTCAATTGATAGTTATGCTACCCATTGAAAAAATGTGCCAATAGATTCACATGATCATGTGGTAATTTATGCATACTAAAAATCATTTTTACTGTATTTACTAGATATTTAATTAAATTTATTTTTATCAAGTTTATATGTTAAATTATATCAATATTTCTAAATAACTTTAAATCTAATTTCAATTTTCTTGGACTCTTTTACATTGTGATAAAAGTACATCTAGTCCATGTGGAGCAAAGAGGATACTTTATTTGACCAGCCGCCCTAATAGTTAGATGGTTTTAAATTTTATGGACTAGAGATCTCTAGTTTTATTTAAGTATATGTGTTGGACTTGACATATACATTTTGAACATGTTATTTCATGGACCATTTCACATACATTATATTGATTAATATGGTCATCTTTGTGTTTATTTATATCAGTTGACTTTAATATGATGATTATATATGCACTCAATTATGATCATGTTATGTTCATTTTGATGATTATATGCACTCATGTACATGTATAAATGTTTTATCTAATTTTCAAGTAATATGCACTATATAAATTATTATCTAGAATCAAATTTCATATATATAATTGATCACATGGTTAGGTGAAAAATTAAAATATTCCTTAAATATTTTAGATCATATTCATAATAAATTAAGGGAAAGTAATTTTAACTATTTTCCAATTCTAACAAATATTTGAATCACTAAACAAAAATCTATCTCCTTGTATGTATAAAATGTATAATCTATATAATTGAGAAATTATATAAATTGTGGTAAATACAAGACATAATTTGTATAAGATAAAATTGGAATAATATATTTAAAAAGTGACTTATAATTTCATTGAATTTCATACATTGAACAAAAATATATAATGAGAATATTGATTTTTAATACAACTATATAACATGATGAAACATACATGTGCATGTAGATACAATTAGAGCTTATCAAATTTCAGGTCAAGACCACAAATTGATATTTGCATAGTCTCTTGATTAAAAAATATTATAGTGACAATCATATGGTAGACTGACTTGATGAGAAACTACAAAAATAATTAAAGTAAATAAACTATAGTTTTTATGATTTTGTTAACTAAATAATTCATGCGAGAAAAGAGCAATATATAGTAAAAGTTAGAAAATTTGATCTTATAAATTCCTTACAAATTCAAGTGATGTTTTCCATAGGATTGATTAAGGGGACCTAAGAGGATATACCTTAAGGGGTCCTAAGATAATGCCTTAAGGGGAGTTAAGAGAATGACCTAAGGGGACGCAAGAGGGTGGATTAAGGGGATTTAATAGAATGACTTAAAGGGATTCAAGAGGGTGGATTAAGGGGAGTTTATGGAATGACTTAAAGGGATGTAAGAGGGTGGATTAAGGGGATGCATTTCATGAAACCTAGGATATGGATTAATAGGTCCTAAGAGGATGGCTTAAGGCAAATTATGAGAGTGACATATGGAATGCAAGAGGGTCGATTTAGGGGATGTAAGAGGATATGACTTAAGAGTCCTTGAAGAGGATGACTTAAGGGGATGCAAGAGGGTGGATTAAGGGGAGTTGATATAATGACTTAAAGGGATGTAAGAGGGTGGATTAAGCGGAGTTGATAGAATGACTTAAAGGCATGTAAGAGGGTGGATTAAGGGGATGCATGTCATGAACCCTAGGATATGGCTTAATGGGTCCTAAGAGGATGGCTCAAGGGGAATTGTGAGAGTGACTTATGGAATGCAAGAGGGTCAATTAAGGGGATGTAAGAGGATATTACTTAAGGGTCCTTTAAGAGGATGGCTTAAGGGGATGCAAGAGGGTGTATTAAGGTGAGTTTATAGAATGAATTAAATGTATTTAAGAGGGTGGATTAAGGGGAGTTGATAGAATGACTTAAAGGGATGTAAGAGGGTGGATTAAGGGGATTTGAGAGAATGACTTAAAGGGATGTAAGATGGTGGATTAAGGGGAGTTGATAGAATGACTTAAAGTTATTAAGAATCTCATGAACCCTAGAAACCCTAAACCATAAACCATAGGACCCAAAGCCTAGGAGATGAACCCTAAACCATTAACCCATATAGATTTTTTATTCTAAGCATCTCATGAACCCTAGAAATCATAAACCCTTAAAGCCCATATATATTTGTTATTCCAAGCATCTCATGAACCCTAGAAATCCTAAACCCTAAACCATATGACCTAAATCCTAGGAGATGAACCCTAAACCATTAACCCATATAGATTTGTTATTCTAAGCATCTCATGAACCCTATAAACCCTAAACCATAAACAATATGACATAAAGCCTAGGAGATGAACCCTAAACCCTTAAAACCCATATATATTTTTTATTCTATGCATCTCATGAACCCTAGAAACCCTAAACCCCAAACCATAGGACCTAAAGCCTAGGAGATGAACCATAAACCCTTAACCCATATAGATATGTTACTCTAAGCATCTCATGAAACCTAGAAACCATAAACCCTAAACCATAGGACCTAAAGCCTAGGAGATGAACCCTAAACCATTAACCCTAAGACTTAAATCCTAGGATATGAATTGAGGGGATGCAAGAGGATGGATTAAGGGTGGATATACAATGATGGATTAATGGTACATAAGAGGACGGCTTAAGGGGTCCTAAGAGGATGACTTAAGGGGAATTAATAGAGATACTTAAGGGGATGCAAAAGGATGGATTAAGGGTAGATATACGAGGATATGGATTAAGGGGTCCTAAGAGGATGACTTAAGGGGTGTTCAGAGAGTGACTTAAGGGGTGTTCAGAGAGTGACTTAAGGGGATGCAAGTGGATGGATTAAGGGGTCCTCAGAGGATGGCTTAAGGGGTGTTCAGAGAGTGACTTAAGGGGTGTTCAGAGAGTGACTTAAGGGGTCCTAAGAGGATGGCTTAAGGGGTGTTCATAGAGTGACTTAAGGGGATGCAAGTGGATGGATTAAGGGTAGATATATGTGGATATGGATTAAGGGGTCCTAAGAGTATGGCTTAAGGGGTGTTGAGAGATTGACTTAAGGGGATGCAAGAGAATGGATTAATGGTAGATATACTAGGATATGGATTAAGGGGTTCTAAGAAGATGGCTTAAGGGGAATTAATAGAGAGACTTAAGTGGATGCAAGAGGATGGATTAATGGTACATAAGAGGATGGCTTAAGGGTTCCTAAGAGAATGGATTAAGGGGATATGAAATCAATTATAAACTTTTTATAAAATGATAATGAATTATTTATTTTTATATTTATACTATCAATTAAATGTATCTAGAACTATATATAGTTACCTATCTCTAGATTTGAATTCCATTGTAATACATATGCATGCTCTCTCTTTTTTTGTAAAGCATCTAGTTTTAGGAGACCTAAAACAAAAAATGATATAAAAACTTAATTAGGAAATGACTAAAGACAAATATATATATAGACATGTATATGTGATGAATTTTTAACTACATATCGACTATCAATTAAATATATATACAACTATATACTTACCAACATTTATTTACTTTGTTGTACCATCTGCATCCTCTCTTTTTTGTAATGCATCTATGATTGTCTCATGATCATCCATTGAAAGTGTTCATAAAACTTTATTAGTAGGCCTCCCTTGATATATAACTAGTTTTATATTGGTTGCCAAAATCAAATGTGAATAATGTATAATCTTCTTGTGTCTTTAATAATATTTAAATGTAGGAAAGCCATTCTTTCTTATCAAATTTTTTGAAGCCAAGTGCCAACAACAACCACCGAACTAGCTGGATACTCAAATTTTTCATCATCCACTCTAGGATATACCAACTTATGTTTTCTCTCAACACATCTAGCCAACCAATACTTTTTCCTCTTCATTCCCCTCGGGTGCAACAACAACATACACATGTCCTACAAAAATGAATAAAAATTTCAATAAAGAGTGACATTTAATTTACATATAAACATGCATACATATAAAATTCAACTTAATTTAATGTATGTTCTTCTACAAGATCCGAAACACGATCATTAATATCTGATGTGAACACTTGATTATCTTCAATTGTAATTCCATGTTGAACATGTGTCGATGTAGGTGTTAAGGCTCTTTGTTGCCATTGTTCAACCTATTCCATATTTTCACATGCCTCTCAATCACCTGCAATACAAAATTGACAAAAGCATGCTAGCTCCCTTGTCCATATTATCCATTTGTTTGCATTTGAACTCTTAAAAAAATTCCATTTTGCAGATCCATTAATTTCTTCACAATCTTGTTGAGAAAAAATATCATTTTCTTCAACTAAACAAAAGAAGCATCGAATTATTGATCTATCACTTTTTTTTGTAGATAATTTGGTATTACACCAATCTAAAATTGCACGTGCATCTCTGAATTTCATGACATCCTCAAATTTTAGTTGCTCTCTAGTAAGAACTCTTTTCACACATGCACTTGCTCCATCTTGTTCTCCCTTACAATGTCTAGCTTCAAAAAAACTCCACATGTGTTGGATATTATTTTCCTTATGAACTCTACATAACTAATAAAAAATTATAACATTTTTTAAGTAACCCATGCAATTATCTGACCATATGATATGTTCTCTCATTTGAATTCCTCTCTTTTAAATTTTTATAAAATATATCAAAACAATATTGAACAAACCTAGATGAATGTAATTGGTTATCACTTACATAAAAATGGTACACTCTCAAAAAAATTATATTATCTTCTCTACTATCATTTGCATGTCTATAAACAATATAAACAAATATATCTATAGTTTGCACTGAATTATAATACTATGATTGAATTTCTTCTTGTGGAGCAAGAGTATAATTTTTAGAAAAATCAACAACTGACAATATAGTTCCAATTGGGAATGTGTTTTTACATAAACAAAATTGATTATCAAGCCAATGAGCATACTAAGAGTTTTTAACATATTTAGGTACAATCTTATCTTTAAATTATTTAATAAATTCATGCACACTAAAAATTTTCACAATTAGCTCACAACGTTTTCCAGTTTTTCCATCTTTTAAAGAATACTCAACATTTTTATTTTTTTTTACATCCACTAATTTTTGTCCAAATTCATCTAAACTAATTTCATGAATACATTCTCCTAATAATGAAAATTTACCACATCTATCACATTCTCCAAAAATACATGCTTTTAAATAAAATAAGTTTCCATTAGAGGGTTCACAAAACAAACTTGCTATAAAATCTTTGATTCTTTCAGGTGGCATATTAATTCCACAAATGTCCTGCATAATTTGGTTAGCATGTAAAGTGCATTGTCTATATAGAAAACTATCATAATAATAATGAAATTGTACATGATTCTTACAACAACAAGAGATTTGTTTCTTATTAATTCTAACATACGTAGGTTTATACTTTTCGAATGATCTTTGACTAATGCTAATATTCAATGGTAATATTAAATCATCTAAAAAAAAATTATATAATTCAGTTTGAGTCATATCTAAGAGATGCTTTGGATGAGGTTCATGAATTTTGGAAATCACCCTTAATTTTAAGACATCTCTAATGTTAGGTGATACTCTTGTATTATCTTGCCAAAATAATTTGATTAAATATTTAATTTCATGTATGATCTTGGGAGTCTACCACTAAAACTCCAACATTGATTAATTTGATCATTTTTAATACTTTCTCTTCTTTGAGCAGCTCTTATCAAAGTTTTAGGATTTACTTTTATACATTTACTAATTTTACTTAACATTCTTTTATTTGAAGTTTCTTTATTAACTAGAGCATTTTTTATTGCATGGAAAGCTACATTCTTATCTTTAGATCAAATTTTCTTACCTATAAAATCAATATCATTAGCAACACTAAATATGACTTTCTCTAGTGAATCATCTTTCTTTTTTGGTTTTACAAAAATACCTATTTTTTTCATCAAATTTCTCATTTTCAAAATTCTCATCAATTGCATCATGAGTTGACATTGAAATCCTAAATTATTTCTATTAAAAAACATTTTATATATTCTATTTCCATAAGTTATCTTTTGTCTCCAAAAAACTTTACTACAAAGGTTAGCTAGCACATCTTTTCCAATTATAAAAAAAACATTCATCTTCATCCATACATGGGGTTTCATTTTCATTCACACAAGTGGTTTTGTTTTCATTTTCAAACATAAAAGGAATTTCATTCTAATTTTCATCAATATGAGGGATTTCATTCTTATAAGATATTTCACCATTTTTTTTTATTTTGCATTGTTTCAACCCTATAATTATTGATACCATCAATGGTGTATCTAGCTTCTTCCAAATAACTAAGATCAATACTATCAAGACTTGGGTTTGAAGACATACCTAGATAAATTGTTTGAATAGGTACATTTTCCATATCATTGGCAATGGATCTGAAGACATACCTGGAGTTGTTTGCATAGGTGTTATTTCCATCTCATTCAAAGTTGAATTTGAAGGCATAGTTGGGTTTGTCTCCGTAATTGCATTTTCTTCCATATTCACCATCTCCACATTTGCATCATCTACATTCATCTCATCATTCACGGTTTCCTCTTCAACATTCATGGAACTAGATGCTTCAATTTTTTTCATTTGATAAATACTTTATCTTCTCTCCATTTCTCTTTGTGCCTCCATTTCTTTATTTGCTTGAATTTTTTTGGGTGTCATTAACTTTCTACATTTTTTTTTCCTTTTTTTTGATCTCATGGTTACCATACCCTCTTTGATAACAAAGAAAATGATTCTTAACCTATTTTTAAATTTCTTTCTCCTTCAAATTTTCAAATAAAACAATGTAGGATGAAGATCCTTTCTTCTATAAACTTTAAAGTACAAAAACATCATGAATACATCCAAAATTTCTCTTTTTCCAAATATTCTTATAAAATGGTCTTGTACTTGATTCCACTTCAAAAAATTCAACCTGCACTTGTCTCTTCCAACAATTTGAATAGAATATACCCTGTACAAGACAAAATTGCAATAAAAAATGTAGAAAATCGCACTTTTGGACCATTCTATAGAAAAGGAATGTTGTAGAAAAAATGTGCTTTATTAGTATTTTTTAAATTGGGAAAAAATGACTAAATAAGAAATGTTCACGCATTATAAAATACATATGCATTCCCTTTACCCAATGGGTAAATAGATAACGTTTATGTGTTATATAACGCGTACACATTTTATTTAAATAATGTGTACACATTTTATTTAAATAACGTGTACACGTTTTATTTAAATAACGCATACATATTTTGTTTAAATAATGTGTACACGTTATTAAAAATTTGAATCTTCAACCCACATGTAGCCTTGGATTTAGGCTCGGGAAAGGTTTGGCTATTTGACCCTTAGCCTTTGACCTGTAACTCAAAAACTAAGCTAGATTGAAGAAGAATGTCCAACTTTGGCAATATGGCTGATGGACTTTTTTTTTAATCAATATATAAAATTAAAACCCATTAGAGAAAATGATGTCTACTTTCCAAATAGATATTTTATTAATATTGGATTATATTTGTTATTTTTTAATTGATTTCTAAGCAAACTAGTACTTAAACTTGAAATATTAGGCTTTTTTTGTTTTTTAATAACTTTTTTTTGGTTAAGTTTCTTGTAAGAAAAATTGTATGGCATCAATATTCAAATAACTCTCTACAAAATGAAAAAAATGAAAAAAAAAAATAGTTTAGGTCCAATTATGTTGTTCGTACACATTGTTTTTTAAAAACAACAATTAAGGCCAATAAAAACTCAATAAAAAAATAATATTAAAAAAAATTACAAAAAAAAACCTCATCAATCTTCATGTTGTTAGCTCTCTTTCCCCAAATGAACTATAAAAATACTTGTATTTGGGTCAAAAAGTGGTGTCCATACACATGCATGGTATGGTAAAAAAATAGGGACTTAAAAATGGGTTTTTATACATCCCTATCAAAAAATAATTTATATCATTTGTGTACTTGAATAAATTAAATATTTGGAAACTAGATTGAAAATGATAAATTTCATATGATTGAATTTTTTAAAGATTCATTGTGTAAGTGCCTCAAATTTTTCAATCCAAGTGTGACAAATTTTAAAAAACAGCAAAAAAAACTTCCACTTTTTGAGCTTTTTGTGGACCCAACTTCTTGCATCAACCCTTATTATATCTTATAAAGAGATAATAATCAATATAGAACTTTAAAACAATAAATGAGAAGAGAAAAATTAAATACTAGGTGATCCCACAATACTGGTTTACAAATTTTGGCCAAACTAGACATTGAACTGATTTTTTTAAACTAAATCTTCACTTTCGGGCACCTATAGCGACTAAACCGTGAGGAATTTGAAGATGATGCGAACTAGTGATTTGTGAAAAAAAAATTATATAATCTAAATATATTTTTTTAATTTTTTAATCAGATTGCATTTCTTTTTCCATCTCCTTTGAAAACCAGTTTTTATCAGTAAACACCATTTTTAAGGAGTGATGCTCACTGTTTACAAAAAAAATTTGTTTCTATGAAGGATAAATTATTATTATTTATTTTAGATTTGTAACTATAATATCTAACAAGTTCATTTGGTTTCATAGTGTTTCATTGAATATTTTTTCCTTAATCAAGCTTCAGACTCAAACCAATTACAATTCAGACATAGGTGAACTATATACAACATAAAAAAAAATTGTATGTATCCAAATTCAATTTATTTTTTACTAGATCAAGGACATCAATACCTAGTTTGAACATATTTTTCAATATTTTATTTTGTTAATAAATACTATTTTTCCACATGTGTAGAATAAAGAGATTGATTTTTGGTGAAAAACCTATGTTTAATCAAACTAAAATAAATACATAATAAAACCAAAACATATTAAAATATATTCAATGGATAACTCATTTTGAGGACTACCATCATCTAGTTGGGTCTTTGAAGTCTCCTCCATTTTCATCCTCAACTCAAGCTTCAAAGGGAAAAAGTTTACAGAAATTTGGTGCAAGAGGGGGAGAAGGGAAAAAAGGGGAGTTCAAATGAACCCAGGTTCAAGCGAACCCCCCCTTTTATTCAATTTCCATTTTCTTCGTTATAAAAAAATTTCAAAAAGTGGGTCCCATCATTTGATAGGGTTCATTCGAACCAAGATCCATTCGAACACCCCAATTCATGCAAACCCCTAAAAATAAAAAATAAAAATCATGGGAGCATATTTGCATTTTTCCTTCCTCACTGGAATTGTAAACGAGTATTGTGGGATTACCCTATTTTATAATAATAAAACTAAATATGACTATAAAAGAGAAACTTATAATGAATTTCACTAAATACATTCGATAATTTGTAAAAAAATCTCTAAAAGTAATGGCACTACCAATATCTCCAAGAACCACAAATGCAAGAAAATATTACTTTGAAAGAAGATGGCTCAAGAAAATTCGTAGATCAAGACATCTTATTTTAGACAAAAAGATAAAAATTTCAATAAAAACATATGTTCAAAACTTAATACGTAATTCATGAGAAGAAGGATGATTAAGTAAATAAGAAATCCTAATAAATTAGGTTAGAATGCAATAATTTCATCATAGAACATCAACACATAAATCCACAATAGTAAATTCAAATTTTATAATTTAATCATATGATTTTAAAATCTTAGGGACACTATTACAAGCACAAGGATATTCCAAAAAAAAAAAAGATAAAATAACAAAATATAAATCATAAAAAATGGAAAAAAAGCACAAGAAAACATAAAAGTGGTATTTTGAACCAAGAAATAGGCTAGGGAAAGGGATAAATAAATCCTAAACATACTAAATGGAATGAGGGGTCTCTATTCTCTTGAAAAATACTAGTTTTGTATTCACGGTATCTCTCCCTTCAATAGGGTAGTTTGGTTTGAGCATAGAATTAATGATATTTTTTGGTATATATTGTTAGGTTTGCAAATAACATGAGACACGTAATCAAACAATGGAAAAAACACCTTCCACCCAAGAGCTCTAAGAAAAATATTTGGTATTCCTTTAAAAAATACTTACAAAATTAACCTCAAGAATCTTCAAGGAAAACAAAATTCCTCAAAGGTTAAGAGTTTGAGATAAGAAGAATAATAATATAATGATGGTTGAGTTATATATAGTAGAAACCCTAAATGGTAAAAGGATTAGATTAGGACAAGTATAAACATCACATGTGATGAGATAGAATGATCTAATAATAGCTCACTTCAATTATAATAGAAAATAACTTAGTTAACATAATAAAGAACTCCTAAGTTTAGCTTAAGTCAATGAGAATAAATTAGACTAATAATCATTAGCTAATGTATGATAACTCTAACACCTCCTTAAGATGAACTTAGGTAGTAGCTAAAAACCATAAAAATAGAATGCATGGTGGGTCTCAATAAACAAGGCCTAGTGAGGTACCCATGTACAAACAAAAGATCTCTCAAAACTAGAGAAAAAGGAGAAAACCAGTGGAAGAAAACTCCTCTCCAAAAGAGAGAATGAAAAATGAATGACTAAAAAATCCTCCAAATCAAGGTGAAGGACTAAGAATCCTTCAACCAAAACAATATCCCAAAAAAGAGGAACATGTATAACATCGTGAAGCACAAAGAAGTTGTAGAGTGTTGTCACAAGATGATTGATATGGTGCTAAAATGAAGAACCTCCTTTGAAATAAATTATGATTAGGAAAGAGAACAAGAATCTACATTAGTGCCCCAATGGCACTACTCAAATCAAATGGAAAACAAAGGCAAACATCTGGTAGTTGAAGTTACAAATGTCAAGATCAAGAAACAATAATTTGTATGAATTCCCCCAATAACACTACTCAAATCCTAGATGGAAAACATCTAAAACTCAAAGATAAAAATGGTACATGAATATGTATGGGTGACCAAAGAGACACTACTCAACATGTAAGATGCAAGTCAAAAATATAGGTATCAAATAGTTTGACGAACACTTATCAACAAAGAGACAAAAATATGCATGAGTGTCCCCAATGACACTACTCGAGTTAGATGGAAAACAAAGGTAAAACGTCTAGATCTCAAAGATACAAACAGTACATGAATCTATATGAGTGATCAAAAATAACACTACTCAACATGCAAGATGCAAGTTGAAAATACAAGTACCCAATAGTCTCTAATCAAATGAAAATAGAAGGTTCCCTCTAGAAATTGGAATGTACGAATGTCCATATGGTAAATCCTCCAACTCATCAAAATGCATGTAACCAGCTGGTGATGTACACGGTATCTAAAAGCACATAGGAATAAGAGCTAGATGTGTAGATCACTCAAAACTGTGAAACTAAGGAAGCATTAGCACCAACAATAGAAACCCCCCTGTAATGTTGAAAAGAGAGAGCCATGACAGGTAAATTGAAACTATGTGAAACCAAGAAGTTCATGTAGGAGAAGAAACATGCAAATAAAAGGGTGTGCAAAATAAGGCACACACGCATGAGACACAAATCACTAGGATTCACTATTGTTGTGGAAGGGATGCTCACTTGAGAAAGGTGTGATAGTAAACTGAAGGTAAACATCAACCCCGCATGGCGCTTTATATCATAGTGTAAGTAAAAAAAGCATGACAGGATATACAAAATCCCCAAAAATTATAGACCAGAATGTCACTTTATCTTAGTGCATCTACAAAAGAGAATGTGCATGAAAAAGATGTCTAAAATTCCCAAACATGATAGAATATTGGAAATACATATAGAGCAACCAAATTTCGATATTGTATGCCCAAGTTATCGCCAACATAAAAAAAACCCCATTTAGGGCATAAGGAGGGTCAAAGAGACCATGCCCATTTGTCCATACTATTGGTCCATTAGTGGCATATTTTGAGAATATTCCCTAGTCATCGAAAAAAATCTAGCCCTCGAGAAAAAAGATTCCACCAGAATATTCACTGAGATTTCCCCATTGGTCATTGTTGGAAAAAACTTTGGTTGTTGGAAAATGGGGAAAAAAGGCCAAAAATAAAAAAAGTTGTCGAGAAAAAATGTTGGTTACCCAAAAAATCTATGATGGTTGGAGAAATGTTTCATGGGCAGTTTAACCACCACTAGTTAGTCAAAGGTTGTCATCCATGAGTTATTAATACCCCATCGGCATGTTTTATGCAGCCCATAGGGCCTGCAAAATGCAAGTACTTGCAGATAACATAAACAAATGCCTGCCCCAATTAAAAAACTGCCTTTTTTATTTTTTCTTTTTGTTTCTTAATTTCTAAAAAGAAATTTAAAAAACAAAAATATGTCAACCTATAAAAAAAAATTCCCTTTATTTTTTCTCTCAAAATTCGTGCATGGGGTTGTAAAGGGACCATATAGGTCCTTGTACAAAAAAAATTGTGTTAGAAGCTCCTAACATCAAAATAGAGTGAATTTATAGTCAAAATTCATCGAATTAGCCTCTTGAATCCAACGACAAGGTCCCTTTGTGCCAAAATGCATCAAAATTGCAGCTACCCTCTGAATAAAAAAAAAAGCAACTGCTTCAAACTCTCGCAGATCTAACCTCAAGATTCCAAATCAAGCTAAATAAAAGCCAAATATGACTTTCTCGATAGCTCTGAATCCAACAGTGAGGTCTTTTTCATGCCAAAATGCACCTAAAAATTGTCCACCTCCAAAATTTTCAAAAAAACCAAAAAGGGGATTCCTGATCTGAAGATTGTAACCCTTGTTGAAATAAATCCTCATAAATTGAGAAGGGGTTCATTGAATCCATGCTCTAATACCATGTTAGAATTGTGAAAAACACAAGCCACAAGATCAAACAACAAACAAAGACACCCAAGAGATCTACAAACAATATATGTTATATTCCTAAACAAGAAAATCTACATAATGAACCTCAAGAATTTTCAAGGAAAAAAAAAGTCCTCAAAGATTGAGAGTTTGAGAGATAAGAAGAGTAATAATACAATGAGGGTTTAGTGTTATATAGGAGAAACCTAAAATGTTAAATGGATTAGATTAAGCCAAGTGTTAACATCACATGTGATGAGACAGAATGATCTAATAATAGCTCACTTCAATTAACATACAAAAGCACTTATTTAAGTTAATAGAGATCCGCTAATTTTAGCTTAAGTGCATGAGAACAAATTAAACTAATAATCAATTAAAGATTAATTAATTATTAGAAAATGCATGATAACTCTAACATTTGTTAATGCATCATCCATATGGAACTTCTTTTTAACATGTAGGGAAGTTATTTTCCCTTATATCTCATGGGAGGTTAACAATGGTGAGAATGTTTAGTTCTAGAGAGACTTATGGACCGAACATCCACATCTAAGCAGTATCCAAGACCTGCAATCAATAGTATACATTCTCTCAAACAAATATGACACTAAGTTGAATGAATATATTCATAATACAAATAGGGATAGAGGTTTCATCACTTGGACAAACTGCTCCAACATTCCAATCTCAAAAATGTAGAAACAAACTCTACAAAAAAATTTAAAGAAAAGGATAGCTTTCAAGTTAGATCAACAAGATAGAATCATTTGGGCCCCTACCAAATATGGAATTTATTCATTCAAACAAGGCTATAAATCAATAATGAGTAGTGGAAGGGGTATTCAAAACCAATGAGTGTACTCTTTTTTCTGGAACCTAATTGTGCTACCAGAGGCCAAGAGTTTTGCCCCGTTAGCCCTAAAAAATAAGATCCTAACCAATTATAGATTAGTGAAGTTAGAACTAGCATATCCTTTTAAATTCCCCTTATGTGATTAGGCCCTAGAAGATGTAGACTACCTTTTTATTCAATGTAATTTTGCACACAAATGCTAGTCTTTTATAAAAAATAAGCTAGGATGTTCCTTCCCATCCCCCAAGTCTCTCTAGGACCTTTTTCCAGTTGGCTAGTTCTTTAAAAAACAACACTATTTGGATGTATTTGGAGAATAACCCCAGCTATAGTAACCTAGAACCTCTGGTGGGAGAGGAATAAGTGCACTTTGAGGAAGAAAAAATCTTCAACCCGACAAGTATAGGTGAAAATTGAGAAGTCTATCTCTGAGGTAACAAATTCATATATTTGCAATCATAAAAATGTTACTTCTATTTTCTTTAATTGGGATGAGGTAATCTTCAAACGATGGGATTCTATCACCTTACTATTCAAAGACAACATGCAAGCCCAACCCTCATATAAGATAGACAAGAATTTTGTTAAATGGCAACCTCTAGCAATAGGACTCTATAAGCTAAATTTTGATGAAGGCTCAAGGGGAAACCCAAGTATATCTGGAGCAAGTTTTTGCATAAGGGATAGAAAGGTCTCATTAATTGCAAAAAAATAAATCCACCTTCCACATGGTACTAATAATCTAGTAGAATCATAGGCACTCCTTCAATTCTCGCAATTGGAAATATCTCTTAATATAAAAAGGTTCACATTGAAGGTGACTCCCTAGTGATAATAAATGCATGCAAAGAGAATGTTTTTGAAAAGGTAAGCAACATTTTCAGGGTGTCGTAACCTTCACAAAGAGCCTAAGGGGCCAAAGAAAAACATAGTTCAAAGGAGATTGAACTATAGAAACAACCAGAAACATCTGACAAACAGCTGTAGAAAAATAAAGAGATTAAGCAACCCTAGACACAGAGGGTTCGAAGAAGGCTCCATGAGCACGAGACCGAGAAGCATAAATAGATTTCTTCTTTCGAAGGACATTCGACTAGGGAGGCTCAAAAATAGAAAACGAAGAGAACGGTGAGAGGAGCGACCCCACCACAGTCACCATAGGATCACCAAGCAGCGAGGGAATCGATAGGAAGGCAGCCGAGACCGGATCAACAAGCTAAATAGAAGAAACTCCCAATGAAGGGTAGAGATCAAAAATCAGAATAGAAGAAGCTCCCAACAAAGGGTGGACAGGGTATGACAGAGCAGCGACAACAGGTGTAGGGCCAGGCACAATAGTGTCAGCAGAAGGGTCAGGCAACATAGTGTCAGCAGATCGGTCCAAGGTTGGTTCCAAAGAAGAGAGGTTTGTGGGAGTAGTAACATGAGGGTCAACCAACACAAAAGAAACCTCTAAAGAAGAACCCACCGTGAGGTGATCCAAGAGAGAATCATTCCACCAAGTCGCAGTGCCCTTGCGGTGGGCATGAGGGCAAGAAGAGGCCAAGTGACCCGCCAAAAAGCATCTCTTACATCAAAAGGGGAGACCCTCATAGTATAAGAGTTGTTTCCATGGTCTATCCTCCACCAACAAAATGACATCCACATGGAGAGGTTTGGAGATGTCTAGATCAACTAATATCCGAGCGACCGTGGTGTGCCCAAACTCCCAAGTTGTAAAATCCACCATTAAGAAATGGCCAATGGTATTGCCAATGGCTTTGAAGCACGATTCCTCCTAAAACTAGAGAGGAAGGTTTGGTAGTTGGACCCAAACAGGTATGGTGTTCAACGGCTTCGTAAGGGGGTTGAAAGAATGATCCCAAGGCCTGATGGATAGAGAATGAGTACCCCACATCCATCTTCTATCTAGAACACAGCTTCGCTCACAAGGGGAGCTAAAGGTTGCAATAAAGAAGCCCCTAGCGCTAGGGTAGAGCTCAATTTCCCTAGCAACCAAAGGATTCCAGGAAGCCTTAACCCAGTCATGGAGATCTGGGAGGGATGGCCATAGACCATTGAACCTGCAGACCACACCTATTTTTAGATAATAGTCCTCATTTTCTACTATCTCAAGCCCACAAACCACCAACAGGGAGTCCTGAGCACAAGGAATAGACCTCTGGGGAGGCTGATCACATACTCTAGCAGCTTCAAAAAAATATTTTGCCTTCCCCACAGCACACCTAGCAGCAAGAGGACAAGACCCTTCAACAGGAGCAAAAACAGGGACCGAGGCAGGGGAGGGTCGGGAGCCCCCAACGAGAAGACCAGGAACACCACGCCCAACCGCACCCAAGGAAGTAGGAACACTCCCCAACACACAATCCCCAGCAGAAGCCGAAACCGACGCATTCACAGCCGCATCCCCACATAGAAAATCTGACAGAGCACCATCCCCAGTAGGGACATAGCCCACCACACCTAGCATAGGAGAGGAAGAACCAGACAAGTGACCCCCAGCCGAGACCACCTCCCCAGCCACAGGTGCCACCAAACCACCAGACTGTTGTAGAGAAAAGCCACCACCAGACCATTGCAGAGCAGATTCGTTCGCGTTTCTCCCGCTCACACCCATTTCAAACAAATTGTATCGCCTTGATGCAAAGAGAATGTTATCGACAATTGGAATTTAAAATAAATCTTACAAAAACTATGGAACCTCCTTAATTGCTTCCAATAATTTCATATCTCTCACACATATCGAGAAGGGAATCATCTAGCAAACATCTTGGAAAACATGGGTTGTGATAATCATGAAATCAAAATTCTGCAGGGTCAACAGATTTCCAGTATTCATCCTAAGCTTGCAGAAATAGTGGTTACAAAAAGCCTAATCCAAAGTAATTCTTGGAGTCTCCAAGGGGAGAAGAGGCACAATACCTTCCCATTGGGATTAGATTGGATTTGGTTCAGTTTAACACAAGGTTCCATGTAAGAGGGGGGCTCGCTACTAATTATCTAGACATGAAAGGAAATGAACACACAAAAATGAAATTTTCATTCGTGAACTACTCTCTGATTTGAAGTTAAACATAAAATGCATATCTATAGGGTGAGAAACATGTTAGCTACCATCTTGGCAAGTATAACATGAGCACAAAAGGTGGTCAAGGATAAAATAGCCAACTTTATTTTTCATAAGAAAGAGCAATCTAAGGAAATATTTACCCCCAAAAAATGGCTCATGATCAAGCATGGCATAGCCTTGTTAAATGCTAGGTAATCACAAGTGCATCAAAAATGGCTTATGAAATAGGATTAATGATGATAGAGTCAATTTTTCAAAATATTTTGATATAAACAGTCAAAGGGATACCAATAGGGATGAAGTTAGTCAAGGTGAATTGGACAAATCATTCACAAAAAGAGGGTCAGGTAACAAATAAAGTGCTAGTGTGAAAATGGATGAGCCAACTCACACTCGTGTTCCTATTTTTAGCATCCCCCATTTTGTAATGTCCTGCCACGAAACCCTAGAGGATAACACACTATAACACCTAAAAAATAGATTTTTTATTTTTTTTGAAGAGTAAACATATTAAAGATTACAAATGAAACAATAACTTGTATTCTAACCTAAGTCCTCTAAGGTCTATGGCTACACTACTATGATTCCCATAAGTCCTCTTAGTTCACCACATTTGACCAATCCATCTAACAATTTAAGTTTCATTTATTCTATCTCATCTTAAAGATTACCCAATATGAATCATTCATATCATGTCATTTATAAAACAATATAAAAGGTGGTTTAATTAACTAAAATATGCAATAACAATCATTTGCATTATCCATTATAAGAGAGAGTACAATATTTCATTTCAAGAGAAACTAACAAGAATGATAAACGTATCTAAACATACATATAAATAAGCTATTCCAACTAATTCAAAACAAGACTGTGATCTGCCATCTCAAACCGCATTCAGGTATGTTGACGCACTAAGAAGTTCCTCAAGATATGATATCCTAGAAGTGACTCCTCAAGATACCTAAACCCTAGGAATTCACTCCTCAAGATATCAAATCTTGGGTACCTCTTGGTCCAAAACCATGCCCTCTAATGATAAATGGTTGTAGTACTCATCAGAATCAAGACATATATCTCCAAATCATAATGTTAAAAGAAAAATCATTAACCATAACATGCCATCAATAGATACCATTCAAATCAATTTCATTAACTAATATAAATAAGGTATATCATTAACTTTACTAATTATAAGAGAATTTCAACAATGAATTACATCATTACTCCATTACATCGCTACATCAAGAATAGTAATGTCTCCTCAAACACAGGTGAGGAGAGTACATCTGAAGCATAATACATGATACAATAGATTTATGGTACAATACAAGTGCATGAAATATAATCCTCATGAATTGGAACAAGTGAAAAAGTCTTCATAACCAGGAGTATTCTCCACGAACATTAACCAAGTGAGGGAACCCAATGGAGTACAAGGCATGTTCCTCCCAACCATGTCGAACCCTAAGGTCCAATCCCCATGCTATGATATAGAATTAAGATCCCACCACAATATTCAAGAGATAGAAGATGACACAAGGCCAACATGACTCCAATGTACAAGTATAGTATAACAACACATGACAATAACACCACTTCTAGAGGTACACAAATTTCAAAGGGATACAAGAGACAACGGAATACTAGGTTGTCGTAGAAGGAGTTTCATCACATAGTTTTATATGGGTTACCTTTGTAGATCTTCCTAGGCCCCGACCCCCATCTTGGGTTACCCTAGTAGCCTCTACTGATCTTCGGCCCCCATACAACATTATGTGGAATCAACATACCTCTCATGAGAATAAGGTTGTTGATCTTTCCATTCCAGGCCTTCTCAACTCATCTCAAACCTAAACAAGAACTTGAGCCATGAGTGAGGCATTCACTTATCTTGATTAGTGTGATTACTACCCAACCCCCTAATTCATCTTAGGTTATATCTTAATTACGAAACTCCCACATGGGTTACCCTAGTGCCACTTTGTGTGTCGACCCCCATTGAGAGCCACTCCCCTACTAGCAACTAGGAACCCAATAAAATCAATAAGGGAAAATACAACATACACAATCACAATAACCTTATTAATACACATAATAAGGTGAGGCATAACCCATCCCACCTACAATTCCCAACCATAGAGGAGAATATTTTGTGCAAGGCCAATGACCCTTGTATTTTCGATCAATAAAAAATAAGTGTCTCAAGGATTATCAATGAACTCTATCAAGAAGAGAATTGTCTCCTAGCCTTCGGAAGACTCCTAATACCCACTTCACACAAAAATTTAAATTTTGAACAAGAACTTACAAATATCTCATTTTCACTATTTACTAGCTTAATTCATCCAATAACTCCATTCAATAACTTAAACAAAGAATGCAAGTTAAATTAACAACGCAACCATTATATTTTTCTAAAATTTCATCTTAGACCAAGAATAATCTATTTCTATATATTCCAACCTTCCTTCTATTTAATTTACAATTACACCAAATTTTCTATATCTAAACCTCCCTATGTTACATTCATTTTTTTATCATAAATAAAATCAATAGTACAAACAACAATATTGAATTTAAAACATATAGATGTTTCTATTCATACATTTAATACCTACGGTTACACATATACAAGAGTATATATATATATATAACAGTATAATGCAAGAGTGTATATATATAACAATATATACATATATATATTTGTATATCATTAAAGCAAAGTTCTATTTCAAGATACCAAATTTCGACTAAATCATATGGCTATCTATATATATATATATAGATATATATATACATATATATACATTGTGAACCCCTAAACCTGCAAATGCACAAGAGCAAAAAAACACATTAGTTTTTAGTTCAAATGCATGCAAACAAGTATGAGAGATTCCCCATAAAATCCATCTATTTAAACTAAAATTAGGAACAAAGATGAAGAACACAATACAAGAAATAAAATTAAATCCTAATCAAGCTAATAGAATGATGATCCCATGGGGGAATTGGTGCCAATGAAATGTTGCAATTGGCCCTTTCCCAATTCCTAATTGCAATGTGGGTTGATTGAAAAATGGTCAAATTTCCAAAGAGATTTGAGCATAACCTTGTTACAATTTATGAAAATGGTGGATGATTGAGTGCAATGGGAAAAATTAGCTCTTAATGTGAAAAGAGTAACTTTGCATGAAGATTGTGGATGAGAAATGAAGAGACAAGTCTCCAATTTATAGACTTTAATTTGGAAGAGGTGAGCAAGATTGAGCAATGTGGGACAAAAGATAATCCAATGGCATTGTGCCACTTGTCCACATGTGATTGGATGAGGAATGAGCACATTTTGGCCAATGTGCATGATAAATGCATAAAATTGAATTTTGAAATATTGAAATGACAAGGTGGATGAGAAGTCAAATGGAGTTATGACCACTTGGCTCAATGCAAAGGACATGTAAGAGATCTTAAATGCCTTGTTGGAAGGACCAAGCCCACTTGGCCTTTTTGAATTCAAATGAGGGAATATTCCTTTTTGATGTTTTGTGAGGGAAAATAGAGAATTAAATAGATCAAAGTAATTGATTTATTGTGCAACTTGCATTCTCTAGAGGATTTTAAAAAGAGGGATTAATTTAATCATGGTTTTGATTAATTTAATGAAGAATTAGATGATGTGACAATCTAGACTTAGATTTATGAATTGATTTAAGTCAAGAATTGAGAGAAAGTGATTTATTAAATAAATAATTTGATTTATTTAATCAGGAAGAAATATGTTAGATTAAATCAAATAAGGTTTTAATTTATTTAATTTAATAAGAGAACTTTAGAGAATTTAATCAAATAAAATGATTTATTTAATTAAACAGATATGTAAGGTTAATTAAATTAAATTGATTAATTTAATCAGAGGAGGTGGTAGACTTAATCCAATGAATAATGATTTATTAAATTAAGAGATAGAGTGTAATGAACTGTTGAGAATATATTTTAGGAGGAAATGTTGTTAGTAATCAGGATCAGGTGTGCCAAAACGAACTTGTACATTTTCCATGTCTACATTTTGCCCCTCTTTGAAGTAATGTACTTGTTGCATTGATTCAAAGAATAAACTATTGTGATCAAAGGTCCTGCATTTTCTTAAATTTTTTCAGATGCCCCACTATTGCCCCAACGGAAGGATATTGTTGGATATTGCCCCCTCAAGAGATCAAACGAAAATTTTGATTTTTTGGATGATCTCGTGAAAAAGATGACAAGGTGCCCGACATGCCAGAAATGCCCCAAAATGCTAGAAAACTGTATTAAAATACCAAAAGTGATGTAGAATGACTCTTGCTTGGATGAAAATGGGATCGGGGGATGAAAACCCTTGCCGGAAGGTCAAATTAAGTCAAAACACCCTAATTTTTAGGTTTAAATAGACCTCGAGGGGTCACTTTCAATGCATTTGCAATTTTAGCCTTTAGGAAATTTCACTCTTTGAGCTCTAAGTTTTGGTTGAAATGGTGTGATGACAGCTTCCCAGGCACGTGTCGAAGAGAGTACGAGTGCACCAGTGGCCAGTCGGCATAGGACCCATGGTATGTACCCCTATCCAACTTTTATTTTTCTCGTTTTACATGCATTAAATAGGGTCGAGGTGTCATACAAGTTGCACAGCACTATATGGCACCGCTAAAAATGTTTTATCGGCATTGTGCAGTCCTGTATGGCAACGCATATGCAAAGTGCACCGCACGCTCCAGTTTGGACATTAGGGTTTTGCTGGTCAAAGTCTGCCGCAAGTGCATATTCCACCGCGTGGCGCAGTTAGGAAAGTTAGGGTTTGCCATATATTGGACCGCATATGTGAATAACACCGTGCGAGCCATTTTGAAACTACAAGAAATGCAAACCTTACCGCAGCGGTGCAGTTTGGGATTTTCCAAACTGCACTGCACCTGCAAATAGCGTCGCATTTGTTGTTTTGGGTGCAAAAAAAAAGTGCGAGATGCAAAAAAAATTATTTTTTTCTAACGTAATGGCTTCATTTGTGTAGGAGGAGTTTGATGTACTTTACTCATGGGAGCATAGATGGCTAGTACTTAACAAATTGTAGGATATGCATGAGTTGGTTCAGGAGCACCTTGGTGCCCTTGGTCTTTGGTATGTTGTGTATGTCCCTCCTGTTCGGGCACACTTAGGCATGATGACGGCCCTAGCCAAGCGATGGCATAGCGAGACCTCATCCTTCCATCTTCCTACCAATGAGGCTACTATTACCCTCGAGGATGTATGGCGCATCCTTCGATTACCTATTCATGGAGCCCGAGTTATCTATGATCCGGATGCCGATCGAGATGCTTGCTATGGGGTTATGGAGCTTGATGAGATTGAGTTTGTTGATGGTCAGATTGATTTACAGAGATATCATGGCAGCATGCCTACTTATAGATTGATTATTGCTACCATCATCTCAAGCCTTGTGGTACCCGATCGGTGGGGCCGATATTTTAGTCCAGGATGGGGTTTGCTTGGGGACCAGTATTACTAGTGTCCCTCTACAGGGATCTTCATGAGTTCGCCTACCTGGGCAGTAGGTCACTTGGGGTCGAAGTCACCCTACTACACATTTGGGCATGGTGGAGGATCTCAATGCTCCATCCAAATGTTACACCAGTTCTCCTTGAGACAGATGATCCTCTCATTTGGCGGTATGGTGGGGTAGAGATTCATTTTACCCACACTGGCATAGGTGTTCTTGCGCACTGGTGACGAGTTCTCGATGAGATGAGAGAGTTTGTCTAGAGACCTTGAATGGGAATCGGCCCATGGTTCGATGATGTTGATCAGCTGTTTTATGCCAGATAAGACAAATGGATGCAGGGTCGAGAGCATACCATGATTGAGAGGTATCTTCCCAACAGGGTTGCCTGACAGTTTGGGGAGGTATAGGATAGGCCCGATGACCAGTATGTGGCCATCTTCGCTCGCACTACCAGAGAGATAGCATGGGATCAGCCTATCCTGGTAGCTAAGGCGGTATCCTCATTTAGGCAGTTGGTGGCCCAACCGTGGCCATATGATCAAGGGTCGGCAGATGCAGGGGTCACTCCAGCTTATAGAGCATGGTTCAGGCCTCCACTCAGATTGACAGTCCTGAGCGCAGCTGTCCCACAACGTAGACCCAAGGGATGAACAGTGGGTCAAGGATGGGGCAGAGGAGGAGGTGGGCCACCTCCTCATTAGAAACCCCCTAGGGATCCAGCATAGCAGTCACCTCCCCGAGTAGGAGATCAGGATGGTCAGCTGAGGGTAGGTCCTCAGCAACAGCCAGCAGCACAGCTAGCGGGTCAGCCAGATCCCTGAGATGTATTGATTCAATAGCTGCAGGGCCAGGTACAGGTTTTGGCAGCAAAGCAGGATGAGGCACGGTAGCAGGTTATTTTTTTTACCGCTGAGAGGGACCAGGCATGATCCGAGAGGGATCAGGAGATTGGTCAACGTTGACAGTTAGAGAGTACAGCTTCTACCTCCCGGGGCCGATCAGTTGACATTCAGGAGTATAGGGATGCCATCAGAGAGGCCGAGTACTATTGGCAAAACTACCAACAGGTAGTTCCATCAACAGATAGAGTGCCAAATTTTTCTTAACAGACAGGGAGGTGGCCGACAGAGGCTCATGGTGAGAGACAGGATGGGGAGGGTAGCAGCCAGCAAGGCTATCCCTTTTGATCACATGACAGTTTGTTTCATTTTTTATATACGGGCTGCAGTATTTTGGCCTTATTATACCATGTATTCGATGTACACTTGATCTGATTTGTATCATGACAGTATTTTTTGATGATATATATGAGATGATTCTCCCTTCATGATATGTAAGGTGCACATGTATGATATGCAGATGTATAATATGCAAATGTATGATGTTATGAGATGTTTATATTCTTATGCTTATGTGATGCAATGTATCTAATGGATGCATTTATTTTTGTATATTTTCCATGCTTTTTAATGATGATTCTATGGATGTTAATGATGGTGTAATGATATGCAAATGGTAATGGATGCGCTTTTCTTAATATGTTTTAGAATAACAACTTTATATTATTCCTCGTGACTTAAGATAATGATATGATGCAATGTGCTTTCGATGCTGACGATCTAGTGGATGTAGGATGTATGCATTTGGCAAAGTTTTGATTGTTGTTATGATACCCTGTTAGTGTGGAAGGAAGATAGAAGAATTGCATAATTAATGAGTTAGTTAGAATGGTGATGGTGATTTGCATTGCTAGGAATTGGGATTTTCAAAGGGTTAATTGTGTTATGTTTGATAACACACATAGGTATGATGCATCAAGGTATAAAGGACTAGGATGGCGTTGTACCTAGTGTGATGGACTTTGACTCAAAAATTAGATAGGATTATTCTTGTTCACACTTAACATACATACTTTATTCAGGATGTAGTTCAGACCTTTCTAAACATCTTGAACCAAAACATAGAAAAGCAAGCTTTCCTATGTGGTCAACAAGATATCTAAAACATCCTCTTTACAAACCAAACAAAACATATATGACTAACTTATTTTATAGGAGTATCCCACAAGCATAATAGATAAAAAGATAATGATCATTGCCCCATTCCTTTCTCTCTAAACCCATTTTATCTAGGCATCATCGAGAGGTCCCTGAAATGAGCACAAAATAAGATAAGTCGATAAAAGACTAAATAAAGAAAACCAAACAAGCTAATGTTCTTTATACCACTAGCCAAGACTAACTACTGTGGGGTACCTGATGCTTATGTCCATTGCAAGAAAGCTATGTCCATTGCAAGAAAGCTTTGTCCTAGGACATGTTGTGATCAGGGTTTTTGATGGGACTAATTTGGGTGATAAGCTATTGATATTCCGAGTTGACCAACTTGCTTTCTTACTGACTTAGACTTTCAAGACTCTGACGATTAGAGTGTTCACTTTTAAACCTGCTAGACTTGCTTCTAACTGTCTCACCAAAGGGTGAAGGCAGCGATTGATTTTATTATGAGTGAGACAATCACGAGTGAAAGCGAGATGAAATGGATGCACCATTTTGGATTTTCAGATATTTTGAGGTTGTTTTTGGTATTTTCACATTTTTCAATGTTTTTGGTATTTTCAAGATTTATGACGAACAAACTAACTCAAAGACCTATCCTAGGGGTCTCGGGAGTTGATTCATAGATTAGTCGTGCCTACGTTATACACGTAGAGACCACGTAGTTTGACTGATGATAGACTTGACTCAATGATGAGATAGACGGGCAAACGGATTGCCATTGTGACGGACGCATAAGGACTGACCTAACTATAAAAAAAGATGGGCAAATGGATTGCCAATGCGACGGACAACTAAGGACTGACCTAAATGTAAAAAAGAAAGATAGGCAAAAGGAATTCCAATGTGACAGATGCCTAAGGACTGACCCTAACTATCTCGGGGGATGATCAAAGATCAACCTTGCCTACATTCAAGCTCAGAGATGACGTAGTTCGGAAAAGGTGAAAGACTGACAAGACTCAATGATGAATTTTTTGCAAATTTTTTGATATTTAGACATGCTTTTGGATTTTTTATGATTTGGATGTTTTTGGATTTTTTGAATGATTCAAGAAGATTACAAGAATATACACGAATCCGACCCGATGTCGATATAGGAACATGCCCCCAGTGTGGTGCGATAGACTACTTTGATAAAGGCAAGACAAACTAACCTTAGGAATATACTAAGTAGTCCTATGGTGGAATATGATATGGATAGCAGCTCAGGCTATGGTACAGATGGGAGCGAATGGGTGGATGGATTGTTTAATGAAATGTGATGGAATGCAGATCCTGGTGGATAGAGAGTGCTTTATTTATGCTTGATGCTTGTTTGCCAGGTTTTCACCAAGATATTTGTCCAAAGCACCACCGAAGTGGTTTTCACTAGAGGATGATTTTTTCTTTACTATTTTCAATCCTTTTTTTGTATTTTTTGGTTCTATACCTTGCAAGATTTAGGCATAAAACTTTTTGAGATGAGAGTTGTTCAGAGGGTCCTACAAGGGCTCACCTTCTAGTGTTGCTAGTTGATATGCCCCTGACATGTAACTTGTGATGATGATGAAAGGTCCCAGCCAGTTGGGTTCAAATTTTCCTTTGCTATCCAATTTTGGTACATTCTTTTGGTTCTCTTTTAGCACAAGGTCACTGAATTGGAAGGTGCGTTGCCTAATCTCTTGTTGTAGCTCCGTTTCAGGTGATTCTAGTAGACCTGTAGATGATTTAGGGCATCCATGCGTCATTCATCTAGTAACTTCAGCTCATTCAGTCTTGTAACCCTATATTCCTCATCTGTGATGAGGTTTTGCAAAGATATTCTCAGTGACGGAAGCTCGATCTTGATAGGGAGGATGGCTTCTGATCCATAGACCAAGGAAAATTGAGTGGTGCCTATTGGTGTGTAGATACTGGTGCGATATGCCCATAAGGTGGGATTTAGCTGTAGATGCCAGTCACAACCAGAGTCATTGACTATTTTCTTGAGGATTTTCAAAATAGTTTTATTAGTAGCTTTTGCTTGGCCATTGCCTTGTGGGTAATATGGGGTGGAAAAGCGGTGCTAGATTTTGAACTTTTCACACAAATCACAGACATCCTAATTTTTGAAGGGTGTCCCATTATCAGAGATAATGGATTGAGGAACACCATATCAGCAAATGAGGTAGTTCAAGATGAACATGGATATCTATTTACCCGGGATGTAGGTCATGGGAATTGCTTCGACCCACTTTGTGAAATATTCAGTGGCGCTGATAATGAACTTATGGCCATTGGATGAGGTGGGTGAAATTTTACCTATGAGATCGAGCCCCCATTGTGCAAAGGGCCAAGGTGTAACAATGGTATTCAACTCTTGAGCTGGTGCATGAATGAAATCTCCATGTTGCTGGCATTGTAGGCATCTTCTTAAAAATTCATGTGCCTCTCTTTCCATTGTCGGCCAATAGTACCCGGTTCTCAGCAACTTCTTAGCCAAGGTCATACCACTCGAGTGAAAACCGTGCGTGCCATTATGTACCTCAGTTAGATCATTCATGGCCTCCTTAGGCTTTAAACAATGTAGCAGGGTTGCATTGATACTTCTACGGAAGAGGGTCTCTCCTAGGATGACAAATCATAAGGCCCTTTTGACAAAGGTTCGTTTTAGGTTCGGGGTGATGTCAGTTGGGAGGATTCCTAACCTTAGATAGGTGTAAATTTCATGGTACCAAAGATCACCAGGACCAACGAGTTCACACATGTATTCTGACTCTGGTACCTCAAAAGTTGGTACGAGAAGCTGCTCTACAAGGAATTCATGTTTCAAGACATTGCGAAGGATATCTAGCAGGGATCTGATCATTGCCATTACTTTAGCTACTCTATTGTTTTCCCTCAGTATTTGCTCAAAGGTGATGTCGATGAATGATTCCTTGAGGCTTTCTACTACCTTTTTGTATGGTACAAGCTTATCATCTTTAGTTTGATATTCACCATTGACTTGGCTAATGATAAGCTGCGAGTCTCCATAGACCTTTAATGCCATAATTCGCCACTATGCCACAATCTTGAGACCTATTGTTAAAGCCTCGTATTCTATAATGTTGTTCATACAGGGGAATACCAACTTACATGGCCTTGGTATACAGTCTACTTATGGGGTAATAAAGAACACACCTGCTCCTGATCCATGCTACGTGTGGGAACCATCAAAGTATAGTTTCCAGTGGTCGGCTACATCGAGATTGAAAAGGGACTCATCTGGAAATTCAGATACAAGTGGGTTGTCTGTGTAGAGGGGAGCTTCTGCTAGATGGTCTGTAATAACTTGTCCTTTGATTGCCTTTTGCTCGACATATTCAATGTCATGTTTAGATAATATCATTACCCACTTAGCCATTATGCCTGTAAGCATTGCTTTTGACAATAGATATTTTAGAGGGTCTATCTTGGCAATTAACTTAATTTGATGAGCTAGCATGTAGTGTCTGAATTTTTGGGCTACAAATACCAGTGTCAAGCAAGCCTTTTCTATTGATGTGTAATTGAGTTCATGTCCTACCATTGTTTTGCTGATATAGTAAATTTCCTGCTCGATTCCCTTTTCATCATGTTGGGCTAAAAGGGCACCAAGGGTGGCCAATGTTGTTGAGATGTATAGAATCAACGGTTTCCCTACGATTGGTGGCATTAACACAGGTGGTGTAAGTAGGTATTCCTTGATCTTTTTGAATGTTTGTTCATACTTGTTGTCCCACCTGAATGCAACTCCCTTGTGGAGCAGATGTGAATAGGCTATTTGTTTATCTGCTAGTTGTGCTATGAATCTCTGGATGGATTGGAGTCTACCTTGTAATCCTCTGAGTTGATTTAGTGTTCTTGGCGCCCCCATTTGAAGGATCACTTTTACTTTTGCAGGGTCCACCTCTATCCCTCTCATTGAATCTATGTACCCCAACAACTTTCTTGATTGTACCCCAAAGACACACTTCTTTGGGTTGAGTCTGACCTTGTACTATTCTAGCCTATCAAAGATTTCACTTAAGGTTGCTATGCAATCCTGCCTCTTCTTTGATTCGGCCAATATGTCATCCACGTAGTCTTCAATAGTTTTGTGGATCATGTCAGGGAAAATCAGTGTCATGGCCCTTTGGTATGTAGCTCCTGCATTCTTTAGCCCAAATGGCATCACATTCCAGCAGTAGGTGCCCCAAGGACATGTAAAGGTTGTCTTGTGCTGGTCCTCTTTTTCTATCATTATCTGATTGTATCCCGAGAAGCCATCCATCAGGGACAGCATCTCATGCCTAGCCGTCATGTCCACTATCATGTCAATGTTGGGTAGTGGAAAATCATCCTTAGGACATGCTTTGTTTAGATCTCTAAATTTTGTGCAGATGCGGATGCCCCCATTCGGTTTTGAGACTGGTACAAGGTTAGATACCCACTCTGGATAGTTGATTGGGCATATGAAGCCAACATCCAGGAGCTTTTTTAGTTCAATCTTAACGAGCAAGGCTATTTGCGGGTGCATCTTCCTTAACTTTTGTTTGACTGGTTTTGCCCCAGGGTAAACAGCCAAATGATGAACCACTACCTCAGGATCTAGGCTTGGCATGTCAGCATAGGTCCATGCAAAGTTTACCTTTCTTTCTTTCAGGATTGCTGCTAATAGTTCTTGTTCCTTTGTAAAGAGCGACTCGGCGTAGAAAGTAATTTGCGGCTCTGTTTCTATTCCCAAGTTGACAAGGTTGCACTGCTCTGCTCGTACTGCTGATTTCTCCTGATGTAAAGTGGTAGGGGGGTGATTGAATCCTTCATCCTTCGGTGCCTCAGACATTTTCACCATTGGATGCGTCCTTTATTTTTACTATTTTGTGGTTAGAGAGTGCCATAGTGAGGTTTTCACTCAATAACCTCGACCTTATTCTCGATATTTTCCTTTTGTGACTGAAGGACTCAATCATCTCCCCATAGTATGCATGTGTGTCCAATGTGATGTTGAAGCCTGCCTTATGATCCTCACATGGAACTGTATCCCTTAGTCCCATGAATTCTGAGAGCGCCTCATCGTTTTTGAATGAGTTGATAATTGGTGGTCCTCGTTGATCGTGATCGATGAGTTGCGGGTGTACTAAGGTAATTCGGTGGGTTCGTTCATTTGACTCAGTTGTGGAGGCACTAATCATTAATAGGGTGGAATCTTCAAAATGCCTAGGGAGACCTATTATGGTATCATCATCGTCACTACTGGCACAAACATTGGTGACGTCAAAGGTGTAATTATCGAGTGGGATACCTAGGCATACATGTGGTCTAGGAGTGGTTGTTGTTACCTGAGGAGAGGACCTGACTGCCCTTCTGGGAGTACCCCTACCATGTACAGTTATACTCAGAGGAGTATACCCAAGGCCAAGGTTCCACATTCTTCTTTCTACAATGATGGGCTCCATTCATCCATCATTGTTCCTTCCAAGGCTTTCGTTCCTATTATAGCCCATACCAAACATCATTTGTAACCCTCTGTTAGTTTCCTCCATGGGTAGGGTGGGGGTGGACCTTTCATCTTGGTATAATGTGTTTGAGATGTCCTCTTCATCCAATTTTTCTCTACTGAGATGCCCTAATGGTGGAATCCAGAAGGTTATGCCCTAACAGTGTGGACAGGTGTTTCAACTGGCTGAGGTTGTATGTGCGACCTAGGAGATTGTGGTAATTGTCCTACAACAAAAGCATTTCTTTTCATTATGTAGTCACTGCATCCATTATTCTGGATCATGTTTTTGATTTTGGATATGTCAGCGATGGCGGGTGTCTCTATCATAGAAGTGGAAGCGAGGTTGGTTGGGTCTATGTATGAAGTAGATGGTACTTCATCATTTTTGGGTACTTGGGGGATCTTATAAAACTTGGCTTCCAAGCTTTTGTAGTAGGCAAAAGGTTCAGGATCCCCATGTATAGTGACCTCCTCATTCTGATGTGAGAACTTGATGCATTGGTGATAAGTCGAGGCCACTGCCTTCATTCCATGTATCCACGAGCGTCCTAGGAGGATTTTGTATGGTAGGTCAAGGTCGAGGACCTGACAAGTGGTTTCCATGGTTGTTGGCCCCACTTGGATGGGGATTTTGATAGTGCCTTGAGACACTCTTTCTTGGTCATCATACGCCCTTATTGTGATGCTTTTTTTCTTATTAATGGAATCCTCAGCGAATCCCAATTTATTTATGAGCTTTAGAGAATATATGTTAAGGCCTGCACCTCCATCCACTACGATTCTTTTGACTTTCTTTTTATGGATGAGCACTTGAAGGTGGAGTGCGCGGTTATGAGATGACTGTAGGGGGAAGTCTTGGTCAGAGAATGTAATGAGATTTGGGGTAACAATGTTACCCACCACAGCCTGGAACTACTTTGTGTCAAGGGTGGCGGAGACGGTGGATGCAACTAATGCTTCATCAAGGATCTTTCTATGGGGGGCAGATATTTTCAATAGTTTCATGATGGAGATTTGGGCGGGTGTTCTCTTCAACTGGTCAATGACATTGTATTCATAGGGGATGGCCTTTGTATTAGAAATGGGGTTCTTATCTAGTGCCCCAAAAATGGTAACCTTTCTACCATGTGTGGTGACTCCACAATCGTTGTTGGCTCCCTTGACATTTATGACTATGATCATTTCATCAACACACCCGACTATCTCCTCATACACTAGATTAGCACTAGCATAATTTTTCTTTCCCTTATTGTTCCCTTGATTATTTACTTGATTGTTCCCTTGGTTGTGGTTCGGCATCGGATTTGTGTATATTTTCAGGTCTTGGTTTCCAGCTAGTTGTTTGATATTGATGATCTTATCCTCGATGAGGTCTTGGATGATGTTTTTCAGCCTCATGCAATTGGCGGTGGTATGTCCTTTGACTTTGTGAAAGTCACAAAGGAGATTTTCATTATACCATGGCGGTTTGGTCATGAGTTCCATGTATTCCTTTGAGTTAGAGACCTTGATTAGATTTTCTTTGACCAGTTTCTTCATTATGAGCTCAATCAATTCACCAAGAGCTGTGAACTTCCTCTTGGGGGGATACTTGCCTCGGGGAGGTGGTCCTCCTTGATTACCCAAGTTGTTGATTTGATTGGTGGGATTTGGTTGTTACTGTGCTACTACCGCATTAGTCTGCACATTGTTGTGATTATGATTTTACGGTTGATGATGGGTTTGGGTATTCTGCTTAGGGGCATTGATGACCACTTTAGCATCGACCACACCGTCATTCATGATATTTTTATTCCTAAACCAATTTTGAGGTTTATCATTGTATTTGTTAGACGGGCGATTATTCTACGGTGGAGTGAATGTTGATGTGCCTCCTCGCGTAGTAAGGGCTCTTTCGAAGTTCAGCGCCTTTGGGATCAGTTGGTCATATGATGTGATGCATTGCATTTTCAAGTAGAACACCAAGTTTTCATCTAGATTGGCTATGATGGTGCAAACTTGTTGTTCTTTTGGCATGGTCCACTTGCTCTGATTGGCCTTGGATCGCCATCTTTGCAATAAGGATGCAAATAGCTCCCCTTTTCTCTGTTTGAGTGCAGATAGTTCTTCCAAACTAACATCCGCACCCATATTGAAATCATAATTCTTAAGGAAGGCTTCCACGATTTCCTCAAATGTTTTAATGCCCATCAGTAGGTGAGAAAACCATTCCATGGCTGAACTAGTTAGACTACGAGGGAAGAGTCGCATTAGATACATGTCATTGTATGCGACCTCCATGCAATGCACCTGAAATTCCCTGGCATGGTTTTCAGGGTTACCCATTCCATTGTACTTGTCAAATTTGGGGATCTTGAATCCCTTTGGGAATGGTATCATGGTGAGACTTCTATCGAAAGGGTAAGGGCACAAGTTGCCTAGTGTTCTTGTGGTTTTTTTTGCTCGTAAGTCCAAAACTTGCTGCGAAAGCAGTTTGATTTGTGTTGTGGCATTCTTGCTTGGGTCGAGAGGTGGAATGAAGGAGTTGTGAGGTGTTTGAGGTGTTTGATGGGTGGGAAGAGTACTAGTGGTCATTTTTTGCAAGCTCTGTTGTGTGTTCAAAGCCTGTTGGTATTCCTGCATTTGTGTCAACAACGCTTGTTGTTGGTCCATCTGTTGTTGTTCCCATGAAGCCTGTTGTTGGTCAATCTGATGTTGTGCTAGTAAAGCTTGTTGTTGGTCTAGCTGTTGTTGCACCAACAAAGCTTGTTGTTGGTCGAGCTGCTGTTATGCCAACAAATCTTGTTGTTTAGCTTGTTGTTGTGCCTGAAAGTCTTGCAGGCTTGTTGGTATGCTTGCAATTACACTTGGTATTGGGCTTGTGCCTATTGTTGGGCTTGTGCTTGAGCTAGGGATTGAGGTTGCGCTTGAGCTTGGGCTTATGCTTGAGCTTGGGCTTGGGCTTGTGCTTGTGCTTGTGCTTGTGCTTGTGCTAGCGCTTGTGCTTGTGCTTATGCTTGAGCTTGGGCTTGCTGTATTTGCTTGGGCTTAAGTTAGTGCCAAAATGTGAACCCCTAAACCTGCAAATGCACAAGAGCTCATAATGAAGAAAATCCAATACACCACAAGATTTATGAGAACTCGAGTAAAACTGAATGTGGTTTTTTTTCCATAAATACAATTCTCACATAAATTAAATTCAAGATTACGATCTGAAAAACCTTCAACAAGGTTTTTGTTTTTCAAGGTCCTTAGACCCTTTTCTCCAATATGGCCAAGTCTCTAGTTCCATAACATATTTTTATCTATAGGTAACTTTGTTTCAAAAGAAAGAGCACCCTTGGGTACCCAAAAGCCATGACCTACTGAAGGTGAAACCCTCACTTCTTCCACAGACTTTCTTTCACAGAAGTATTATTGCACTCAATAGTGCATGCATCAATCTTATACAATGTACCATATCTGATACCTCTAGCAATCATCATAGCACCTCTAACCATCTTGCATCTTGCATCAGAAAATACTATCTGCACACCCGCATCTATTAGTTTTCTCATAGATAACAAATTTTGTGTTAAACTAGGGATATGCAATACACCATTAATTATTCTTATTCTACCATCAAGAACCTAATTTTAACTTTACCACGGCCAATAAAGTCTAAATGTGAATCGTCACCCAAGTACACCTTACCTTCATCAAATTCTTCATATTCAGAAAACAAATCTCTATTAAAGGTCATATATAAAGATACACCTGAGTCAATTAACCATGCATCATTACCTACACTAGTTGTCAAAGTTGCAATTAATGTGTCACCATCTCCCTTCTTGAACTCAAAGTCGAAATCGAATTTCTTCTTTTTCTTATTCTTTTCTTCTTTGCGGTCCTTACAAACATGTCTAGGCTTACCATAGTTCCAACAAATAGCTTTGGACTTTCCATGAGACTTAGATCTCCCCCTAGACTCAGATTTTCCATGGTTCTCATTCTTTCCTTTTTCCTTAGGTATTCCATGAACATTCAAGGCCTCCTTGGTACTGATGGATATCTTCCTCCTCATCTCTTCAAAAAACAAAAAACCCACCACATATTTAGTCTTCAATATAATAGAAGTACTCCCAATAGCCATGACAAGAGAATCCCATGAATCAAGAAAAGAACAAAGCAAGATCTGACATTTCTCTTCCTCATCCATTTTGACACCAACTGATGCCAGCTGATCCACCAACGTATTGAATGCTTCCAGGTGTTTTTTAATCCATCCACCCTCTTCCATTCTCAAGGAATACAAATTCTTCCTCAAGAAAATATTGTTCACTAAAGATTTGGCTTGATACATCTCACCAAGATTATTCCATAGTTTTTGTGTGAAGGTCTCTTCATGGAAATTGATTAAAACAAAGTCATTCAGGCACAATCTGATTAGATCCTTGGCCTTATGTTCCATAACATCATATTGAGAAGCTTGAGTAGGATCGGTAGTCCTTCAAATATTCTCATCAACAACATCCCATAGATCTCGATCTATCAATAGATCCTTCATCTTTAGCTTCCACATTTTAAAATTATTTCTAGAATATTTATCCACCTCTATTCTCCCTGATGAACTTTCCATCTAAAAAATTCTTGCAACAAGATCACAAAGTATCTTCTTCACAAGCTCCCACTCAAATTTGGATTAGTTCAAAAAATCCAACAACCCGCAACTAAAACCATAGGTGATCAAGGTTTGATACCACTTGTAAGGAAGCTAAGGTAGTGGAACAACTTCCTACACTAATATTGAGAGAAGAATAATGCAAAACATTTACATATCTTTAATAGTTACATAAACTTAAACAAGAATAAACATAAATATCATGCATACCAAGATACAATGATTTACGTAGGGAAAATCCTTCCGGGAGAATAACCACACACTCCAAAATCTGCCCAATATATTATTCAATAAATCACAAGGATTGCAATATACTTGCAGAGCAAGCTTCTCACAAGAGTATCACCACTCGAAGATCAAGAGACAACATGACTTCTAACAGAGTCTCACTGTCGCTCACCCACAACCATAGTCCAATGCCCTCACAAAATAGAGTTACATTCTAGGGCAAGATTGGCCAACAAAATAGAGTTACATTTTAGGGCAAGATAGGCAAAAACAATATCCACCATTAGATCAAACCTTAATAATTAATGGTTTAGATTTATAATGTATCAACTCTCGCCGATGAATATTTACATAAGATTTTACTACCTGTGGGGCCCACCATTCCAACTCACTACCACGCAATTCACAACAAGGATATGAATTGCATGATCATCCAATCAATTATCACCATTTGTATATACACATGACCATATGTCCTTATCAACCTATAAAGTCCCACCATATGTCTTCCATCGCATATCGCTAAGTCACTAAAAATCCAAATCTTAGAACCTCATGTCAAAGGTTACGAAGTTCTGAAAACCTATGACATGCCGACAACAAAGAGATTGCTAAGTCAGGAGGTTATGAAACTTTAGAACCCTGTGACATAGATTAAGAAAACTTGGAACCCCGTGACAAAAAAGAGAGCACTAAGTCAGGAGGTTATGAAACCTTAGAACCCCACGACATAGATTAAGAAAACTTACCCTGCAACAACAAAGAGATCACTAAGTCACGAGGTTATGAAACTTTAGAACCCCATGACATAGGTTAAGAAAACTTGAAAACCCATGACTTAACTCACAAAACCATTTCACCTATCAACAATAATTTTTATATAATTGCAACGTTGAGACATAATTTCATAACATAAAGTGACTCCTATGTCCGATATGGTAAAATATCCTTGATACAAACACATAGACTTTTCCAACCTAGAGCACTAGGTAAAGAGGCCAGTTCCCCTCATGATGTAATAGGCTTAAGTTATGACTTCAGCTACTTACAACCTATGATAGGTAGTCAATGAAAAAATAGAATTTTTGTTCAAGCACCATGACTGCAACAGCTAGGGTTTAACTGATAAACCCTAATTATGATTGAGAGAACAAGTAATCCAATTTTAAGTGTATAATACATCCTCTGAACTTGCATTGTACATTTTTGAGAAGCTCTTAGAAATACCATATTGATTATGGCCACAAATTTTCCATCAAATACCTAGAAGCAATTGTTGCAAAGAGATGACAACATTTTGTCAACTTTTTAACATTTTGATCAATTTTACAACAATTGCAAGATATGATTTTATGCACCATCAACCAACCACACATTTCCAAAACTAGGTCCACTGCATCTTTGATCTTATCTGTGATATCCATGACACTTTTTACATCAATGACAACCAAATTTCCAACACTTATAGTGGGAAAGAGAAAGAGCTAAGGAAGATTTAAGTGTTGCAAAAGCATTTGAAAGCTCAAGGAGATCTAGTATGATTTCTACCACTCCTTTTGTTTAAGATTCCTTTGGGAAAATGTATCTCACTGGAGAAAAGAGAAAGACTCCTACCGATCCTCAAATAAGGAGAGATCCTCTCAAGTAGTACAAACTACAAGAGTTGAGAAGAAGAAAGCTACCATTGTTGTACCACTTCCTACCCCATCCAGGAGAAGAATTAAGAAAAAATATATGAAAGAGAAGGGTATAGATATTAATGTTGCAAAAAAATAAGAAGAGTTGGAAGAAGAGGTATGACCATTGGTCTAGAGAAGAAGTGATACTTCACAAGGTGAAGCAAGCACCAAAAGAAGAAGAGTTGATAGCATTCACATCGAGAGTGAAGAGGAGATAGAGAAAGAAAAATAATCATTTAAGATACATATGAGGGAAAAGAAGAAGCAATCCAAGAAGGTTTCTCTAGAGAAGAAGAAGAATGCATGAAAACAAAGAAGGCTCTGGTAGAAGGAAAAGATAAAGAACAAGCAAAACCAATAAGGCCTCATTCTCCCATAATTAGAGGTAATGTTCAACAGTATTTTGAAAAATGAAATGTTGGAATAGATTTTAGCTTTATGGAAAGATTAAAATGAGGTTGATAGGGCCACCATCATTGAGGCTATCATAAATATATTGTCTTCCTTGAGGTGGACATGAGAAATATTAAGAAACAAATTCTTGAAGACCAATGGAACTTTTTGCTAGAGAGAAGAAAAGAAGCTATAGAAAAAGAGGTAAGGCTTAAGGAAGAGCAATTGGAAATATTAAGTCATTCTCTCTCTGAGGATGAAAGAGAAACCTTTGCCATGGTATTTAGCAAAGAGTTAAGAACCTAGAAAAGGGTAACAACCTCAAAAAATATAAAGATGGTCCTGAATGAATTTGGAAGGAAAGTAATGACAAAGAAGAGGAGATTACACAAAACATGGGAATAATGCCATCAAATGAAGAAGAAATGAATTTGGAAACTAATGCTTTGAAACTAAATGCAAAAGAAGATATGCAGATATGATTCTCAAAATGAGCATGATGTAAACAAAGAAACTGGATTGGAAAAAACTCCTTCGGAAGTGGAGGACATGAAAGGAAAAGGTTGTTGAAGAAGAAATTATCAGAGAATACATTGCAAAGGAAAGTATCATCACTCCTCCTCTGACATAAGAATAAGTTACTCCTTCGGTTATCACAAAAACCCCTATTGAGGAAGATAATATAAATAAAGATGATAATGAAGAGAAGGCTAATGAGGAGAAAGAAGAAGAGCATGAGAAGGAAAGTGAAGACAAGATTGAGGATGCATTTAGAGATAATCAAGAAGAAAAAGAAAATTCAACAGACTTTGGAAGTTTTGAAGTAAAAGGAAAGGATATGGAAACAACTAAGGTTTGAGGTGAATCTTTTGGCTCCCCCAAAGATTCCTTGAAAAATCTACTATGTAGCCCAAATTTTAACTTGTATCTTCACAATTGCTGCAATTACTAATTCATCAAGTCAATATTGATTTGGATAAGATCTCTCCCATCCATAAGCTACAACTAGGAGACATGTTTCATCCATCTGCAAGAAAAGAGATCATTGAAACACACTAGAAGAATAGTGACTTAATGGAAGAAGTAGTGAAAGTGCTTCAAGAGGCCACACTCAATGTGAATATAGACACATCTTTATCCAGTATGGAGAGAACCTAAAATTGATAACTAATTCCTTTAAATTTTATGCATCTAGATTGAAGGAAGAAGCAAAGAAGGAAGTGGAGAAGAGAATCAATAATAAAAGAATGTTAGAAATTATAGAAAAATGTTCAATTACACATAAAACAAATTCAGAGTTGTTAAAAGATGTTGAAGGATGTGTTGATGAGGTGAAGGCTCCATATCAATATGGGATGAAGTGGCCTAGAGCCACATAGAGCATAAGGAAGGAGATAGACTCTTTTGAGTCTCAAACTAATACCACCTCAAATCCCTATGATCTAGCAACTGATCTAACTAGAGAGACAAGGATTATAATAGAAGATATAGACAAGAAATTCTTCCAATTGCAAGCACTGAAAGAGAACATCATCCTACAATTTGGAGAATAAGGGATCATGTCAATCCTAAATTCTTACTTATTTCAAAATCTCTCCTGAGTGTGGACAAAGATAAATAGATGAATCTAATACATGCCACTCTAGAAGAGGGAGAAGAGTTATTACTTGAGTTTGAGACACGGTGTAAGTTTCTTGTAGAAGAAAAAATATAATTAGAAGATGGAAGGAAATCTTAGCAAGACCACTTCAAGAAGTTGCAGGTGTCAACCACCTCTGGTTGACTTATCTCTTATCATTTTATGCATTTCTTATAATTCAATTCAGATTTTGTGTACATATGCGGAGTTTATAGTTTTGTTTCCAGTACAGTTTTTGGGTTTTTTCTCTAGTATATGACTCAAGGGGAGTCAATCTATTCTTTTCAGTTTATATATATGTCTATATTTCTCAAGGTGAGCTTCAGTGAAAGTTAGAATAGTTTGTATAGGTGCCCTTTTCCCTTAATGTAAAAGGGGGATAGTATTTGGAAGGGTTTTATGAGATCTTGGCATGTTTCCATCAATGAAAAAGGGGGAGATTGATGGAAGAATATCATTGATGATGTTGTTTTGCAAGATGAGCATGGAAGGTACATAATGATGTGTTGTAGTGTTGTCATTGATGTCAACATTGTAACTTATGTGAATATTTTAGTTGTAAACCATTTTGATTATTTCTAACAAGTTTTAGAATTGTTGAGGAAGACATTTTTGTATAGTGGTTTGATCCAATAAAGATAGTTGTAATGGGAAATTGACTAAGTGCTAATTTTGTGCATATAGTGTTATAGTGTGCAAGTCTTTGGGTCTGCACCACTTTTCAAATAAATCTTTCACTCTATGATTCTATCATAATTTTGGTGGATGTTATATGTATCTGATTCCAAGATTTCATCATGTTTTGACAAGCAGATTGAAAGTTACGAGTAATGGAGTTCGGCCTGGAAAATTACAGTGATTTTTTGTACAGTACAGTTGTGTGGGAGATTTTTCACATCACTGTGGATGAGTTTTTGACTTTTCACTCTTGAAGAAAAGTTTTTAGATGGTAATAGAGTATGAATTCTAGTTGGCATGAAGTTTTAAGGTCCACATGTTGAGACGTGGATACACAGTTGAATGTTTTTTCTATTAGGTCTTATATCGAACTAACCTAATATGTTTTAAGGTATGTGAAGGTTAAATATGTATTGTAGTCTTATGTGGGATCAATTATAGGTTCATGCCAACCTATTACAAGTTGTTTTGAGATTTGAATTGTGATGCATTGTATGTATGAATTTTTTTGAGCTGACAAGTTATATTTTAGGTGTTGCATCTGATTAGGTTGACCTAATTAATGTTATGTTTGATGCAAATATATATATTGGATTGTTTTCAGTGTTTTTAATGATAAGATGTGTGTTGTGAATGTTCTACATGAAAATTTGATCAGAGCAATACAAAGTTAAGTTGTGAATGTTGAGTTGAAGATCAGAGTTATGTGAATGAAGAGAAAGGTAGATTGTTGAATCAGATAAAGTTTATTTTTGTGCTTCAAAGGGATTGTATTCATGCATATGTTGGATGTAATTTTAATAGTTCAAAATAGGTAGTGAGCCACCATCTCTCTTTAATATTTTTATTTTTGGATAGTGAGTCCACTTGGACAATGAGTCCACCTATAGTGAGCACTTCTATAAATATACTATAACCGATTATAATATATTATGAGCTAATCCTTACCATGGCTTTTCCCATTTTTGGTTTTCCATGTAAAAATATTGATGTTCATTTGTTATCTGATGGTGTGAATGTTTCATGATTTATTTCCTTATTTTAGTTGAGTATGATTTGGTAATTGGATGTTTAATGTTTGAATGGTTTAAGAGAATACTAATCACCCCCCCTCATTATTTTGCGTGTTCAACATAGTACTTGATAGAAAGTTAGCTAAGTCAACCATGTTGTTTGAGTATTCCTCTAGAACTCCTAATTTTTAGAGGGGTACAAAGGAGTATTAAAATATCCTACCAATATCAAACAATCTCGTGGAATATTTTTGATAATAGAAGAAAGAGTTTCCCACAACTATTTTCTAGCAAACTTTGAATTTGGAGCACAGACATTTTATCGTATTTTATTGCATATCTTTAGAAAGGTCAAAAATAAGAAACAATAAGGCTATTCTTGAACTTATACAATTTCTTACCCTTCAATATTCTTGGTTTCTAAAGATTATAAATACCTCCCAAAGTACCTTTGGTAGGACTAACATAGAAATTAGCAGAGGGCCAAATATTCTTAAAAATATAAGAGAATACAAGTTTAGACATTTTCACTTCTTAGATGAGCATAATATCTACTTTATACTCCATAGTATAAATTTTGATCAAATTTTGTTTATATGGGATATTAAGCCCCTAAATATTCTAATAGATTATCTTCATTAAAACAAAGATATGAATAAAATAGAGCCAACCTCAATCAAGAGCTTAAACTAGAGGAAAAAAAGGTAAACATCCCATTTGTATAACACCTCACTCAATTATTTTGGATTTTCAACCATGAAAGTGTTGCAAGTATGTTTTTGGTGTTGTCATTGATGTCAACAGTTGTTCATTGATGTCAAAAGTATGGAGATTTTTAGTGTTGTCAGCTCTAGTGCTAGTATATATGTGTTGTGGTTTGATAAAAAGGTGTTGTGGTGATGTCATTATTTTTTTCATTGATGTCTTGTATGGTTTAGAGGGATAAGTGTTGCAATTTCTATAGCCATGATGTTAAGTTGTTATAGTTCCATGCTAGTGTTGTAGTTGCAGTAAGTTCACTTGGTTTCCAAGTGCTTTTGATAAAATTTAAATAAAAGAGTGTGTAGTGTGATAGAGGTGTGTTCAGTGTTGTTTTCCACATTTCTTCACAGTTGAATATGTATGTGGTTTATATGTGATGATAAAAGGTGTTTAGAGATTTTATATTCAGAGTTTTAGGTTCTTGATCATTCTATAGTAAAATTTTTGTTTGATAGAACTTGTTTGTTTGTATAGAACATTGTCTAGGAGAAATGAGATTACTTTGCATTTATCCACAGTGAGGTTTCTTGTCTTGTGGATTTGGTAGCATGCTTATATTTTCTATATTTATTTTGCCTCGGAGTTTCAAGTTTTGAATTGCTCTACAATTTTAGTTCCTATGTTGGAGTTCAATGGTAGTCCATCTTGATGTGCAAGATGAAAGTATTATTTATTTCAGGTGGTTGTGGTAGTGTTGTGAAATACTTTGATGATGCTAGAATATTATGGGATGTGTGGATGTTGTGGAGTGTTTCTATGAGATTCACATGACCTAGAGAAGTATGTATTTGGTTTCTTATAGTGTTAGTTCAATATTAGCTAAGAGTGCTAGCACTATTTACAAAGGTACCATGTGGATTGAAAATGTGTTGAGTAGTGTGGTGGTGTATATTTGAGTCCTAGTTAACCCTTGGTGTTGTCTTCCTTCACTCATTTCCACTGTGGAAGTTTTTTGTGTCGACCTATCTTGGTGATGCACATTTGAGGTGCATATGTTTCATTAAGGCTGACCTAATTAATATTGTTTCGGTCATGGATGGTATAAATGAAATGTGAGTTTTTGGAGATGGTGTAGAGTGTGAATGATTCAAATGTGATCAAGTGTAGTGATCTGAGTGAAATATTAGATTCCTATGACTTCGGATGTACTAAGAAGAAGGTTTCTACATTTTTCAGTGTGCTTGAAGTTGTTGGAGGTAGTGAGTTGGATGGCATAGAGTTGCAATGTTGGATTTTTCTTTTGCTTTGAGATAGTGAATCTCTTTGTAATATTTTATTCTATTCTTTTTTCTTCCTAGCAATGATCCTTTCTTATTTTTTTGGGCAGTGATCCCTTGTCATTGAGCCTAATTATATTCAATGTTATTCATATATATGTGAGCTAATCCTCATCATGGTTTTTCCCTAGTTAGTGTTTTCCACGTAAATCCAGTGTTATCTTGTGTGTGGTTGTGTTTGCATTTTTGTTTCACATGTTTTCATTTTACTAATGTTTAATGAGGGTTTAAATTTTGATAAGGGTTTGAAATTTAATGAGGGATTGAATGTTTTGCTTCACCCCCTCTTAGTTCTCCTATGCATCTAACAAAAATATTTTCCAAGTTCTTTTATTTTCCCAAAGAAACTTATCTAGCCACTTCTTTGGATGTTGTTTCTTTTTGGAAGACCTTCCTTGTTTAATATATCCTCCCACATCTAGTTTCTTCTTTCTTTTTAAATTGTTGTTAACTGTGGTTTGTTCCTCCTCTAGGGTTGAATCAAAGACCATACCAGAAAAAAGGCAAAGAATCCCAAAGCCAAGAAGAGATATGGAATGCTTAATACCCTTATTTCCTCTCTTACCTTCAAACTTCTACAAAATCTTACTACCACCATTTTCATCCATTTATGTACCAAAAACTTTTAAAACTAGTTGAAGGTTATCATTAGTAAAATCTTTATGAATATTTAATTTTACCTGCTTATTCTTTGCTACCACCACCACTTCCCCTTCCTCCAACTCATGATCTTCCATTGAAGATTTATCTTCTTATCTATAATTTATTTCTTCGAGGGACACATTTAGAGGTTCATCTATAGTTTTTCATTCATTGACCTTAATAGGAACCTTCGAGAGAGATTATTCCTCCAAGACCTCTTCAAGGGACACATTAAGAGATTCGTCTAGTTTTTTTTGTTCATTAACCTTAATAGAAACCTTTGAGAGATATTTTTCCTTCAATACCTCCCTTTTTTCCAAAAATTTGATGAAACACATACTTATACTAAGAGAGGGGTGAATCATTATAGACCAAAACTTCACTTCTTCTCAACTTAATCAAGCATAGCAATATTACCTCAAGATCTAATTATTCATAGTAGTATCATTCATACAATGTTTAGCAATTAAGAATATGAATAAGAGACACACAATTTTATGTGGAAACCCTTATGGGAAAAACCATGAAAAAATATTTATCGTATAAATATTCTTACAACATTCATAGGTACAAACCCCCTAGAAACTCCAATCCCCACCACTAAGCACCAACTCAGCAAGAGGCTCCAATCACTTTGATAAGAGTCTCCAACCTCGTGATCTTTTCAAGTAGGAGGCTCCAACCTCCACAATAACAATATGACAATTTAACTTGCAACTACCTTAAAACCTTCTCACAAATTTTCCAAATTACTTCTCATAAATCTACAATATAGTCTCCACAAGATCTGCAATAATTACTTCACAAAATCTAAAATATATTCTTCAAAAAATCTACAATAATGTCTTCATTAAATCTGCTCATAAACTGCCATGATCTTGCTTTTGTTTATTCTTTTCTTCTCACCAAACTTTCGCTATAATCTTCTCACATATGTCTCATAAATTTGCTCAAATAGATTTGTATTTCTTCTCTTTATATGAAAAAATGTCCCCTCACGGCCTCTTTTTTATATCTCCCAAAATGCTTCTTCACCTAAGGGAGTTGGCTCCTCAAATGGGATCGGCCCTCTTTTCAAAAATATTTATTTTATTTTATTTTATTTCCCAAATTTAGGTGCACCATCTAAGGTGGGTCATCCCTCTCAAAAAATATATATTTTTAATTTTTAAACACACTTAGGGAAGGTCAACCCACATAACATAGGATTTAATTTTAATTTCCCTTCATAAGGTGGGTGCTAAACATGGATCTATGGATCGAGAACCTTTGACATAGATGACAACAATATTTCTAAAAATCTCCATATTTGACATTGATGGCAACCTTAAAAAGTAATAATCTCAAAATTCAATAGGACCATACTTCTCCCCCTAATTGAGATGCTCCCCTTGACTAGCATGCACCCCCTTACTCTACTCTTCCCCCTTTGGCATCAATGGTAAAGGTCTTTCGGGGCTAAAAGATAAGGAAATTAATGGAAAATTATTGGTTGGATGAGAATGATATCTCTCCCAACTTCTCCATCGAGTACTCGAAAGTCTCTTTTGGTAGTGGCTTCATGAAAATATCCATAATTTTTCCCTAGGTTTTATTTTTCACTAATCTAGGCATCTAAAGTAGTTTAGTGGGTTTAATGAGCATTGCTTGTCATGTTTGGAAGTGTGTGTAGATGTATGCCCTCTCCTTTCCCTTAGTGTGATCTTGGAGATCATAAATCTTATATATCTTTGTTTCTTTTATGTTCTAAGTGTTATCCCAAGGCTTGCTCGCTTGTGTGTATGCTCTCCTCTTGTACACTGTGTGATCTTGGGTGACTAAAAAACCTAGTATAATCTTTCATATTATAAGGCCTGCTTGGGGATTTTATCACATCAAGGATGACCTCAACCATATTTTTTGGTGAGGTATATAAAGGGGGAAGAGTGAAAGTTGTACCTCAAAGTGTAGCTAGCATCATTTAAGCCAAGGCATTAGACCCTCGATCCGTCGAGACTCATTTCGTGATGAGAGGGGGAGAGACCATCCTAATCTCAGGCACTATAAAATGGACTCATCATTCACATATCCACTAAGAACCTTATTTTAAAAGCCTTAAGACCATCAACCATTTCTTAATTTGGTGCAGGGTATAGTATCATGCTTGAAGTTACTCACCATTTAGTTTCTCTTGTTGAGGTGACACATACTCCTTGGTAGGGTCTTTTCCTTCTAAGGTAAGGGGTGTAAAGGTGATGCATGACCTTTGTATACCATAGTGTTGAGCATAGGTTTTCAATGATGTCAAAATAATGTCAACAATTCATTGTATCAAAAGGTGTCAATTTTGTCAGATGTGAAGGTTGCAAAAATGAAGAAGATTGTACGAGTACTAGAATTGTCAATTGTCTCAAGGTTTCAAAGGCATGTTGTGTAGGCTATCTAATCTATGTTGAAGCAAGCTTTATTGAGGCATGACTATATTTAGATATTTAATTAATTTATGATAACATCTTAGGTATGAATTCAACATGAGTGTGGTGGTCTAGAAGGATATATTTTGGATAGAGAGATTAATAAATGCCACAATTCAATAATGTGGTGTAGCTCTATGGTTTGGAAGGAGAGTATTCCTATACTAGTTCTATTAGTTTCCTGAGTTTCCAGTGGCATGGCTCAGTATGCAAGTAGTTTTAAATATCAAAAGTTTCATCAAGTCATTCAAATTTCAAGGCATATGTGATAATGGCCACAAGTATGTGAAATTTAATTCAAGCGTGTGGAGTGAGGATAGGACATGTTTAAGGTTCCCATGGTGGCACAAGGTGTAAACTTATTTTAGTGGAAATTTTGGACCGTTGTATTACAATTTTTATGTAATTTGGATTTAGGTCCACCCTATGTTGTCTAGATTGGTGGGGATCCCTAGCCAGCAAACAAGAGTGTTAATGTAATGTCATGTATATTTTAAAATTTTCAGATACATAATGTTTTTGTGAATGTACTAAATATATTGATGATCACAATGATAGTATTGTAGTGGGATGTATAATTTTGCAAGGAATAAAATGTATATGATAGAAGTGAGAAGAAAAGAGGGAATGTCAGTATTAATGTGTCTACTAGTGCATATAGGAGTTAAATTTCAAATCTGCCATTATTTCTATTCCAATTGGATTTGTGTCTCTTTTTTGGTGGGGATTGGTGGTGCCTACATCACATTATAAAATTCCCTTATTATATTCCTTCTTGTGAGAGTTTCTCACCATGTTTTTCCCTTATTAGGTTTCCACTTAAATTTGGTGTTATGTGTTATCGTGTGTTGTGCTTTAATTACTAGCTTGTATGCTTTAGTGCTCTTCATGTTGAAAATCTATAAAGTAGTTGCAAAGGTTTTTGGAATTTTTGTAATTAGTTGGATCTAATAATTAACCCCCCCCCCCACCCCCTCTTCATTAGATTATGTTCCCTTAAATTGGTATCAAATCTAAGTTCCTTTGAAAAATTCTAACAACTTGAGGTAGATCTAAGATGGCATTCGAAGGTTCATTTGGAAAAAAGTACCATTTTTTTAAGGATCTAATTTTTATTTTTGGAAAGTTGGGATGGAGTCATATTTGATGAATTTAGGGATGGACATATGGATGTCAGTTGTAGAAGGATATCAGCCTCTTGATCATATCCCTCGACAGGATCAAGCAAGAAAGAGAGCTCTTGAGCTCAATGTTAAGGCTAGAAATGTTATTTTATGTGGTTTGACTAACAATGAGTTTGTGAAAGTGATGGAATGTAGAACAAAAAAGGATATATGGGAAAATTTGGAAACTATCTATGAAGGTGATGTTAAAGTGAAAGAAGTAAAATTGTAGACTTATAGATCTCAGTTTGAAGGTTTAAGGATGAAAGAAGATGAGAATATTACTATATTCATGCTTCGGGATGATGAATTTGTCAACCATATATGAGGTATTGGTGAAAGCTTGGAAGAGAGGGTTGTTGTAAAGAAGGTTCTCATATCCCTACCTAAAATGTTTGATCCTAAAATCTCTGCTATTGAGGAAGTTAAGGATTTGAATACTTTAATGATGATTGAGTTACATGGAACATTGACTGGATTTAAAATAAGATTTGAAAGTGAAGATTCAATAATGAAATAGTTGATTTTAGAGTATCTTTGAAGCAAGTTGATCAAGATTTTGATTATGGATTAGATCCAAAAGAAGCAAACTTTGTGAGGAAGATGAAAAGAGGTTCTCATAAGTACAAAGGTAAATTATCTTTCAAGTGTTTTAGTTGTGGAAATGTTGGAAATTTTATGGCTAAGTGTCCTCATAATAATACTAACAATGTTGAGCAAAATAATGGGAAGAAATATTTATAGAGAAGATCCGAAGGTTAGAGGAAACATAGGATCTTCTACACTAATAAGGAAGAATAATATTCCACTAAAGAAGAAGATGAAGATGCATCTAGAGATGAAAATGGAAAATTTGTGTTTATGGCTTTTGAAATTGCTAATGGTGATGTTGAAATGGGTTCTGAAGAAAATGAAAAAGAACAAAATCTTATGAAGAAATTGTTATGGGCTAGAAAAGAAATCAAGAAGTTGAATGTCAGAATTACCAAAAAACTAAGATCCAAATAAAGAATAGAAAAAGATTTGAAGAATTTTGAAAAGATGATTGTTGAACTGAAGACTCGGGCAAAAGAAGAAAAAAGAGTTGAAGTTTTGACAAAAAAATTACTATCAAGAGACAAAGACTATGAAAAGTTTGAAGCAGAAGTTGTTGCAACCAAAGAAGAGCTTGAGAAGAAAAATCATAAGCTATAGTTGAAGTTTAATAAAAGTGTTCAAACCCTAGATCGGATATTGGAAGCTCAAAAATATTCTCATGGAAAAACTGGAGTAGGTTTTGATGATTAGAATAAAAAGGTGATAGAATAGTCAAAGAAGACTACCACGGTAAGTCTAGAGGTGGCAGGTTCCAGAAGTTCAAAATCAGAAAGGACAATGACAAGTGATGGTAGTATGACTCAAAATGATGGATTTATTCAAGTGCATAACAAAAGGAGGAGATTTGGGAGACAAGGATACGATACCTGGTCAATTTTTTCTTTTTCTAGTTATCGTTTTATTTGTAATGATTATGGGAATAAGGTTTTGGATTGTAGAAGAATTCATGTGAGAAGAAATAATTTTATTAGTAATAATGCATTTGCACCTCTATTCAATTTCAATGTTATTTTTTTCAAATGCAACAATTTTGGACATACTACAAGGAACTATAGAAGTAATTTTGTGAGTTTCTTGTTACCAAAAACATGAAGTTCAGTGATGTTTTAAAGAAGATCTAGAAGAAGGTTCTTGAAGACAAAAGTTTGAAAATTCTATGATTGCTCAAATAGAATTACATGCTCAGAAAGAGAAGAAGAACCTATGGATTATTGGTAGTGGTTACTCTAGTCATGTGACTGGAGATGAAATTAAGTTCATGAATTTTAAGGAATTTTAAGGTGGTGAATAGTTACCCTTAGAAACAATTATATTGCTAAAATATCCGGTAAGGGTACTTTAAGTCTTTACAGTGGTAAAATAAAGACAGGTGATGTTTTGTATGTTGAATTTTTAAAACATAACTTGTTGATTCTCAATCAGATATGTGATAAGGGATATAATTTAGCCTTTAGTGTTGATGGTTGTGAAATTAGGAAATCAAGTATCGATGAGCTAATTACAGAAGGAAGTAGGACAGATAGTGATATTTATCACCTCAGTGAGTTGAATGGAAAGAGTTGTCTCACTGCAGAAAAGGTTAGGACACATGAATATTGATGATATTATCAAGATTAGTTCAAAAGGAGTGGTTTGAGATATACCAAGAATCAGGAAACCTTAGTCAATCAATTGAAATCCATGTCATGAAGGGAAGCAAACAAAAATAAAATATCCTACTAATGATTATTCCACATCAAATCCATTGGATTTTGTACATACAGATTTGTGTGGACCAACAAGGACTAAGAGTCCATAAGAAAACAGGTATTTCATGATGTTGATTGATGATTATAATAGAATGACTTGGATTACATATCTAAAAGAGAGATCAAAGGCTTTTGAGAAGTTCAAATCATTTAAGGCTATGGTGGAGAACAAGATTAGAAGGACAATAAAATTCTTGAGATCAAATAGAGGCAAAGAGTTTACAGTTGAGAAGTATGACAGATTCTATGAAGAGCATGGAATCCAAATGTAATTTTTTACCTCTAGAACTCCACAAAAACATGGAGTTGCAAAAAGGAAGAACCAGACTGTACAAGAAATGGCAAGGACTATGTTAAGTTAGGAATATTTGTCGGATATGTACTGGAGAGAAGCCACATAGATAGTTGTGTATATTTTGAACAGAGTTTACACTAGGCACGAGATAGAGAAGACTCCATATAATTTATGGAAGGGAAGACTAGCATCGATAAGGCACCTCAAAATATTTTGAAGCAAGTGATACATCAAGAGAGATGAAGAGAATTTGGGTAAGTTTGATTCAAGATCAGATGAAGACATTTTTCTTGGTTATTCCTTAAGAATCAAATCTTACAAATGTTATAAAAAGGTTGAAGAGGATAATTTAAAGTTCAAATGTGAAGTTGGATGAAACTATTTAGAGTACTACTATTCTTGAGGAACAAGATTATGAGGAATCAATTTAGAGCAACATTGAAGATCCAAAAGAAGTTGTTACAAATACTCTAGCTAAGTATGTTTAGAAAAATCACTTTGTAGATCAGATTATTGATGACAAAGATAATGGGGTTCAAACTCAAAAGAAACTAGAAAAATTAGGAGAACAAGTACATTTTTCTTTAATATCAAAGATAGAACCTAAGACATATAAAGAAGCTAGCACAGAACAAGGATGGATAGAAGCAATGGAAGAAGAACTAAATCAGATCATGAAGAATGAAACTTGGGAACTTGTCCCAAGACCTAAAGACAAGAATGTGATTGGAACAAAGTGGGTTTTCAAAAACAAGCTAAATGAAGAAGGTGAAGTGATCTAGAATAAAGCAATAATTTTGTGTAAAGGGTATGCTCAAGTTTCATAAAATTTGAGGAAAAATTTGCTCTGATGCCTAGAGTGGAGGTAATGAATTTTTTTTTTCTCTCTTAGCATTCAATATTTTCAATGTGTATCAGGTGGATGTAAAGTCTACATTCTTGAATGTACAGCTTGAAGAAGAGGTATATATTAAACAATTAGAAGGCTTTCAGTGTACTAATAATCCAAACTATGTTTACAAATTGAAGAATACTTTATATGGACTTGAGAAAGCTCCTAGAGCTTGGTATTTAAGGTTGGAAGGATACTTGCAATAGCAAGGATTTCAGAGAGGTTGTTTTGAAAGAAATTTGTACATAAAATTAGAAGGAGAATAAATGTTGATAGTTGTAGTTTATTTTGATGACAATAGTTTTGGAGGTAGCAGTGAATAAATGTGTAATAAATTTTAGAAGGCTATGTAGAATGAATTTGAGATGTCTATGTTAGGATAATTATCTTTCTTCTTTGGATTGCAAATTTTTCAATCAAATAAATGAATTTTTATTTCATGGCACAAATACATTAAGGATATGTTAAGAAAGTTTAGAATGGAAAATTGCAAACTTGGTGCAACACCTATGGTTACCAGGTGTAAGTTGAGAAAGGATGATGACTCTACTCTGGAAAATTAAACTTTGTAATTGTCTATGATTGGAAATTTGTTGCATGTGATAGCATCCAAACCAGATATTATGTAGGCAATTGGAATGGTTTTCATATTTTAAGTAGCACCTAAAGAGACTCATGTGAAGGTGGTGAAGAGGATATTCAATTATTCAAAGACTACTAAATAATTTGGTCTATGGTATCCAATGAGTGAAATTGGGTAGGTTGTGTGGATGAACGAAACAAAACAAGTGGCGGTGCATTCTTTCTTGAGACAATTTAGTATCATGGTTAAGTAAGAAGCGAGAATCATTTTCTTTATCTACATCAAAAGCAGAATACATCGTTGCCACATCATGTTGCACTCAGGTGCTTTGGATGAAGTAAAACTTGAATGGAATGAAGTTTGAGTTTGAAGATCCTATCGCTTTTCTTTGTGATAACATAAGTGAAATAAAAATTTCAAAGAATCTGGTGATGCACTCGAGAAAAAAATACATTGCAATCAAATATCATTTCTTGAGAGAGAAATTTGTTGATAAAGAAGTCAGATTGGAATATTTTGATACAAAGGAGCAAGTTGCAAATATATTCACAAAGCCACTTCCTAAGGAGAAATTTGAGTTTCTCTAGCAGAATTTTGGATTTGTTACTCCCTCCTCTTGATTCAAGAGTAAATTATACGGTGAGTGGGAGCTTGATCTCCCTACTATAATAATGGTTGGTGCTCTTATGGAATTTTTTTAGTATTAGTGTTGTTTGGACTCAGGGGGAATCTATTTGGAAATAAGGTTTTGGATGTTGCAATGTACCAATCTGGGGAGAAAGGATGTTGATCCTTTGCCATTGATGTCAAAGGGGGAGAAATTAAGCTCAAATTTTGAATTTTCCAAAAAGAATAAAGGGGAAGAAGTGCTCAAGTGTTGAATTGAGGAAATGCTAAATTAAGGAGAAATTGAGTGTTGAATTTCTCATAAAGAATAATTATCTTTCATTGTCATATCATTCATAGGGGAGTAATTGCTACAGCATAGAAATCATTTAGACTTATTTATTCATCTATTCTGGTGTGTTTGGTGGCCCCAGCATTTTTTTGTTTTCCATCAATGACAAAGGGGGAGATTGTTGAGCATAGGTTTTCAATGATGTCAAACTGATGTCAACAGGTCATTGTATCCAAGGGTGTCAAGGTTGTTAGATGTGAAGGTTGGAAAAATGAAGAATATTGTAGGAGTACTATAATTATTAGTTGGCTCAAGGTTCTTGAGGCATGTTGTGTAGGTTGTCTAATCTATTCTGAAGCAAGAATTGTTGAGGTATGACTATTTTATATAGTTAATAAATTTATTATACCATGTAGGGTATGCATTCAGAATGAGTGTGGTGGTTTGGAAGGATATCTTTTGGGAAAATACATTAATTAATATGGGTGGTATTTCTTTCAAAAATGTGGTGTAGCTCTGCGGTTTGGAAGGCGAGTATGCCTATACTATTTATGTTAGTTTCTTGAGTTTTCAATGGTGTGGCTCAATGGGCAAGGAATTTTAAATATCATAACTTTCATCAAGCCATTCAAATTTTGAGGCATGTGAGGTAATAGTCACAAATGTGAGGTATTCAATTCAAGCGTGTGGAGTGAGGATAGGACATTTTTGAGGTTCCCATGGTGGTGCAAGGTGTAAAGTTATTTTGGTGGAAATTTTGGACCATTGTATTCCATGTTTTATGTAATTTTAATTTAGGTCCACCCTATTTTTTCTAGGTTTGTGTGGATTCCTAACCGAAATAGAAGTGTTAATGTAATGTCATAAATATTTCAAATGTTCAGATGTATTTTTTTCTTGTGAACGTACCAAATGTATTGATGATTATAGTGAAATTATTGTATTGGGATGTATAATTGTGTAAGGAATGAAGGTATGTGACAAAAGCGTGAAGAAAAGAGGGAATGCTAGTATCAGTGTGTTTTTTGGTGCATATAAGAGTTAAATTTCAAATCAGCCATTATTTATATTCTAGTAGGATTGGTGATCTACCTGTTGTAATATTCTGGAAAGGATTGGTGTCTCTATTTCAATGGGAATTGGTGTCTCCTGTAGGTTGGTGCCTACTAAATCCTTTTGGGATTGGTGTCTGTATTAGGTTGGTGTCTACATCACATTGTAAAATTCACTTATTGTATTCTTGCTTGTGAGAGTTTCTCACCGTGGTTTTTCACATCTTGGGTTTCCACATAAATATGGTGTTATGTGTTATCTTGTGTCATTCTTTGATTACTAGCTTATATGGTTCAGTGCTCTTCATGTTGAAAATCTATAAAGTAGTTGTAAGGATTTCTATAATTTTTTTAATTAGTTGGATCTACTGATTCACCCCCCCCCCCCCTCAGTAGATAGTGTTCCCTTCACTTAGTTATCAATTCATTTGAAGGTATTATTCCTTTTTTGGGTGGACCTATATTTAGATAACACACCTACTTGACTAAATATAGGTTGTGCAATCAGGCTTGACATGTTTTTATGTGTAAAACTAGTGAATCCATTTAGCTTTCATTGCTAAAATATTATCCTTATTACCTTGATATTCAAGTCAGCCATTGTGTCTTCTTTTTTATTATCTCTTTCCAAAAATTATCAAAATCCATCTCAAACTATCAAACTACACTTCTGCATCATCCCTCAATGCTTGTGCATCATTCTGAGGCACCTCTACACAATTATCTATAAATTTTTGTCTTTGTAGTCTAAAGATACACCTCTATAGTTAAATTTGACCTCAATATACTAAAATTGTACCTTTATAGCTTGAAGTTTCACCTTTGTTATTTCATCATCATTTGACCACCTGGAGATCTCAATTTGTAATCTTGACCTTTGCAACCCCAAATAAGACTTAGGTGACCCTTCCTCTACCATATTTTCACATGAAACATCAACCATTTGCACCATATCCATCCAAAACCTATCATATTGACCTCATCCTATCATTTTCATCCATTATCATAACCTAGTCATCCTAATCATCATTCCTATACCTTGTTCCTATCGGTCATCAACTTATCTTTATCATCCTTATCATCATCGTTACTTTCATCATTGTTCTTCCTTATCTTCCTATCCAATCCTCATACTATCATCCAATCAAACCCATATTATCTTTGACCTATTTCACCATCTTATCACAATCCATATCATATCCTATCAAAATCAATCTTGTAAAGAATCTATCTAAATCCTAATCCTTGATATCAAAATCGTCATTAAATTCTTAATTAGGTGATTATCCGAGCCTTAGTAATCATATCCAAACCTTTCCTAAGTAATCTTCCAAGCTTAGGTAAGAAAAAATGCATGTTATCCAAGCCTTATTTAAGTGATTATCCTAGCTTGAGAGAGCAGATACAAGCCTTTCCTAGGTGATTATGAAAGTCTGGTATAAGAAAACCCCCCATCATTATCAATCAAGGATCTATTTTTATTGAAATACTATTGGTATTGTATCCACATTTTTCATCGTTATCTCATTTCCATCCAACTTTTCATCATTATCCCCTTTCCATCCATCTTATCATTATCCCATTTCTATCCATTTTATCATTATTCCCTTTCCTTCTATTATATCATTATCCCCTTTCCCTCCATTCTATTACCCCAATCATCTCAAATTCAAGGTCTATCTCTTATCATTTTCATCTCCCCTCATCATTCCTAGGTCTCTCTCTTAGATTCCTATCATAAGGTCCCAAGCAAGAAATAAAATTATGGTCTCTCAATATTTCCCCTCATCATCTCATGATACATTCTTTGAGGAGGTATTCCACCAAATCTCTATGGATAATCCATTTTCATCCTACATCATCCATTATCATTATTCAAGTGACCAAGACTCAATAACATCATTAGAGGGATTTTCCCAAGAAACTCAAGCTATAGACTTCGTTCATAGATATAAAATGATGTATCTCGACCAATATATCCTTATGTTGGAAAATAAAGGTTTCAAATTACCCCCTAATCTTGATACATCTCAAATCATCCAACAATCTCCTTCTACACCCTCACCTTATATCCATCATAATCCTGCATATCTTCCATATTCTTCTAATCTCCATTATCCTTCTCATTCCCATCTTCTTGTAATATCCCAATTTCATCTCAAACTCTCAACCCTACATCCCCTCTCATACCCAAAACACTTCATCACATATCCCATAACCTCAAAATTCCATCCCTTATCATCATGCCTCAACATCCATCCCTCCTAGCACATCATATCATCTCCAAACTTCACTTCCAATTTCTTCCAACCCTATCTCATCTTCCTATCAACACCTTCAATCTTCCAACCCCATTTCATCTTGTTATCAATAACAACACATATCATTCTCACAACCTCTCATATCCAACTATCAATCACATCCTTTCAATTTCATAAGTACTTTGGGCAAATATGTACAAAAAATAAAGGATACCAATAAGGGACTTCAACTAGGACATCACAATAAATTGTATACCTTCCAAGAACTATGTCCTTATCCTTATGAAAAATCCATCACCATGATCCATTTTCCCCAAAACTTTGAAATGTCTAAATTTGGCAACTGCAAGGGAAAGGGAGATCTTAGGAAACACTTGAAATAATTCTGCATTTCTTTCCAAGACGCTTCCCATCTTGATGCTTACCTCTTGAGGCTATTCCCTGGAATATTTGGTGGACAAACCCTTGATTGGTTCACTTTCCTCCCCCATGGGACAATAACAAAATTTTATGAGCTAGCCAATAAATTTTTCACTCATTTTTCCTATAACATCGAACATGATATCGCCATGATGGATCTTTGCAACACTAAAAAAATAATGGTGAATATTTTGTCTCCTTCTTACAATGATGAATACATCTTGCTAGCCACTTTTTATGGCCCATGCCTAAAAAATGACGCATCACTATCTTTGTCGAGAACTTAAACATTGAATTGGGCTTTTATATTCATATGAAATGTGCTCACTCTTTTGGTGAGATCATAGAGAAAGGAGTAGCTATTTAAAAATCCCTTATTCCCAAAGGCCCATTTTAGATATATAAATAAGGAAAAGACAATAATCCCTAATCTAGTGACAAATCCCATTTTTGGAATAAAAACAAAAATATGGTCAATGATGGTGATTGATTCAAAAAATATTTAAATTATCTAAATACCTCCACCATCATCATCCTATAACAATATATCTCCCCAAAAAAATGTGGTTATCCCTAAAGGTCGACCTAAAAGACACACTAGATGTGAATATACCCCCTTGGGTGAACCAATCAAAACTAGCCTCCAAAAGGTCATCCTAGCCAACATGATCCACTTACCACCCATTAATCCTCTTGGTCATGATGTTCCTAAACCCTCTTGGTACAAATAACATGAATTTTGTGACTACCACAAGGTTCATGGACATAAAACCTCCTCATGCATGAAGCTTAAAACTTTATCCAAGATCTTATCGATCAAGGAGATATCTCTATTTTTATACATTCATCCACTAATTAAAAATTTGGTATATACAAGCAACATTTTCCTCAGCATAATGATAGTAAAACTTCTACATCATACAATGCATTTCCTTATATATACAACAACAATATCTCATCTGATTTTATCATTGGTTGCATCAAACAAATTCCTTCCCAAGTAGCTACCATAACTATCAAATAACCTAATTGTGACATACTACCTTACATGGTCAAATTTCTATTCAAAGAGCTTCACCCTCAACTCAAAATACACATCAATATAACATCATTGACCACTTGAAAAAAAATTCAGCACAAATTTCTATCCTTGAGCTACTTAAAATATCTCTCATCCACAACGAACTTCTTGAGAAATCCCTTCATGAGTCTCATGTCCCTAATGACATTGATTGTGTTCAATTTTGAGCCATGATAGGACACTTATCATCCCCAAAAGACCTCACGTTTTCCACTAAAGACATGCCTTCCATCAATCCATCTCATAATCATTTTCTTCACATCCAGTCCCACATTCATAAAACCACAATCAAATGCATTCTAGTAGATGGTGGATCAAGACTTGATCATTCTAACCTAAGTCTAATAAAGAAACTGGGATATTCTAATGATTTTGTTGTTCCCCACACTAAAATTGCCACAAATAATATGACAAAGATGGGCATGAATCTAAAATCTCTATCAAGCTACCCATCTAGGCTTATAAATGTACCAACCTTCTCTAGAGGTTTGATCTCAACAACAATGTCCCACACCTTGAAATCATTCCCATTGTATCCTTGTGTTGAATCCCAAGTTCAACAATAGTACAAATCCAAGCAACAATAGTTTTTGGCACGTTTATGGGACCAATATTATTATATTTATATCCTTTTACAAGAAGATTGGTGTTGACCTTACAAATTCAATCATTGGACACAACATACAAGAACCTAGTGAATCCACACTCTTAGCTTCAAATCATGTTGATCATTCATGCTAAAGATACAAACTAGAGTATAATGTAAAAGTAAGCATTCTAAATCTTTAGATTTAGCTTCATCTTTAATAAGAAGGAAAAATTTCAGCAAACAACCTTCACCATATTTAAGATTCCAATCAAGGACACATTAGACACCTACTACCAATGGCTCTTCCTAGGTAAATAGGACATTATTTCATATTCTCCTATTGTTGTTCTGAGAAACCAAAACTTTGCCATATTTAATGGAGGTAGCTCTCTTGTCCTACCTCACAAGGATGATATTTTAATAAAAGCTTTAAAAGGAATCCCCTATTTCACTAGTGAAAATGCTACCACCCCTATAGAACACATCCAAGATGTTACAAATATATGTTATGTTCATGATAGCACACAAGATAATGTAGTTATGAGGATTTGTTGTCTTCTTAAAATGAAAAACCATATAATGGTATAGGGGATTGTGACCTAGTTCAATTCATAACTAAGATGAATTAGGAGAGAAACTTTCCCAAAAATTTTGAGGATAAGAGTGATCATTTATCCTTGATAGAACAACTATCTACCATCAAAATAGCTCATCATGATTTCATGGTGGACTTTAATTTTATATTCCAAAAAATGGGATAGTATCCCACCATTAGTGAAGCCTTCCCCTAGCATTATTTTCTTATATTATTTGAAGCCCTTGAATAATGGCATTGTTATGATTCAATCCGTAGTAGGAATGACTTTATCCAATGTCTATAATATAGCCATAAGAGCTTTTAAATGTTTGATACAAATTGGAAAATTAGCTCCTAGACCTCTAGTACCCTTATTCCCAATTATTCCACCCACTGGAGCCATCTTGGCACCTATGGCTATAGTAGCAACGAATCAACCAACTACAAATGTTGCTCCTTTCAATGATTTGTATGAGGTCAAAAATTTGTTACAAATTTTTAGAGATGAACTAGTAGCTTTAAAGAAGCAACATGCCCAAAATAAAGACCTATTAGCCTTTCAACCAGGCCTATCAACCAAATAAGCAAGCCTATCAAGGAAATGTGCAAGGACAAAACTAGTTGAGCTATGTTAGGCCTAAAACACCATTAACCCAACTAGTGCAAGCTCTTCTAAAGCTATTATTCCAGTGTATAACATTTTGGTTCAAGACCAAGCTTTGATGGTTCAAAATGTAGAAACACTCCCAAAATGGAAAGTTTAATCATGTCAAGAAAGGGTGTTAAGGAAAGAATAAGTGCAGGGTGATTTCATCCTAATGAATTGGAATGAAATGAGGTTGTCAATAATGAGAAATTGCAAGACAAGGGTTCTTTTTGTGATGCTAAACAACAAGAATTTATGTTCTTTGATCACCATGATGAGACCAATGATGATTTCCAACTTGGTAATGGGAATTTTGCCCCTATTTTTCATTACAACAATATGATCAAGGAATAATGTGTATGTAGTATAGAAAATTTAGATGAATCAACTAATGTAGCTAATTCTCTAAAACATATATTAGTTCGTGATGAAAATATTGAAAAAGAAAAAAATATGTTTGATAACTTAGCTTCCATTGTTGAAGGAGGTTGTTGTCCCTCCAAAAGCCCCAGTTCTTTTGATGTTGACCTACTTCCAAAAAAAATTACCCATGTTGCTATGTGCACACCTTATGGATCATTAGATAAATCTAGCACTTATTTTTTGTGGTTCCCTGCAATGACAAGGTTGATGATGGAGTGAGTTTTCACTACATGGGAAATGTTTGTGATTTGATTCATGCAAACATAGGGCTTCATTTATTGTAGTTGGGCTTTGAAGGAAAATATTATTTGAGAGAGATCAACTCCTTTAGAAGACTCATCTTTGATAGAGTCAAGTTTTTGGATAATTTGGCATTTAGTATTTAACAAATCATGTATATATTAAACTAGTTATTTTTGCAAAGAAGTGTTATTTAACACTTTGCATTCTTATTAGGAGAATGTATAACTTTTACTTGTGTTTTTTTTCCTCAAAGTGCAGCCTATACATGTTCTCTCTTTTGCTTGTGTTCTTAATCTTTTCTAGTTTGTTGTGGAGTTAGTCATGCATTGTTGTTTGTAATTTCATTATGGCTTCATGTCCAATGGGTTGATAAGGCTACTAGGCCCTAGTGTTTAGCAGGTAAACACCCCCTAAAGGTCACCAAAATGTTGGTTTGTTTGAGTCTAAAACTCAAACAATCATATGTTTTTAGGCGTTAAATTTGGGTAGCCCTGTACTAAAATTTCATCACAATTAGATAAGAGCATACAAAATTAAGTCTTGTTCCCTTAGAAAGTCTCCCTAAATTTGTTTAAGGCAGAGGAGATAATCCACATCATTTTTACCTCTCTAATTGGTCTAAAGGCTAGTCCACACAATCCTTTTTGCATTTTTTGTTCAATGCCAAAATCCCGCCAAATTCAATATTTGTGAAGGTCTAGCTTCCAAGCAAACTACCCCTTTTGAAATCTAAAGATCCAATTCACTTTGTTTTTCCTACAAGATTTGGTTCACTTCGATTTTCCCACATCTTTGTTCACAAAAACTAGTGTCCATTTGATCTATAGTTATGGAAAGTTTAAAAACCAAATGACTTAGTTTTCTCCACACCTAATAACTCAAATTCAAATTTAAGAGTTTATGAAAGTTTAAATGTTGTGGAAACCCGACTTCCATCTTAACTTCCCCTTTCAAAAGTGAAGTATCTAGATTAACTAGATTTGCCCATAAATTCAATTCCCTTCACCTTTTTTGGAAATCTACTTCAACTCATTTTTTCACATGCAAGTCCTTTGGAAAAATCTAGCCTCCATCTAAATTGAACCTTTCAAAACTGAAGTGTCAGGTTCACTTGTTTTTTCCACATTCAACCATTTATAAAGCCAATTTAAAGCATTGTGAAAGATTGAGGTCCTTCTAAAATTGAATTGTTTAACTTGTTCATAAGTTGGGTTCACTTAGAAAATTTTGCACACTACTTTGTTGATTGCTAAATCCACTAAGGTTCTCAAGGTGGGTGGATAGCTATAATTCCCCCCCCCCCACCCGAGTGGGAGAAGATAGATTAGTCAAGTCTCGAATGGGGGTGGATGGGAGGGGCCCTCCCAACCCCTCCGACCCATCCTCATTTGAGACAACCAATCTATCTCCTCCCACCCATGTGGGGGAGAATTATAGCTATCTCCTCCCACCCAACCTAAGAACCTTAGTGGATTCAACAATTGATCTTGTGGATTGAGTAGATTGAGTAGCAGAGCAAGTTCTAGCACTACTAGCACCATAGACACCACCATAGGCACCGTAGGTAGTCGTAGGAGAAGCAAAGGTCGCGGATTGAGTTACATGTGCAATTATAGGTCCTTCAATAGATCTAGCTTTTGATGTTCCTAGTCGAGATGAACCTTTCAATGTTGCATTCCAAACTAATTCAATTTCATTTTTTGGCAAACCTTCAATGATGATATCATCCACCCTTGTAAGTCATCAATTGATTGCAGAGACTCCTTGTCCAATTGAACTAAACCTTTCAAAGTTCTTTCTCTTAATCGATTCAGTGGGATTTTCTTGCATATCCAATCCAACCACATGCTACCACAATCCCACTTTTCTAATGTCAACTCACCCTATTGTTGTCATGCTAATGTTATCCCATCTTGATCAACCCCAATCCATGACAATATCATGTTGTCACCACCCTATCCTTTTGTTGACATCATCGTTGAAACCTTTCATCTGAATCAAACACCAAGATACTAGGAAGTTGGCAAGTTCAATTATGATGGATTTCTCTACATGTCCAATTTGTAGAGAGTTTTTTTTAAGTTCAATTTAGATGCATTTGTCTACAAATCCAATTCAAATGGAAACTTCAACAAAATGTTTGGTTGCACTTCAAAACCTTGCAAAGGCACCAAAATGCCTAGAATCTCGCCATTAATGCATTTCAACACTCTACAACTCCCAAATTTAATCTAATGGACCTAAAAATCTTTCTTTATGTAGTTTGTAATGGATTTAAAGTGGGAAAATTGGGCTCACCCATACCTCATTTATTACTATGAACCACTTTGTCAAGCACACCATCTCCAACTCGTTGTTGCAGTGGATTTTTTAGGCAATTTTCTTGATCTCTACACTAAATCTTGTGCACGATTAATACTCAAATATGGCGAGTGGTGCAAGGAGTGTTCTTTCACGTTTCCAACTAACCAAATCAAATTTTGAGGGTACATGTTTTTGCAAAGCATTAACAAGAATGACTGATAGGGCATGGGCACTCTCTACAACGTACCATGAAATTTATTGATGCTCTGGTGTTCTCCTTTATGGGTATTAAGGACCCAAGAATTCTCATTCAAAAGGGTTCCAACTAATAGAGCAAGAATAGAAAACTTATCCATAATAGAATTTGTTATTCTTTGATAAAATGTATGCATCAACCTTGCAATCAATAAAAATGTTGATATTTTGCCTCCATTTATGGCTATTATATTGTGTACCTTTTAAGTTTCATTATGTGGGTTTTAGTATTTTTATGTTTGTTATAATCTAATTCTAGATATCTTACCCCTCTTGCATTTGTATCATCTTCATATTTTACATTGTAACAATGTTCTAATAGAATTTGTGTGATCTATTGTCAATTTTGAAGATTTTCTTGTGCTTTGAAGGCAAGATGGAGTGAACTAAGTCTTGGTGCATCACCCCCCTTTCCTTTTTGCATTATCCTCCTTTTTCCCTTACAAGTCATTAGAGTAATATTAGATTTTAGTTTAATTTGTATTGGGTTGGATCAACACATTGCATCTAGGCTTAAAAAGAAACCCACCTCTGGAAGTTTGATCTCAACAAGGTCCCACACCTTGAGATCATTCTCATTGTATCCTTGGATTGTTAAACCGGATGTAAATCCAAGCGACGATAGGTACCATATCACCAATGACCTTATATACTTGGAGGATATGGCTCCACAAGTATTTTTTGCTACAAGAACTAAGTATGCTACCCTAGCTGCCATTAATGTGATAGTTAACATTGTAGCTATAGATCTTCATGCCATTAATGTTGGGGAGTCGTTGCAAGCTTCCAATATTTTCCTCCATACCTCCCCAATACCTTTATGTGCACATCGATGTGGGCTTTAGATAGGATTCAAAGGGAAATGGCACCTATAAGTATAGGCACTCTTTGTCACATACCTTTCAAGTGATATTGGCATTTAATGCAAGTCAACATTTTTCTAGGGGTCTTAAGTATTCATAGTAAAAACAAAATATTATTATGAAAGATTCAAAACCCGAAACCAAAAGTTGTTATGAACCCTAGTGTTCAAGTACATAGATCTAAGGATGAAAACCTTGAGGATTTTATATGCCAAAGAATGAAAACCCTATTGGTTGGAGTGGTTCTCACCCAAAGGTCACACTTGAGCTTTAATCGTCAGGAATGTCAATGATACTAAGTAGACAACACTAATAGTTGCCATGGATGTAAACATTTGTGTTTTAGTTTGTCAATTATTATAAAAGAGTATTGAAACATTTTACGATCTCATTTAATATGATAATGTATAATATGAGTTATTTGTAAGCATTGTATCCTCAATTTTTTATTGCAATTGTGTAACCATAGGTTTGTTATTATTACAATTATTATATTTTAGTCTATTATTGTTATGGTAGCAACATTCTATAAAACATTTCCAACATGTTTAACATAAATACAATTTGCAGATTAATTTCCATAGTGGGCTTAATTCATAATCTAGATTATCTATGTGAACACAAATGAAACAAAATTTTTGTAGGCCTACTAGATTCAAGTAGAATAGATTAAGACTTAGCCCTTTTAATATTCATTATTGAGGTTTAAGGAATAATAATGGGATATTAAAGCTATTGTGTAAACATCAATATAATCTATGATCTTGTAAGATGTGATTTTACATATTTCCACATTGTCGATGATGTGAATAAACATTGATACAAATTTAGGGTTTTTGAAGGTTCTAGCTAAATATTTAAGCTAGAAATTTTAAAAACCAAAATATATTGCATTAATATTTGTTGGGGACACTACAACTTACATTGAGATGCATTTTTTTTAAATGCAAGTTGGCATTAGGCAAATTCACTGCGTGAAAATTCACCGCCATGACATTCACCTCAAGGAAAACTTACCACCAACAATTCACCACCATGGAAAATTAATCGCATTCATTTTTATATATATTTCCAAAATTTTGATTAAAAAATTACAAAAGAATAATTTTCACTACATTTTTATTATCATAAATCAAATTATGCTTTTGTTAAAAAAAAAATTCAAAATTTTGAAAATATATATTAAAAAATGTTAATGTGATTTTTCCACAACGATGAATTGCTAATAGGGAATTTTCCTTGAAGTGAATTTGTCATAGCAGTGGATTTTCCCGCAATGAATTGTTGGTGGTGAATTTTCCCGCAGTGAATTGCTGACGTTGAATTCTCCTAGAGTCGTGCAAGTTATCACCCTCTTTCTTAAGGCATGCACCTCCCTTTTGGATTGCAAAGTATGTGGCATTCCATGAGTTACACATTTTGGACGGTGATTAGTCATCTTCTTTCTCATATTTTCTATAGATCCAACTTCATTGCAATTATCCTTGCACATTTCTGGAATGAAATAGCTCGATTTTATTCAGTCATCTTCTTTCTCATATTTTCTATAGATCCAACTTCATTGCAATTATCCTTGCACACTTCTGGAATGAAATAGCTCGATTTTATTCATTAGTTCTTTTAGTTTGCTATTTTTCTTGGAGCAACTAGATTATCATACATAGTTCTAAGGCATTTGTTCTTAGGAGGAAATTTCATGGTATCATCTGAAATCTTACACTTGAATATTTTTGTTCACTTTTATCTAAAATATTTATAATGATTAATTCATGTCCCGGGATTAATGATATATTCAACAGGTAGAAATTTGATTTTTTATTTTATTTCACCCATCGCATGTTTCATTAATGTATAGTAGTTAAAGTAAGCATAGATATAATAAAATATCAATTTTTTATTAGAATCTCGCAAGAAAAGGAACAATTTGCGGCAGAATTTCATGATATTATCTGAAATCTTACACTTCCAATATTTATGTTCACTTTTTCCATTATCACTGTGAAGATTAGATCCCAGCATTAATGATAAATGCAAAGGGCAGAAATTTCATGTTATTATCTGAAATCTTACACCTAACATATTTCATTAATGTGGTTTTGTCAATCATCGTGGTTATTATAACTTACAAGTGAACATAAATATAAAAAAATGTCAAATTTACAATTAGAAAATCTGTGCAAAAAAAGGAATAATTTGCTTCAGAATAAAAATAGTTTCCCAGAATGGACTCTTAAAATGTACTGCTTCTTAAAGTCAAATGTAACATAAGGTCAGTGGAAAAAGAAAATTTACCTCGTATTACTCATGCTCCTTCCCTGTAAAATGAGAACTTAACCGGACTATATGGCATTACCACCAGCATTGTTCGAATGTCTGGACACTATAGAAGATATTTTCTTATTGTTACTTATTCATGTTTTGAAATCAACATCTATACCATCCCAAAGCCATGGTGACAGTTAAACAATAAATTTTTCTTCTCAAATTCCGATTACTTTATTTTTACTTGGAAACTTATTTTAGAAGTTTAGTATCAGAAGTGCATCCTGATGTTTATTAGTGTTAAAATTCTCCCTGAAACAACACCTGCACCCTGCAAAAAAATTGACATTATCCACAGAAAACCGAACAAGCCAATCCAAGACTGCTTTGAGTATTATTCCCTGCTAAGATTCTGACCTCAACTAAGCAGAACATATAAGTAGTTTGAGATTGACCCCTAGTTTGTACTTCCTAACCCTGCAACTCCCATTAAATATCCAATTTGACATGATAATAGCCCTACTCACGTGGTTACATATAAAGAATTAGTCAAAAAAATACTTCCCAACACACCTCCCCTTAATGCACATACACTGAAGCAAATTCACAAATATAGCATTCTTAGGCCCACTCAGGAGCATCCCTTGATGAAAGCCCCCTCAAACTTTGTCAATTATCGGATCACAGGCTGCAAGGGGACCTAAAAGCTTTTTGGTTCACCTTGGTATACAGCAAGGATTACAAAAGTGCAATTTGTTACACAAAACTTCATGATGCCAAAAAATTGCCACTTAACCTATCTATATTCTTGCAAGTTAAGTACTATGTGCTGCTCACAAGTCCTGAAGAACAGTTTTATGTGCATCTAACTCTTCTTCAAGACTATCAAGGAGAGCCTGTCATGCCTGGAAAAAGCTCAGAAATCTTATTGAAAACATCCATCACCTGCAACCAGCATAAGACCAAATAAGAAAATTACAGGCAAAGAAACTAGATTATGAAGTAGTAAACAATTTCATAGATCTCCATTCCTTGCAATTTATGACATTTTTTTATAAACAGGCTCCACAGATCAGCCCCGTATCAACTCTTCCACACTAGATTCACTAGATTTCGATTCAAACATTTTGTCTAATTCCCAAGAAATCCTGTGTGGCTATAAGAAGCTTTAAAAAATTTCAAATCATTTTTCTATTCTTGGTTTAAAAGTTGAAGGGTATAGTTTGGAATTTGAGATCTTTTTGATAAATCCATCAACAAGGTTAACTTTGAAGATTCAAATGGAGATCTCTTTTTAATAGGTTCCGTCACTGGCATAAAAGAGAGTTTGATTTAGGATTCAACAAATACTATAAAAGAAAAAGTAGATTTTAAGAGTAATGCCAAAGCATTGTTATTTCTAGTGCAACACTAAGACACGAGGCTGTCATAAGAAGGGCTTCCACCTTGTTTCTTAAGTCCAAAAAGAAGATAACTGAGTTTGCTGTTTCGTAGTGAAGAATCAAACTGTATATTCTTAGCGAGATGACTTCAGTCTTCTGATAGGGATGGCTTTGGCAATGGTTTCCCCTTTTTCAAAGTTGTTCCATTTATAGTTCAAAAACTTAGACTCGACTTAGACTCAGCAGACCCAAATTTGAAAACTGAGCAGAAACTAGGCAAAACTTGGCAAGTTTGGAGAAAAAACAATAAATTTTATGCAAAATGGGTAGGATTTTGATCAAGAAAAGTCTGCAAGAGTCTGTAAATGGAAACATACCATCTGCAAACAGTCGTGATTTACACTAAACACCTGTGATTTACAGTCACAACGGCATCACAGGAACACTGGGAAGTTCACAAAAAAAAAAAAAATATATGAAGGCATTTGCAGTTGCACACGGGTATATTTGCATGCAAGGGCACATACAGGCCAAGTATTTTCAACATTTTAGGTACATTTTTCCAGCATTTTTGGCAAGTCACGAGTTAAACTTGAAAAAACTCAGCCAGCCAAAAAAGGTGATACTAAGCAAGTTTGCAAACTATGGTTCCATTATTATGGTCCGCATACTTCAATATAGAAACAACTTATGATATATGACATATGTACCATAAATTGTACTTAAGAGGTCTTCTGTAACCAAGCTGTACATCCTTGTCCAAAATGGATTTCCTTGATAATCAAAAATCTCCTTGTTCAAATTGGCCAAAGCTCTATATTTGAATCTAATGTAATTACCTGATTGAATTGAGATTAGATTCATATATTTGTTTTGGATGGATGGATAAATTGCAGTTTAGTGAAGACCCAAGATAAATGTCTAACTGATGCCCATTTTAAACATATTTTGACAATGGTCGTCCTCTGTCCTAGACTGTTTGGGATTAATTACTAACTTCAGCGGTTTATGTGCAACTGCTATTCAAGTCAAGAATAGCTATATTGTATTTTTCTTATGTGCATGTGTCTTAGTATAACACTCAATAACCAGTTTGTCACTTCACCTTATTCTACTTGTGAGGAAATAATGCATGTTACAGATTGTACTTTATCCATGCTGCTGCTACCTGAATTTATCTTCAAATTACAGTGGTTTAAGAGTGGATTAGAGTAGTTGAATGTGCATTAAAATCATTAATTTATCTTGCAGCCAATAAACAAACTAAAAGAATTGAAACAAACCACATGGCACAAAAGAATTTTAACCTATAAACCCTAGTGTGAGGAAAACCAGCCGAAAATGGCAATTGCATAGCTTCCTCTCCTTTCTTCCTCTAAGGAGCATTGCACCACAAACTCTTTGTTGTCTACCATTTTCCTAATGATTTATGGAAAGGTTACAAGAAGCATAAAGTAGACATCAGATATTAACAGCTAATTACTCACTTATGCATTCATCAACTCTTCACTCCTCTCTCTTCTTTCCTTCAAGCATTTAGCTCTGGTTGCTTTTATGCTTTCCTAGAGGAATCCCTTCAACTACCAAAGGATTCCCCAATTGATTAAAATGAGAAGAGATATAATATCTTGTCCCTAATTGAGATTTTCCATTGAAACAGGAAAAACTGCCAGATACGACACCCACATGAAAATATCATAATACATACAAAACAGTCGTAACTCTAACCCAACCACCATGACACTTTCAAAACCTTGTGTCAATAAAATAACCATCACCCTGACATATCCAGTAGTTTTCAAATTGATAAAACTGGTCTTCAATTCTCTCCTGATTCTGATGTGTTCTTGGAGTCTAATAGAGTTTGATTTTTGTCATAAATTCTTATGATCCTACCTCCTCTTTTCACATGGCTTTTGGTCCTACAATAATGTAGCTACGAAGGACAACTTCCTCTACCTCTCGGATGTTTCAGTGAGGTGGTTGGTGTTCAGTCAACCTGCTAATTTGCTTGGGCCTCTGCTTCACTTATTCTACACTTTTACAAAGCATCTTCTTTACACATCACTTGTGCATCCAAAGGTGATATTTACATACTGCTTGCTCATTCCAAGGCAGTGTCCTATATAGAAGCTAGTGATAAAATCTTCCTCATTTAACATTTAAAGGTGCTGGGAATCTGTACATCCCCAAGATTCATGCTTCAAAACCTGTATGTGTACCTACTTCCTCCTACAGAACAGTAGCCAATTCCTCCTATAGAAGCATAGTAGTCAATTCATCCTCCTAACAAAATCAATTTATTTGGCCCCTATATGAGTCTATTGTTCCAACCACCTATTTTGCTGTAATTTGATTGGTTTGTAGTCCCACCATGACTCTTCCTTGAATGGAGACCACCCATGGCCATAACATGTGAGTCACAAGATTTGTGTATGTGTTTGACTTCAGCAAATATAAAATTTGGAACAAGTTTGTCAACTAATAAATTCAAGAAAAAAAAATTGATTAAATTCAAATATTATAAATCTACAATTTCTATTTTTCATATAAGAAATAAAGCGACAAAACTGTCAAAAGAGGTAAACATTACTAAATAGATTTGAAATCTGTATTAAAAGATGCCACATGTATAAACCATGTTAAACTTATCAAAGATAAACTATAAGGAACTTATTTGATCATTATTGTCACCATCCTGGCATGCTTAACATACTTTCTCCACCTTTGATCTCTCCCCCTATTGGCCTATTGAAGTTGCTCATTATGTCATCCATTTCTTTCCCTTCCACTGGGTTTCAAAGTTTCTCATTCCCAAATCCCCTTTTATTGTCCTTTGTCTCATCAAAGTTGAACTTCTCATTCGCCTACCTTCTAGGTATGGATCGCTTATCATCCCCAACCCCTAAAGTTGGAAACTCCCACCTCTTTGCATTGTTCATCCACTTATTGCCTAACATATCAATGTGTCGTAATGCTTATTCTCGACACATGGCTCCACATGTTTTTCCTACTGCAAGAACTGAGTATTCCACCCTAGCTACCATTAATGTGGTAGTTAGGGTTTGTGGTTGTAGGTCTTCTCGCCATTAATCCTAGAGATTATTGCAAGTTTCGAGTATCATCCTCCATACCTCCCTAATACCTTTTTGTGCATGTGGACATAGATTTTATGTGTGATTTAGAGGAAAATGATGTTGAAAGGTATGGGCACACGCCGCACACCCATCAATATGCTTCTCTGCTACCCGATAATCTCCATGCCAATTTCGGCCTCTTTGCGGATGGTATCTTGGGTTAGAAGAATGAGAATGAAAAGAACTTTTGAATAGACACCAAACCCTAACCAAAATTGTCTTGTGCACTTGTGTTTAGACAAACAAATTTGAGGACAAATACATGTGAACCTATAACGATCAAAGGACAAAAACCCTACTGGTTCATGAGCAACCAAGAACAAAAACCCTGTTAGCTGAGGAAGTGATTCTCATCCAGAGTATTAAAATAATATTTCCTAATTATTTATTTAATGCTCAACTTTGTAATATATTGTATTTTTGGTGATAAGATCGTCTTCGATCTTTTCTGAAGTTTCTTTTTAGAAACTTTCTGATTTTGTAAATCTTGTAAATTATTTATTGAGCGTTTTTGCTCATTGTTAATACATCAAATATTTTACCTATTACTTCTCATAATATGGTATCAGAGCCCAGGTGATTAAATTGGTCTTCTAAAATATCGAAAGAAATTTGCAAGAGATTTTGAAGATAGATTTTTTCCTATTTTTTGTGAGTTCATTAACTCTAAAAATCGCAAGTTTTTAAAATCTGAAATTTCGTGGGGCTTGTTTGCAAAGAGAAATCGAGGGCTTTCTACTTCTTGTTGGGTGGATTTCTTTGTGTAATCGTGCGCCTCTAAAACCCTTATTATTGAAGCGATTTTTCTCTTCACCTGGATTCAAGACACGTTTTCTTCTTGGTTCGCAATTTTGTGAACACGCTTCCTTGCTTCTGGCCGTGTTCTTCTAGCTCGTTTTTTTTCCATATGTTCATGCCTGTGTTTCTCCGTCACTCTGCATTTGCTTTCCACGTGTAGATGTGTCTTTGAGACCAATGTCGACATTTCTGCCCGCATTTCGGTCTGCTCGCGATTTGATTTTGACGACCTTTATGAGTCTGTAACAACCTGGTTGTTCTTGCTCGCGACGAACGTGTGTCCTTTTTTCTGCAACTGGTCTATAGTGACGGGAATCCCATCTAGGGTTTTTGGTTTTTATTTTGGCTCCTGTAAATTTGCCCTCAGTTTTGGCGACTGTTTTGCAACCAACTAGGTTTTTTTTGCAAATAAACCCCCTATTTAAAGTCAGAAAATTATTATGATCGCAGATTCTTTGTGGGTTTTTCGAGATATTTTTTGGGTTGCCTTCAAATTTTTCTAGGCACTTTGCAACTCTTACCTCGAGATTTGTGCCAACCGTACTTCATATTTTTTGAAGTTTGTACCTGAATCTACCTCTATTTTTGCATTGGAATTTGTGCCTGGGATTTCGTGTGTGCAAGTACCTCATTTTTATGCCTCAAAAAGCATGCAAGATGGCGAGTTTGACCAACATTATGTTGAAAGGCAATCAATGTTTCAATGGCAGAAATTATAATACCTGCAAGCAACGAATGATGACCATCTTTGAATATCGCTACCTTGATCAGATTGTTCTCGGCAATACTACTCGCCCCACAATAGCAAATAAAACCCCAAGAAAAGTTTGACAAGAAAAATCATGAAGTGGTGATGCTCATTAAGCTTTCACTTACTGATGATCAGCTTCCATAGGTACCATCCGGCAAAATAGTTGTCGAAATTTGGGAGCACTTGAAAACCTTGCATGAGACCTCCAACAAGAGCTGTGCATTTTTTCTAAAAAACCAGTTGTTCTCCATCATGATGGATGAGAGAGTGTCCTTACGCATCTGACAAAGATTAAGGACATCTGTGATCATTTGGAGGCGATTGGTTGGAAAATGGAGGAAGAAGACATGGTAGTAATAACCTTGAAAATTCTACCGAAGTCTTATGAGCACTTTGTTGAAACCCTCAACATAACATCTACTAATGTTGATCTGAAGATTTCAAAGCTTTGTACCATCCTCTTGCAGCAGGATCGTTGGAAACAACAATTTGGTAGTAGTGCCTCATCGTCATCTACAGAGCAAGATTTTGCAGCTAAGTTTCCACCTAAGAATAATGGGAAAGGTCAACCTTCGCAGCAGAAAGGCTTAGGAAACCTCAGGACAACTCTAAGAAAAAGAACATTCAATGTAATTATTGCCACAAATTTGGTCATATGAAGAAGGATTGTCGTTAGCGTTTGGGTTCTGAACAAAAGAAGCAAGGAGGGTCTCAGCAAAAAGCACATGTTGTCGAGCACACTGAGCAAAAGGAATCTGACTTTTACACTTTTATGGCTAAAAGGTCTGCACATCATGTGAAGTCCTCTACCTGGTATATTGATTCAGGTGCTTCGCGACACTTCACACATCGACGTGACTGGTTCACAGACTTCTCTCCTTCCACTGACCCTATTATTTTTGGAGGAGGTGAAGAGTACACAGTTGTCGGTAAGGGCACTATTCAGATTCAGTCTGGTGGGAGGAATCTCATATTCCTCAATGTCTACTACGTTCCTGGCATGGAATTGAACCTTCTCTCTGTCTGTCAGATCATGTGGCACTCTCCTCGGTTGGATGTGGTATTCAATGCACACAAATGTTCAATTGTTGATCGGGAGACTCGCACCACTATGGTTGTTGGTATTGAGAATCATGGTCTTTACAGACTTGTGGACACAGGTGATTCTCCAAAGTTAGCCATGGCAGCCAGAAATTCTGCTATTACCAATCTTTAGCATCAGCGATATGGGCACTTAAATGTGCACTATCTCAGCTAGCTCGAGAGGGACTTGTAGCTGGTTTACCTAACATCCAAACACACAATCATGGCGTTTGTGGAGCTTGTCAGGTTGGAAAGCAACACAAGAGACTGTTCGCGGATGGTGACTCATGGTGAGCCTCTAAGGTACTGCAGTTGGTTCACGTTGATGTATGTGAGCCAATGAATACACCTTTTGTTACTGGTTGCAAGTATTTCTTGCTTTTTGTTGATGATTTCAGTCGTAAAATGTGGGTGTACTTTCTTAGACAGAAATCAGATGTGTTTACTGTATTTTAGAAGTTTAAGGCCTTAGTACAAAAAGAGTCTAGTTGTTGCATAATCACTCTTAGGTCAAATAATGGGGAATTTGTTCTACTACTTTCTCCAACTTCTATGATACACATGGAATCAAACGCCAGTTAACCACACCCTACACTCCTCAACAAAACGGTGTTGTAGATCGACGCAATCGTACAATTGTTGAGATGGCCCGCTCCATGTTATAGCACAAGAGTGTTCCTAATAAATTTTGGGTGGAAGCAATCTTCATTGCAGTCTATCTCCTTAATCAATCTCCTACACACGTTGTTAAGGGGAAGACTCCTAAGGAAGCTTGGATTGGTAGAAAACCTAGAATCTGTCATTTGAAAATCTTTGGTTCTTTAGCATATGTATAGATTCCAAATGCCAAGCGCTCAAAGTTGGATTCAAAAGTCAAAAGCTTATGTTCACAGGGTACAGTGACAACCATAAGGCTTGTCGGTTGATTGACGTAGACACTAATCATCTTGTCTTCAGTCGGGATGTTGTCTTTGATGAAGAATGATGACCCTTTCACATTCCCTCGTCTGTGCAACATTCTGAGGATCAGCCTTTGAAGGCTTCTGATTTGGGTGTTCGTCTTCCGTTAGGTCCACCTAATGGGAGGGATGATGAAGATTCTATCTTTGATGACGCTCAACCTGATTTTCCTCTGGATGATATTGATCTTCCACCTGATGAACCTGTTCCAGATCCACAACCAGTTCCAGCTCCTCCTGTTGCATCTGAGTTGGCACTTCTCCTCACCGGCCTAAATGGTGGGCTAAGACTATTGGTGATCTTCATGATGATGAGCTCATTGAGGGGAGATCGTCCAGAAACAAGAGCAAACGGCAGCATACAATTAATTTTGCTCTCATGGCCAACATTCATAGTGTTTATGAGCCTTAGACATATTCAGAGGCTATAGGTATTCCTGAGTGGGAAAAGGCTATGGAGGCTGAATACCAAAGTCTTTAGAAGAATCACACTTGGATCCTTTCTGATCTTCCTCCAAGGAAGAAGCCCATTAGCTACAAATAGGTGTATAAAGTGAAATACAAAGTTGACGAAACCCTTGACAAGTACAAAGCTCGTCCAGTTGCTAGGGGGTTCTCATAAAAGGAAGGCATTGACTACGAGGAGACTTTTGCTCCTACAGCCAAGATGAGTACCATTCAACTCGCCCTTGCCTTAGCAGCCCAGTTTGGTTGGAAAGTCCATCAAATGGACGTTAAGAGTGCTTTCCTCAATGATGAGTTAAAGGAAGAAGTCTACATGACGCAACCTCTAGGGTTCAAGGTTGTTGGTAAAGAACACAAGGTGAGCAAATTGGTAAAAGCACTCTATGGCCTAAAATAGGCTTCTCGGGCTTGGTACATCAAGATTGACAAGTACCTCACGGACCATGGCTTCAAGAGGACTCCATCTGACTCTAATTTGTATGTCAAACATACTGGTAGTGATATTCTTATTCATAATTCTTGTTGTCTATGTGGATGACCTGATCATTACTGGCAGCTCGGCACATTTGATCGCTGAGATCAAACAAGATTTGTGCAGCACATTTGACATAACAAATTTGGGACTTTTGCATTACTGTTTAGTTGTTGAGGTTTGGCAGATCGAGAGCAATATCTTCATCTCCCAGTCCAAATATGCTCAAAGTCTACAGGATAAGTTTCAAATGCAGGATTGCAAACCTGCCTCCACGCCCATGGAAAAAGGGCTCAAGTTGTCAGCTAAGTCAAACTCACTTGTAGTAGATGAATCATTGTTCAGGCAACTAGTGGGCAGCCTCATCTATCTCACTGCCACTAGACCTGACCTTAGTTTTGCAGTGAGCTACATTTCATGCTTCGTTATAGCCCCCAAGGCTGATCATTGGGCAGCAGCGAAGCGTGTGCTGAGTTATGTGAAGGGTACTTATGATCATGGACTTCTTTACACTAGGAGTCACAATTCTAGACTCGGTGGTTTCACAAACTCAGATTGGGCAGGTTCGGTTGATGACAAGAAATCAACATCTAGGTATGTGTTCAGTTTGGGATTTGATGCAGTCACATGGACTAGTAAGAAGCTGCAAGCAATGGCTCTCTCCTGGATAGAAGCAAAATATTGGGGAGCAGTTAAGGCAGCTTGTGAGGCAGTTTGGCTTCACCGGATGCTTGCGGATATGCAAATATCTCAAGTAGGTTTAACTCCCTTGTTTTGTGATAATCGGGGAGTTCTCAAACTTGCCAAGAATCCAATCTTCCATGAAAGAACCAAGCATGTGGAAACTCATTGTCACTTCATTCAAAAGCTTGTTGAAAACATATCGGTTTAGTTGTTGTATGTTCCGACAGAGGAGCAAACAGCAGATATTCTCACCAAGTCGCTCAGTCTAAATAAGTTTGTAAAATTCAAGGGGCGTCTTGGTGTAGTTGACAGATTGAGCATTAAGGGAGGGTATTAAAATAATATTTCCTAATTATTTATTTAATGCTCAACTTTGTAATATATTGTATTTTTGGTGATAAGATCGTCTTTGATCTTTTTTGAAGTTTCTTTTTAAAAACTTTATGATTTTGTAAATCTTGTAAATTATTTATTGAGCGTTTTTGCTCAGTGTTAATATATCAAATATTTGCGAGTGGTTGGTCGGGTGGCGGGCCTTTTTAGGCGGGGGTATAAGAGGCCATTAATGGAAAGAACCCATTAGTGGAGTGGCAGGTACGTTATGACGCAAAGGACAGGCCGTGTCAGGGCGGAAGTGATTGCGAGACGGGTTTTGAAGCTGGTGGAGCGTGTGGAATATTGCTTTGATAGAAGCAAGATTTCTTCGCATCATATGACATTAATGTGCTCAGAGACACATCAATATAATGATAACAATCCGAGCGAAAAAATCTATTATTAAGGAAACCTATGTTTTTAAATCTTTCACTGTTTGCTTCTTGTTCAGGGTCTACTTTAAACAGGAAACGGGTGGCGATGGAGGCAATGCGAAGCTTTTCGACAGCAATGCCGCAGAAAAGATTTTTTGGGCCACCGTCATGGAAACAGATGAAGCAACTACTCAAGTGCCCGAATGTTGAGATAGTGGAAGCGGTTTTGGAGTTGTTGGGACCAGAATTCTTAACAGCTACGCACCGAGGTCGTTTAAACACTGATATCGCCTCGATGATTTTCGCTTGGGCTTTAGAGCTAGGTGAGGATGGAACGGAGATCAAAGGAGTACTGTTGAAATTGTTTGTGGCCGAGTTATTGGGGAATCTGGAATCCCTCCTGGAATGGGCGGTGCCAGGAGTTGGGTTTGACGTTTCGGAGGGCATTGAGGATATGGATGAAGCAACGGAAGGACTCATTCCTTTTATTCGCTGGCGCCGGAATATGGACAAGGAAACCTACAAGCTGGAAAGGTTGGTGGCCTGGGAGAATTTAAAATTCGTGCTAAATCGTCAGATGGGTCTTGCAAGAGAAGTGGTAGATGCTATCACTGTCCCAATTCCAAAGAAGCAGCGATCGAAGAGTAGAGGAGGAAGAAGGACTGGGAAAATCAAATGATTGCTTGAGGAATCATCAATTTTGGCAAGAAGGCAAAGAAGACTCTCCTCGGTGGAAGTATTTAGAACGATGGTGCGAAATGAATTATGGTGAATCTATAAGGCGGGATGTTAAAGGAAGCTAAGCATTCGATGAGAGTGCAGTTGGGGTTGGTAGAATGACGTGGCTGAGCATAGACGGCTAAATCGAAAGGATGGCCAAATTTTTAGAAGACAATTGGATGACAAGATGCGGTTTTGACTATGTTTTTTGGTTATGAAAATTGGCCGGTAACAACTCGACTGATAGCAAGGAGCTACATTTTGTAATGAATTTTGATGTAGTTGATGAGGCCACATGAGAATGGGCTTGGGCTATTAGAATAGCAAATACCTATGTAATCTTTTCTTTATATTAATAAAAACAAAATAACCTTTTACCGATCAAAAAAATATATATATCAAATATTTTACCAATTACTTCTCATAATACAGAGCCGCATTTGAGCTTTAAGGGAAGCCTACATTAGCACTATCAAGGCAATGTGACATTTACAATTGTCGCAGTCGAAGTGGTTATTCCAAAGGCATCCTTGGTGGCAACTACCCACAAGGTTGAGCTAGACCGAAGTGCAAAAGGTTGTGAACATCAACCAAAGCCTCCCCTATCCATAAAACTTGTTGAAGTAGAGTTTGTAATACACTTCATGCTTTTTGTAAATGTAAGAACAGCCATGTAATGGTCGTGTGTTTGTAAATCAAATCTAAACAAGTATCAATGAATACAAATCTATGTTTTTGACTTGGGTTCTCTAGATTGGTCATTGTATGAGTTATTCCTTGGGTTGTTGGTTATTTTCCATCTGTCACACCCCGTCTTGATATTACTAATTTACTTTTACCTTCACGGGTAAACTAGATGGTAAATGCAATCATGATTTTGATATGCTTGCTAAAAAAATGGAATACTGAAATAGGTATTATGTGAAAGTGTTGTTAAATGCTTAATATGGCTTTGAAAGAGTAAATATGTTTACAATGATTGTTATATGAATATGCTAAAGTTATGATGCATATGGATTTATTATGAACGTCTAACTACCATTGTGAATGTGCTAAGTGGTTGTAGGGACAAGTTCAATCCTCCAGGTGGAGGGGAAGTATCACTCAGGAGAAGTGAATGGTCGGATAACTCTTAATGATACCTATCTGAGCTTACACACACACTCACAGTAGAATGGTTGAGTCAAATCATAGTGTTGGGAAATGGTAAGTCATCCTTAGTATGAAGTGTTTGCATTAGTAAGGGTCTTGAACACTATTGAATGCATGCTTGGATGATGTTTATATGTTTAGAGCTTATGAGTTCTTCCTTATATTACTATGCTTGTATTGATGAGGTGAACACACGTGGGATGTATGTATATGTATACATATGCATGTCGATGATAAACAATACGCATGAAGGAACACGTACATGAGAGTACATAGGTAGGCATACCTATGCACGCTTATGAACGGATTGCTTATGAGCATGGAACTATAGAATAGACGATACGACATGAATGTGTATATGTATTAATACACCACACGTCTATTCCCTATCAACACGATGGTAATTGTGTATATGCTTGACTGTGCAATCGAATGTGTGTATATATATATACGAGATATATACATATATCCATATGTATACATGTATCGATATATAACGTATGTTAGACAAGTGGAAATGTCCATACGGATATATCAATATATGTATACATACGTATACATGTACATAGAGGAATATGTGTGTGTGTGTGTGTGTGTATACAGTCGATATGGTTCTTAATATTATGTGAATATTAACTCTTGTATGCATTTGTGTATATATATATATATATATATATGTTATGCCTTGAGGCCAATGTATATATATAAACATAGGCTGATTTATATATGTGAAGCATAGGCTGAATTACATATGAGATATGCCAAAGTATTTAAAGGCAAATAATACTTATGTTGGCAATGAATAAAGGTCGAACCATATGTTAAATATGGTGCAGCAATAAAAGGTCGATATGGAACAAACCATAATCGATACTATTGAAATTCAACTTGAGATTATTAACAGCAAATTATTCCAACTTGAGGCGCCATAATACAAAGCGATGGAATAGTAGATAAGCAGCAATATAAAGTAAAGACTGTATGATAAAAGGCAAAACGTGCAGCAAGTTTGGAAATGGTCAATCGCACCTTTTGGGCACTAAAATGAAGGATGATTCAGCTTTAATCTGTTGCCATTGAAACCTTGACTAAGTCAATGCTATGTAAAGTGTTGCTTGCATATTGTAGACTGTTTCAAAGAGTATTAAGCCGTGCCAAGGAGATAGGAAGTTGGCTGCATACCTGGCACCAACTTATGAAAGTTCTATTTCCTATAGAAGTCCATTTTGGGATGCAATTCGACTGTCATCTTTTAAGCATGTGCACTTTTGAATTGGTCTTCGCTGCTGTCAAATAGAAGGTCGATCTAAAGCTTTTTGTGATGAGTTTTCACTTAGTTTGCTACCACCTTTTAGCTGAGAATTGTGAGTCGACTTGCATGAAGATTTCTGTCATTTTGGATGCCTTTTCTGTAGGCTGCAATGTCTCATTTTGCTGTATAAATAGAGAGACAAACTCTCTTATTTAGAACGCACTTTTCTGCAAACTTATTCTGCTGCAATTAATCTGAGAGCTGAGAGATAATGTCTGAGAGTTGAGAATTACTTTGTGAGTGCATATTTTTGTCTTGGGAAAGGAGTCATAGTGAAATATTGCTATGAGAGAGAGCTAAGTGAAGGTAGGAAGCTGTTGTTGAAAAGTTGTGCGTCAAGTCAGTCAACTGGTTTAAGCATATTACAGGCATGAGGATCTAGTCTTCTCTTATTTGTCTTGATTTATGAAAGAATGAGATTTAAATGCTTTGTTAGATACTACTTGAGGATACTTGCATTAGGAAAACATAGCATTTGCTTTGGAAAGGAAAAGAAGTTGTTTTATGTTTTTCTTTGAAAGTGTTTGTATGTACTCCATAATACGAGTGCATGTTTATCATTAGTATTCTATACTAGGAATGATGAAACATGATTGGCTTAAGGAAGTGTCTTCATATTCCTACATACCCTTTACGGGGATTTAGATAATGATGTTATTCTATACATAGGTAGTGACACTATATGTATATTGTGAAATGTATCAACGTCATGAAGTGACGTGACACTGTAGCTTATTATGCTAGGAAACCTTAGGAATGAAAAAGTTAGCATTACAAAAGTGAAGGTAAGAAATATATGATGTGACGTTATGCAAACCTCATCAATTATCTTTGCTGGAATGACCACTTTATCATACATCACTCTTGAATGGAATCCTAGGTTTGGAATAACCTATTGAGTCGAGAAGTGTATTTGAGGAAACCTTAGGTTAAGATTTACCTACTAGGTTGGGATATGTACTAGACTACTTGTTGAAACCTATAGGTTGGGAATAGCCTACTTGGTTGAGTTGTACAATTGGTCTTCGTTGGAACATATAGGGTTAGATTAACCTATATAATCAGACTAGTCACTGGTTGAAGACTTTATCCTAAGATTAGGATGTATCAAGGTTAAAATTCACCTTTGTGATTAAACCAAATCACTTGAGTTTATGGAATTCTATATGTTTGGAAACGTAGGTGGGAAATACCTAGTGAGTTAGAGTTGCTACTTCATTAGTGGCATTACACTCTTAATACGAAGTTATAGTATTGACAAGTGTAGACTCTTGTTTAAACCCTTTCAGTTAAGGAGATTATGCTTTCGAAAGGAATCATCCATTGATATGATTATTCTTCGATTAAGATCATTCATTGTTGTGGATATATTCTTGATGTGAATCACTTATTAAAGTGATATATTACTGATTGGAGTCGGTTACTTATGAATATTTAATCTATGAGTAGATGAAGCTTATGTAGCTATACTTTAGATTATAAGTTATACTAGAGACTAGATTGTCTTTCGAAGTGAATTGCTTGTTTATGCAAAGTTAATGTGTAGACTAGAAAAGCTCTTATGTTATACCATATATGTGGGCTAGGAATATCCATTGAAGGGGTAACTTGTGCTTAGGCTTTGTTGGTAGGAATACCATAGTGTTTTGGGAAAAGGGGAATAGGTTATTTCTGGGGTTAGGGATTACCTATGAAAGGAGATCACCTAAGCATAGTATATGAACGGTCATAATCTAAACCGAGCTATAGAAGTGTATGTGAATAGGGAGACTGTCACTCGAAGTACTGGGTGAGAATGCTTTGGCCAAAGTAGTGTAAGTAGCCACTATTTACATTGTCAATTCACTGTGTTCCTTTTATGCATTCTAGTTCAGGATTTTCATACTCATTTCAACTGTATGATTAGGTTTTGGTTTGTAGGACACAACACTAACTCAAATAGGCTATTGTTATGGGGTTTACCAACCAATTTCTTCGTCGAAGGGTAGGGCTATCTTGTCATATGTGACAAATGTGCAGGGGACCGCATTTGAGTCCGTGGTTAGCGAAAAAGCGCTTGAGTGATGCTTCTCCTCATCAAATGGTGGCCAAGGTTTGCAAATGTTTGCACCAGCATTGGGGACAGATGGAGTGTGTGCACCAAAGAGTGAGGACATCCAGAAGGTGTGCACCATTGCGGCGGCATCAAGACCAGTTTGAATGTCTATGTTATAGAAAGATTTGTGAAATTACAATGGAATGCAATGGTAGTTTGGAAATAGTGTTATTTCAAATGTGCATGTAATTTACATTATAAAAAGAAAAAAAATTATTGCTACGTTTTTGCATCATGGTTTATTCACTTAGGTGAAAACTTGGGAAATTTTAAGCAGAACACCGGGGTTGTTACACCATCTATTCCATTTAGGGTTATGGTTACTATAGGAAGGAAATAAAAAAATCTAGGTTTCAACACTTGTAATATATTCAAACCCTAATTTATTTTCCTCGATATATAATTCTACAAAAAGGGTCCTTATGCAATAGTGGCTGCAATATATATAATGCAGGTCATTACACATTTTTATTTCTAGTTAAAAGAGGAAACCCTAATTCAGTTACATACTAATATCAATTAGCAATATTACTTGGTTATTGAAGCAGCCATTTAATATTTTTTTGAAGAAGGTTTTAAAAAAATAGTTCCATAAATATAATAGCAAGAGCAGTACAATTTGACTTGCAGTTGTTGGATCTAGTTCAAACCTCTCAATGGTTTCACAATGCCCCATCATAACTTTACTATCACTTTACCTATCATTTTGAAATAGCTTGGGCTACAAAAAAAAAATTGATGCATGTAAAGGCATGTGCAAAATTTTCCATATGGAATCAATTGTATCTCATTTCTCAATGTAGTTTTCTTCCACATTATTGAGTGTATTTTGAATAGTTTCCTCATGTTCTCATAAAGCATGTCAAGACAAGAAATGTCAACATCAACAATGTAAATCACATCGATAATTGGTCCCCACACATTTATTACCTTTGTTGCACTTTCCCAAAAATTGTTGTTTAGAATAACTTGCTCTATGATCTTTCCCTTAGGACCCTTAGAAAGAACCAAATTTCCCAACTCGCTAGAACAAATAATAAACCTTTGATCTGTTTGCTCTTCAATCACTCTTTGCAAAGTGATATAAAATGAAGCAAATCTTGTTTCTAAAGGCCTCAATAATTCCCTAGATGTATTTTGGATGCATATGGGCTTCAATATATTTGCGGGTACTTCTCTACAATCAGCTTTGCAACTCCCACACAGTTTGTGGCACTATTAATAACCACTTGAACGACAGTCTCCATACCACTTTAAGCATGGCATCCTCTAATATTTTGAAAATATACTGAGGTTTTCTTATGGTTCATGATTTCAATCACCTTCAAGAACATTGACATATCTGACCATCCATTACTCAATATAGTGCAGCCTATTACTCTACAAGAGGCTTTGACCTTAGTTAATTTCCCAACTACCCTTTCTTTTGATCTCTCCAAAAAAGTTGTTCTAAAAGTCTCTAAAGTGGGAGGTATGCACCCTTTTCCAAAGTCTACAAGTTTTTGTACATTTTGAAAATGTGGATTGCTAGCTACATTTAATGGACCAACGCTTGAATAAAATAAATCAGCTAATCCTTCATCCACATGTCCTTTCTCTACTGGCTTCCAAAAGTAGTTTAATGTTCCATTTCCTATCAGCCCACTTATCATGTCTTTAGGCATATTGGAAGAGGAAGACAAAAGATGAAGTGAACTCAGACATCTCTTGGATTCTCTATTTCTTTTGTGTTAATTTCAAATTTCCTACAATTGACAAGACATAATCTTTCTCTAAACCAGTTATGATCTTTGAGGTCATAAAATTGCGTAGAATAGCAACCCCTCCATGACCCCCTAAAGTGCCAAGTGGTCCACTACTCTTATTAAACTCCCAACAAAAGGATGACACACAAATAGCATTGCTATTATTACTGTTGCATCATATGTTTCCATCCCCCAACACGTGATTTTGGATGAGCCATTGAGTTACAATTTGATGTTTTAGAAGATAAATAATAACATTTAATATTTAAAATAGGAATAGAATTAGAATATTAACAATCAAATATTTTTCTTTAAATGACATTTTAAATACTAGCAAATAATAATCAGAAATTTCCAATCAATTAAAAAATAAAAACTTCAAACATTGCCATTTATAATTATTATAAAATGCATTTATTTTAAATAGAAAATTTACCATGATATTAAAAAATTTAAGCTATTATCATATTAATATTTATTCTTTAGTATAATCTATAATTTAAAATGGAAGTTACGAAATATGAATTATATTTATAATTAAAAAATCTACTCTACATATTTTAAATATATTAAATTAAAGTTATTAAAAATTTCCTAGTTCATGTGACTCCATGCTAATTCTAAAAAGGAGGGTTGGGAAAATGCTAAGTGGATTCCACCTCTACTCGATTTTTTCAAATTGAATCTCAAAAAAGCCTCTAGAGGTAATCTTGGCTCATTTAGGGCTAGATGCTTTGTAAGAAATTCTTCAAGGGCCTTGGTCCACGCTGCAACAAAGAAACTAATGGTGGGAGCAAATAATAACGCTAAGGTCCAAGCCCTCTTATTGGGTCTCTAGGTGATTGCTAACTTCGGAATCTCTTTTATCATCATAGCAGATTTGATGGTTATTTAATATATATAATGTAATAAGAAATAAAGCCTCCAAATTGGCAATGGAGAATATTCTCCAAAAGGTATGGCCTTTATTGGATAATCTTGAACCATTCTCCTTTTTCCATTGTTTTCAAGAGGTCAACAAAGGAGACAATTACCTTGCCAACTATGTTATCAATCACAATGACACCTTCATACCAATAATGATAGTTCAAAATGGGAAGGATTGGTTATTAATTTAGACATTATCAATCAAAGAGCTTCAAATGAGTGATAATAAGCAACACTTTCAATGTGAATTTGCTTCCTACTTCAGCTTGACATCTAGTGAAGTTGCTTCTTTGTCATAAATGGTACCAAAAGTCGATCTATATTCAAAGAAGCATCAAATGTGCTTTCTCAGCCCCATCTCAGGCCAGCATTTGGTAAAGCTTTTCTACCCAATATTTTGAGCTCAAAGAGGCCATCAGCTTAGATTATTGTGAGGCCCATGTTTTGGTCTCTATGGCTTCTTTCATGGAGTTAGAGGCTCGAATTTGGCTTTAACTAAGGTTGTGGAAGGGATGCTTGATTTTTCGTCTCTTTGTTCTTAAGTGTCAAAGCAAAGTTCATTCCCCTTATCCAAAACACAAATGAGTTGCTAGAACCAAACATCCCATCTCTCTCCTCATTTGCACAACTAGGCTTGCAAACATGGCTAAAGGTGGTGTTGTGACCTATTTCACACATCGCCCCATTGCAAATGGGGACCCCCAAGTTTTGATTTCACCCTCTGTGTTGCCAGTTTAGAGTCCTAAATTTGAATAATTTTCGAGAGTCAGTCCGGCCAAGTGGAAATTTTGAACCCGTTTGTATGCTCAAATGTCATGGAAATGCTCAGAAGACCCGATAGACGAGGAACGCCATCACTTTCGATCAATTCTGACACTTCCTATTTTTTAGGGATTCTATTTTTTTGCTTTTTGCTTTTTTGATTTTTGGCATTTTTAGGCCATTCTGGAGTCCCTATTTTTTAGGGATGCTTTTTGCTTTTTCTATTTTTAGAAAGTTTCTATTTTTGGAAAGTTTCTATTTTTGGACCCCACAGAGCATGAAATCAACACGCCTCCAGAAATCATGAAAATCAAGGTAAAATGGCAAAAGTTTGGAAAAAATGGCTAAGTCTAAGAAGGGCGCCCATGAGGAAAGAATGGCATGAAAAGTATGAAGTCCGCCCTACCTTTGGCATGCCAAAGGTAGGCACTAGCAAGCCAAGGCTGAAGTCCGCCATGGCATGAGAGGCCTCCAAGTCCGCCCATGGCACAAGGAAGGCCAAGTCCGCCCTTGGCAAGGTGAGGTCAAAGTCCGCCCAAAAAAGTCAATGGCAAGCAAGACAAGAAGTCCGCCCAAGCCAAATGAATGGCATGACAAGAGGTCAAGTCCACCCTTGGCAAGGAAGAGCCCAAGTCCGCCATGGGGAGAAAGGGAAAAATAAATGGAATGAACATGTGCTAAGTCCGCCATTGAACAAAGCAAGGCTAAAATACGCCATGGCAAGGAGAAGGGTGAAGTCCGCCCTAGACAAATGGAAGGTAAAATACGCCATTGGCAAGGAAATGTGAGGAAATTCGCCCAACTTAGGAAAATAAAATTTTATTTTTCTAAGGCATGAAAAATGGAGAAATATCTAGAGGGAGAAGAGGTTAGGCCGGCACGAAAATCACTCCTCGGCATAACGGAATAAAATTCTTTGACACAAAATGAAGAACGTTTGGCAGAGCAAGTATGAAGTCCGCCCCTCTCAGCTTGGACAAATTCCTAAGGCACAAATAAAAAATGGCAAAGTGGCAAAGAAATCTCCAAGTTCGCCCAACCCAAAAGGAGAGAGAAAATGAATTGTTTGGCTAAGTAAAAATGTCCAGAGAGGCCAGAAGTCCGCCCGGAGAGTTGAAAATTGGCAGATGAATTATTGAGCACATTTTGGCTAGGCAAACAATTGGAAGATAAAATATTTGGCCACGGGCAAACGAATTTAGCCATGTATCAATTTTAAACGAGTTGGAATTTTAAGTATTTTAATATTTTTAATTATTTCCCAACACTTGGGAAATTTTAATTAAAAATTCGAAGTCTGGAGATTATTTGGAAGATTAAATTATTCCGCCTTAGGTAATTTTAAATTTGCCATGATTCGAAGTTTTAAAACATGTTGGAAAATTAATTTTAACAATTAATTTAATATCTTTTGAAATTTTCTCCAACACTTAGGCAAATTTTTAAGAAATTTGAAGATCTCAAACAGAAGTGGCGCAAAGATAAAAATTGGAAACTTGCCTCAATGACTAAGAGAAAAATTAGAAACTTGCCAATCGGAGAAAGAAAAACGTTTCTAAAATTGAAAGAAACTCAAGAAAAAGAGGGCAATTCCTTGAGAAAATCGCACTTCTTAGCCATAAATGAGTCTCAGCAACTCATTTCTCACAATTTCGATTGAGAAGAAGTTATCTCTCTCGAATCTTCAAGGAATGATATTGCGAAGGAAAAGATAGTGAGAATAGCATTGATAGAAGTTATTTTGTGTTGAAAGACTTGATCTTTAGAAAGAAATAATTTATTTTTTTGCTGAAAATCGCATTTCCCAGCAGAATGGCATGCTTCCTTTGTCAAATTTCTAGAAATTTTGATTCGTTTGCAGCCAGAGGTCAATCTCAGAGGTTTGGAAATTGATTGGCAATATGTTTCTACTCTTTTCTATCTTCCACGTTCTTTCCGGCACAAGTTTTATTCAATGATTGGTGAATTTATTTACTTTCAGCTTGCTTTTTCACGGAAATTTTACTTTAAACAAGCTGAAAGTACGATTTTGGTCCAACAACACCCCAGAATAAATTAATTTTAAAAGGTCTTGTTTTAATGTTAAGTATTTTACTTGCAGGTTGATGATCGATCAAGGAGAGACATCCAGGCAAGCACAAATGAAATTTGCAAGCAAAGGATCGCAGGCGGAGACCAGAATAAAGTCAAAATGGAAAAATATTTCGGACACCAATCTTGGCCATATCGACCTCGACGAATTCAAGAGAAGGATATACGGGCACAATGGACCTTTGCCAATGCCTGCCGCCAGAAGAATGGTGAGAAATGGAATTTTTCAAGCTGTCGGATTCCCGCCTGCGCTTGAATGTGCCAAGCTAATGGTGGAATGCGCACTTCATTATAATGTTGAATCAAGGCAGATTGTGGCACCCGATGGGAGAATATTGGCTCATCTGGGAGGGTTGGCCATACAAGAGGCTTTCGACATTCCTACATACCCTATGACAGTCTACAAAACCAAGGAGGACGCCCAGAGGCTGTATGATGATGAGCCTGACCTTTGTGCCGCCAACCTCAACAAGTCATGGCTGGATAAGCCAAGACCTTCCTTCAGGAAAATGCCTAAGAAGCTGTTACGCACAGACTTCAAAGAGGATTATGGGGACATCATCATCTTGCTAAACAGGATAGTAGGCAATCCTTTGGGGGCACCTTTCGAGCCATGGATGTACTAATTCATTGAGGACATCACGGAAGGCGTGAAGATGTTCAACTGGTCTCGTATGATAAGTAACAATCTCCACAAGCAGCTTATCAACCTGGAGAAGACTAAAACGTTCTACATGAGCTCCTATGTCATCTATATGTTGGCTAGGACATACAAATATGCAGGCTTGATCTGCAAAGGCACAGTTGGCAATGGAGTAAATGAATTGAAGGCATATGACTGTTATCCACAGCTGCAGTTGAGAGAGAAGGCACACTTCAGGCGAGCTCAAGACGCCTTCCTTATGTACATCACAAGGATTCTCCGGGGAGGAACACATCAACGGCTGACTCCTGAGGCCAAAAGTCTGATTGGCAAGTACGGATCTTGGTTCATCCAATATCCAAGGTATACTTACATCAAAATCCAGGGATTCACCAGAAACACGTACTGATTGCCAATCTTCCCCACGAATAAAATGGTCCTGCTTGAAGTACTGAGGCAGCTGGAAGAGTATCTAGGCTTCCAAAGGGCAAAGCAGAAGGCGGCAGTCCCCTTTCCCTTTTTTATAGGGAACATGCTGGAGTCATGTCCATCATCCCAGGCCGCCGATAGTGCCAGACTTGAGATACAAAATTATCCTTTCACCACTTATCAATCCCGGGGCAATTTTGACCCACATCATCACATCAAGACAGTGGATGGAAGGAGATACAAGCACAGGGTTGAATTGGAGGATTTCTGGGCAGATGTCGCGGATGAGTTTGAAGTTAGGCGAAGGATGTGCTCTAGACTGCCTGTCAACTTGATCAGGGCAACGGAACTTTGTCGAGTGCCAGATCAGTTGGAAGAGGATGAAAAACAAACGCAGCCATGCTTCGATGGGAGTTTGCCTTTGCCTGCTGTCAAGTGGTCGGAACCAGAGCATGCCAATTTGAATACTTTGATGAGGCCTGTCATCAAGTATACACAATGGTGGGTCGATCAACAGATTCAGGAGCTAAGGCGAAAAAGGATAACACTCACTTATGATATGTTGAGTGAGGCGGAATCCTATTCTTCTAATGCAGACGCATCCCAAGACATAGAAATAATAGAGGCCACCACTTCCAAGAAAAGGAAGGAGATAGCTGTGAGTAAGGAGCCAGTTCATAAACAGGCAAAGCTAAAGCCTTCACGCTCTGCCGCATCTAGAAATATTGAAGAGATGTTGGCTACTGTCGATGCTTCATTGGCCGACATTAGGGATCCTTCTCCAATTTCTGAAGACAATATAGAGCCTCAGCCGAACGATGATGCACCACCATCTCCCACGGGCACAGAAATATTGGAGTCTGATGATGATAATGCGGGTGCCCAAAATGATGATTTCCAGGAAGGAATGATTTCAGCCCTTAGGGGAATTTTGGATGTTCCTGACAGAGAAGACATGCTGGAAGAAGATGGCGTAGAACAGCCCACAATCCCGAACTGGCTGAGGGAAAGGCTGAAAGTACAGGTGCCAATGAAAAAGCCACAAGAGGATGATACTGCGGACTTCTTGGCCAGGCTTACACAAACTGCAGCCAAGAAACCGGCAAAGAAATTCTCAAGCATACAGAGAGATGAGGTCGGCAATTGAACTATACAACTTGCAGTGCCTACAGTGGACAAGCCGCAAGAGGACATAGCCCCACAGGATTATGCCATCACCACCATTGACTTGTGTCCAACCACAAAGGGCCAGGAAATTGAAGATTTGGACAATTCTGTGTCCACGATCAAATCAAGGTTGGCAAAAGAGGTGGCAAAAAGGAAAGAGTGCCAATTAGAAATTGAGCGCTTGAAAGAGTATATCCAGCATTTGATCAAGCCACTTGATCAGGATAACACGGCAACTCCTCTTCTCCCAAACTCTTCGCAGGAGGCAGCCAAGGAAATGGAAGAAAACGGGATCACAGTTCAAGAGGCCAAAGAATGGATATCGGTCAAGGGCTCGGAAGCTGAGGCGTTCATGGAGAGGTTGACCTTAGTTTACGGTCAGGCCACTTCACTACTTTCTAGACTGGCCGCTTTGGCAGAAGTATGGGAGAGCCTTCCAGATGTGCTAGATAGAATAATTCCTTGCCTTAGGATTCTGAAAGGGATTCCAAAGCAAGAACTAATAGACGGAGGCGTCATTGCAGCAGGTGCAGCTTATGACTTCCATACTTGGTATTGGGCACTGACGGCACGAGGTGAAGTCTTGGAAAGGGTAAAGGTTGACGGTCTCAAGCTGGAGGATCAGGTCAAAGAAGTCCGGACCAATATTCTCAACATGATTTCCGACATCCTGAACAAGGAAGCTCTACGAAAGAAAGACTTACAATTGGAGGTTTTGAAGGGAAAGGTCCAGGAAAACATCTTTGCTATCACTGGACCCATCTTGAAGCAGGACTAGGCCAAATTGGCGAACTTCCTGAGCATCCGAGAATCCTTTGAGAAGATTGAGTCGGAGTGGGAAAATACTTTTGTCAGGTGCGCCGAGAGCGTGGATGGACTAGAATTCAGGATCGGAATGCTTCCACGGGTCACCATGGATGAAGTTGCCTCAATCGTGTCTAGATTCGTCGAACACACGGCAACTCGGGAGGATCGAGATGTGATTCCTTGAAAATAGCTCTGGGCGCCAACTCACTGTTGTTAACCCTTAGTTCACTGAAGTTATTTTGGGAAACCCTAATTAGGGTTTTATTTGTTTAATCTTGACTATTGGCTCATTTTCAATTTGAGCCGTTTATTCAATTTTGTGAACTCTATATAAACTTGCATATACTCATTTGTAATTTGTGAAGTGAGTTGTATAAGATTGTTGCGACAAAACTATTTCCGTTTATAAAAGCTCTTGTGCATGATATGCTAAGAACCACTTTTATTTTCAAGTAGTGTGCAAGGTTTTCATATTTCTCCTTCAACACTTAGATTAGAATTAAATTAGTATTTCATTTATATGTTTGTTAGTGAATGATAGATTTGATAGCAGTGGTGGATAAAATTTAGCTCATACTTTTGTTGAATGGATGATTTGCATTCGATGTGTAAAGTTAGCCTGAGCCATTAATTTGTGGATGCTTAACTTCTGTTTGTTTTAATTATCAATTCAAACATGAAAAACATTATCACTTCCGTTGAAGATTGCACCCGCTTTGCGTAGTTGTCCAAAGGAGGCGAAACGAAGTGCGGTTATACCCTATTTTATCTCGTCACTATCGTCTCTTGAGTTCTTAGGCATAGTTTAGATCTCTAAACCCTTATCCTTTTTGCCTTTTTCTTTTGGAAAATCCAAAGTGTCCGATAGAAAGAGCCTTCAAAGATAAAACTGTCTAAGTCCTCAATTTGCAAACAAATTATAATGTAAGTCCCCTTGTGATTACCAGCAAATCACAATGCCCACTGGCCTTATCCACATGTCATGACCTAACCAAAAGAAACATTGGAGTCATTGTATTATCTTCTAGGTATTTGCAATCACTTTTCAAGAGAGGATAAAGTGTCCTTGGGCATTTTATTCTGTGTTTGGTGGCGTATTCAAAACACACACCAACAGGTGGCAATAAAGGTAAAGAGTTGGAATTAAAGGTTATACCAATTACCTAAATAATAGAGTTCTTTTATATATACCGGTCTATGTTATTATACCAAGATGTTTATACAATGGCATAAAAGTGTCTCGTGTCATGAGTGTATTTAAATCTTGCTTTTTTTAAATACATCACCAACATATTGTTATAAATATAAAACTAATACAACTAAAAATCTATATAATCCTTTATATATTAAATCTTAAGTAAAGTAATTCTTAATTAAAAAAATAACCCAAACCTATATATATAATTTTCCATAAATAAAACAACTTTTAAATAAATAAAATAATTCTTAAGTAAAATAGAAAACTCTTAAATTAAATAGAAAAAACTCTTTTAAGAAATATATATATATATATATATATATATATTTATAGGTTATATATTAATTATATATAAAAGTAAAGATAAATACAACTAGGGTCGGCCCAAGCAACAATTAATAAATGCGAATCATAATAGGGTCGGCCCTTTGTCATTAATAATTGAGTAGCCATGAATTAAATAGTCGAGGCTACTTATTTAATTTGTGTTCTTCTTCTTGGTATTTGTGCAAAGGAAGTGCAGCCCTAAGCTGCTATAACATCAACACTCCCCCTCACCTAGGGATGAACTTCCACCTACACAAGACACATCATATCACAATGAAAACAAAATAGAATATCACCTCATCGTGATATCAACCATTATGGCTACCTCCATAGATGGTATGAACAAGTGCTCATCACTTAATGTGATGTTGTCACCTCAATGTGACTTTCACCATGGCTCTCCCAGAGGGTGATACACAAGCACAAATAAATCATCACGGATTCCCTCACGTGATGCTGTCATGGAGTCACACACATGACATCCACCATGGCTCTCCCATAGGGTTGAAACAAGGGCTTTCACCTCAAATCTCAAAGAGAAATGCATTAAAAAAAATCATCACGAATTCCCTCACATGATGCTGTCATGGAGTCACACACATGACATCCACCATGGCTCTCCCAGAGGGTGGAAACAAGGGCTTTCACCTCAAATCTCTCTCAATAGAGAAATGCATTATCAAGGGCTTGCACCTCAAATCTCTCTCAATAGAGAAATGCATTATCAAGGGATTTCACCTCGAACTTCTCTCAAAGAAGAACTCATTAAACAAAGGAACACTGATACTGAGACTCCCTCTCAGCAAGGACTTCATTCTCCACCATATCAAGCTTGTCTCGAAGGTACACAACCATTATCCCAAAAAATGTTTGATGAGAATGACTACTATCTGCTTATCAGTGCTGATATACCTCAACTGAATATCTTTCCTCAATACCATATCTCTGATATAGTGGTATGCTTAGTTTTGTCATGAAACACAAAAAAAGAAAGCTTCTCAAAGCTTTGATTAACACAAGGGATGACAGTTGGCTTCAATACTTGTTCAACCAATCCTGCAAGGAACTTTCGAAGCCACGAGCTGCCACACAATCTATAAAGTACTCAGCCTCTACTGTACTCAGTCCCACAGAAGACTGCTTCCTATTGAACCAGGATATCATCGCAGGCCTCAACTGAAACAGCATCTAGAGAAACACAACCATCTTTTTTAGATTCACTAGGCTCCCTCTGAATCTTCAATCACTTGTATCAACCATTTGACCAAGATTGCTTGCAATGTTTGTTTATTCTTAGTGAGTCATAGAACTCCCTCTTGATCCTAGCTTCAGAGATTGCAAAGAAGACTTCTGGAGATGTACTCCCTCTAGCCACTAACTCAGTCCCTCTAGTGTTTACTCCCTCTTGATCATTTCTTTGGTTGACATGACTTCTTCAGAAGATGCCTCAAGCTTTTCATCACTAAGTAATCTCTTATCATCTTCTTCCCCCTAAACCTGTCCAGGAAGCATTTTAGATAGAGATTACTAACAGTCCATAATTGTCCAAAGAAATATCAAGATTAGAATCGTACAAGTTATATATTGAATGAAATTTTTCCAAAGATCTTATGCTAGTGAACACAATTCAAGAGAATCTACTATCTCTCTTAATTACAAGATCCAGAGAATAAATAAATGATATAACTGAGAAGCCAAAGAATACTTATCTTTTAACTATTCTGATAGGTCCAAATGCTGGACATAGTGTGATATGTTGTACTTGAGCTCAAATCAATCTGTACCCTTCATAGTTTGAACACAATGACGACCTGAAAGGTACTTTGACTTCGAGAGATATCTCCAGCCATCAATATAGTCCAATGATTGCAAGCTATGACTCCAAGCTTGATCATTTCTTCATTCGATATGACTTCAATATCCAATATTTCCAGATGCAGATTGCTTGATGCTCAGGTTATCTCAAAAATTCATGAACATTATTCAACCATGCAATACTTATCTCATGGATTTCAAAATCTCCTGACTAATAGATAATTAATTCATCAATCAAGACATGTCTTTCTTTCAATTTCACAAAAGAGCTAATCTCAGCAAAACAAAAGACAATCTTCACAAATTAGCATGATCCTACTTGCAATGAATAAATCTAAAGAATCTTATCACAGTGATCACTATTTACTGGTCACACATAATCCTAAGTAAATAATGTCAGATTTGCATAACTCAACAAATTGAATTTTAGCCTAGAATAGTAAATACAATCAAAAACAAAGAATACTTATCTCTTAAATATTCTGAAGGGTGGACACCGTATGATATGTTGCTCTTGCGCTTAGTACACAACCTTCACAGCTTGAACATAGGCCCATGACTAGAGTAGAAATTCACTAGAATCATTTTGGGGAGAGATCTCAATCACATCCGCAAATGAAGCATGCTGATTAAGCCTGGTAGGACAATCCTTCGCATAGTGACCAAATTTGTCACATTTAAAGCATTGAACATGAGAGAGGTCCCACTTCTTCTTGAATGCAGGAGCACCATCTGACCATTATCTCGATTCCTCTTGAAGAATCCTTTCTTCCAAACTTTTCCCTTCTTCGATGAATGAGAGGTGAGAACATGTAAATCTTCATTCTTTGAACTTTGACCAATGCCTCTAGCTGCCAACCTCGACTCCTCTTGAATGCAATCTGCCCTTAATCGATCAAACTTGGGAAGTTTTGATCTCGCACTAATTACTTGAATGTAAGACTCCCAAGATGAAGGAAGACCATTAAGAGCCAACATGGTCAAATCCTTGTCATCAACAATATGACTGATGGTAGAGAGTTGATCTCTCAATTCGGAAATCTTCATGAAGTAGGTGATGACAAACTCTCCTTCCGCCATCTTAATGTGAAGTAGTTGTTGTTTCAAGGTTAGGGCACGACTGGTGTTGTTGATTTCGTACATCTCTTCCAATGTTTTGAACATCTCCCTTGTGGTATCCAACTTGAAGACAATCGGGACAATATGATTTTTGACGGAATCAACCAACACTTTATTTGCCCTGGTATCTTTCTTCCTCCACTGCAACTTCTCATCTTCCTCCTCAGGTTCGGGAATTTTTGTTTTCACAAACTCAACCAAATCATTCTCTTCCAATGTGAGCATGATCCTGAACCTCCATGATGTGTAGTTCGAAATTCCTTCGAGTCTATCCCCGATTTTCAAACCGTTCACCATCTTGAGAAATTTAGAAGATAGACTGAAAAAGAATAAAGTGAGTGTTGCAAACTAAATCTGATCACGATCTTTTTCACACCCACTCTAATACCTGTTAGTGTTTCTTAGATCAGATTAAACAATGAAAGCACTTAGAAATATTGCAACACATAAGACAATTAACACAACAAGATACCCTAGGAAAACCCTCCTCTTGAGGGAGAAAAACCCAGCAAATGAATCTCTTATATAAAGTAGAACAAGAGCAGAAATCTGCTTACAACTCAGGCCCAGCAATGGCCAATAATGAATACAATGAAGTCGCACTTCTCCTAGATGCACAAGATACTAATGAATATGTTCTTCCTTGAAATCGGATCTACTGCTATGAAGATGCAAATTCTGCTCTACTCTTTTAATTGCGAACTTGCTTGAATAGAATGGATGATTTACAATGACAAGAAGACCTTGTGTTTCTCTAGATGTTGTTTCAGTTGAGGCCTGTGATGATATCCTGGTTCAATAGGAAGCAGTCTTCTGTGGGACTGAGTACAGCAGAGGCTGAGTACTTTATAGATTGTGTGGCAGCTCGTGGCTTCGAAAGTTCCTTGCAAGATTGGTTGAACAAGTATTGAAGCCAACTGTCATCCTTTGTGTTAATCAAAGCTTTGAGAAGCTTTCTTTTTTTGTGTTCCATGACAAAACTAAGCATACCACTATATCAGAGATATGGTATTGAGGAAAGATATTCAGTTGAGGTATATCAGCACTGATGAGCAAATAGTAGTCATTCTCATCAAGCATTTTTTGGGATAATGGTTGTGTACCTTCGAGACAAGCTTGATATGGTGGAGAATGAAGTCCTTGCTGAGAGGGAGTCTCAGTATCAGCGTTCCTTTGTTTAATGAGTTCTTCTTTGAGAGAAGTTCGAGGTGAAATCCCTTGATAATGCATTTCTCTATTGAGAGAGATTTGAGGTGCAAGCCCTTGATAATAACTGTCTAAGTCCTCAATTTGCAAACAAATTATAACATAAGTCCCCTTGTGATTACCAGCAAATCACAATGCCCACTGGCCTTATCCACATGTCATGACCTGACCAAAAGAAACATTGGAGTCATTGTATTATCTTCTAGGTATTTGCAATCACTTTTCAAGAGAGGATAAAGTGTCCTTGGGCATTTTATTCTGTGTTTGGTGGCGTATTCAAAACACACCAACAAGTGGCAATAAAGGTAAAGAGTTGGAATTAAAGGTTGTACCAATTGACTAAATAATAGAGTTCTTTTATATATACCGGTCTATGTTATTATACCAAGATGTATTATACAATGGCATAAAAATGTCTCGTGTCATGAGTGTATTTAAATCTTGTTGTTTTTAAATACATCACCAACATATTGTTATAAATATAAAACTAATACAACTAAAAATCTATATAATCCTTTATATATTAAATCTTAAGTAAAGTAATTCTTAATTAAAAAAATAACCCAAACCTATATATATAATTTTCCATAAATAAAACAACTTTTAAATAAATAAAATAATTCTTAAGTAAAATAGAAAACTCTTAAATTAAATAGAAAAAACTCTTTTAAGATATATATATATATATATATATATATATTATATATAAAAGTAATGTTACATATATTTAAGTAATAAATAAATATATATATATATATAATAAAGCCTATACATTTTTATATATGAGTAATATTACTTTTATATATAAGAAAAAAATAAATTCAAAACAACGTAAATGAGAAAAAATAAACTTTTAAATAAATATATCTATCTATACATTACTTATACAATACATATATATATATATAGGAGCATATTCAAAATGACGTAAATAAAATAAAATAACTCCTACGTAAATATATCTATTTATACATTGCTTATAATGTATAGATATGTGAATAAGCATATTCAAAATGATGTAATTAAAATAAAATAACTCCTAAGTAAACATATCTATTTATACATTGCTTATAATGTATAGATATGTGAATAATATTATTCTTATATATGTGTGAGTTCAGGGAAATTCTAATATATCCATTATTTATATAGTCTTTATTCCATATATCTATTTATACATTGCTTATAAGTTATAATATATAGATATGTGAATAATATTATTCTTATATATGTATGAGTCCAGAGATGTGAATTTTGTAACAATCTTGCCATTACAAATAACTTCAATCTTTTAGCCAAAGATCTCTACAACCCACTATGAACTTGCTATTCAAACACCACATGATCTGTAATTTTCCCTACAATTATACTTCTAAGGAAATAATGTAGATCTTATTTCACACATGTTGCTTCTACTTGAATTGACTTTAAACTCGAATAATTTTAGAGTGTTGTCATAGAAGAATATGCCTTAGAGTAAATAATTTAGCCTGCAACCCCTAAACAGCTAGAAGAATTGAAACAAGCTACATAACATAGGGTTTGAAACTTGGAATCCCAGTGTGGGGAAAACCAATAGGAAATGGTGATTGCACAATGTCATCTTCTTCTTTCAGTAATGACACCAATAAAAGAGCTCTAAGGAGTATTGCATCTCACACTTTCCGTTGTATCCTATCTTCATTGTACTGCTATGGAAAGATTGTAGGGGGCATTGAGCAAACATCCATGAAGAACAACTGACTACCCATAGCCACTCATACATTTATCAACTCTTCCACTCTGCTCTCCCTTCAATTGTTTAGCTCCAGCTCCTTTTATGCTTTGCTCAAGACATCCTTTCCAAGACCAAAGGAATCCCAATAACCCAGAATATGAAGACACCAAATCTTGGTTGTCATTAATTTTCCCATTCAAATAGACAAGACTACCACATATAATAGAACAAATGTTCCTTGCCCCGTACTAAACCACCACAACAAATACAGAACCAACATAACACCAGTGAACCTCCATTCCAATAATCTTAGTGCCACCTTGATGTATCTTGCAGACAAAACAACCATGATTCTCTGCTGATTCTATTCTTGAAGTTTGATAGAGTTTGATGTTTTTCTTGGACTTCTATGGATACGTAACAATCCTCCAATGTAGCACAGATTCTCATATTTTATCTGCTTTCAACTAATTAATGTTAAAATTGTGAAGGAAGTAACTTACAGAAATTAACTTCTTGTTTCTTAGGCATGTGTGTACACTTTTTGCAGCTTTTGATTGTATCTTTGAAGTCACTATTTCAGGTCTGACACAAGCAATGTGTTTTATTGATATAAATCTTTGTATTATTCTGAGGTGATTGTGGCATACTAATATTTGAATATTTGGTAATTGTTCTCCTTGTCAAGGAACCATAAGGCAATTTCTCAGCGAGTGACCATAACCATGCAAAATCTTATGCTTCAGAATGTTTTCATTGTGGAATTGTTGTTCTCAAATGCTATCAACAAGGTCAAGCTCAAGCATATCCATGTGTTCTTTCGAGGCCAATTTTCACACAAATTTGAGCATAATTGACAACAGCTGTGAAAAGTATAACCAACAATTCCAACCAGAAGTGGCTCCATTTCAGTATGAACCAGATTTTTTAAATGGGCTGAAATGGTTCAATTTCAATTCAAATATATTAACCTGTTGAATTGGTTTGATTCAACTTGCTTGAACAGACAGGATATGATCCAAGAAGAGTATCAAACTCTTTATATTGCTGTCATATATGCATCAATCAAATCCTTCAGGTACTCCCAACTTATTACTGTCATCATGTCATGTACTCCCCTAAATCTTCTTCAACCCTGACATCCTCGTCATCTCTCCATACCACTGACTCTTGTCAAATTCTTATAAATTTCTACTATCTAGTATCTTCCTGCAGTTGGAATTATGATTAATCAGTCCAACCAGCTACATATTTATTCTGGTTTCCATCAAGGAGGTAGACTACCAAAATATCACAGCCCTTTATTTAGAAAGAGTGGGTCTTCTTGAAAAACATGGAATTCATTAGCAGCTTTGCTTGTGGGGGTTTAAGTCTCAAATCAATCATTATTATAAACTTATGAGAATTCCAACTGTTACATTCCCAGCAATCATAGTCAGCGGATAGTAGGAACTCCACATGCTCAAAGATAAAGAGAAAAGTGCAATCTTACCAATACAGTGATGTATTTAATTTACCTCAACCAAATGAAAAGCTCAAGCTCAAGAAATCAGTACAGATTGAATGCTTCTTTCATTGGGATACAATCACACAGACTCTCAACAGTTGAGACACATACAGATTATGAAATTCAAAATTATACCAAAAATACAGCCTATGCCAAATGCAAATTAATGACTCTGTACACCAATCAGAATTTGGAAGAAAACTGAAATACACATTGCCCTTTATGTTTAAGAAAACATGTCTAGTCACCTATCAGATTTTGAATAAAAAATTAAATCTATATCTGCTTTCATATACTTGAGAAGATTTTTTTCCTTCATTTGCTAAGTTACCGATTCGCCACTCCCAACCTCTGGATACGATACGATTCATACCGGATTCGAAATTCGGGTTCGATTCGGGTCGGATTCGGAATTTTGACTGTGGATTCGCTGCGGATTTGATTCGCCTCTGCGTATTCATCCAGGATACGCCCAGGTGAATCCAATGCAAATCCAGTAGAAAAAGTGCGTTTTTTTTCAATTTTGTTTTTTTGGACCAAAAGTTGACTTCTAAATAATAAAATATTCATTCCAACCCTAATCTTTGCCTCCAAACACATCTAATGATGCTGATGATGCTGCTTTTTTTGATGACCCATATGATTCAGATTGATCAATGATCAATAATGGCTGATTGTAAAGACTTGACATTTTTATGTTTGAACTTTAATTTATTATTTTATATCATGACATTCGACTTTTGAGTATCACTAATATTTTAATATTTGACTATGAAAGTGACGTCTTTTTGCTATATTATTAGATTATTAATATGGTGGTGTATTCTGAGCTTAATTACTGGTGCAAATATGTATATATTTCTGATTTTTATTTGTTTTTGTATTGCTGTACCCAAAACGTACCCAACCCCCAAAAAAAAATTTGCCGAATCCCGTACCGGATTCACGTACCCGTACCCAAATCCAAAAACAAATCGGTAACTTAGTTCATTTGTGCCAAAAATCAGACACCAAAATGTCATGCTATCCTAAAAATTGAGGAAGCAACCAATTTTTATTTAATAAGCAGTATTGAAGGAAATAAAAGAGAGCGTTAAAACTTTGAATTACAATGCAGCTCTTCCATTCCTCTATCTACATTTTACTATCTTCAAAGACCACTCCCTACAAAATTAGAGCAACAGAATTCTAAATTATATATATATATATAAAACAATGAAAGAATAGAAAACTACCTCTTTATCATTCTGGTATTTTGTTATACTCATAGGGTTCTGCGAGCACTGAAAATCATGGAGAAGAACAGCATCCATAAGTAACGAATTTAACCTCAGATACTATGCCTTGGTAAATACATTCTAAAGACACTTTGAATTCACCAGTAAACTTACATCCATAATGGCAGCCTGAACTTTTGGATTCTGAAATGCCATGGCAACATCAGGATTTGCCATGATTTTGGAAATCACCTCTTCTGGTGTGAGTCCTATTTGCTCTGCATAGAATAACCACCCCAATAACTTAAAGAAAATGAAGATACATAAATCATGGCTTCAATGCATGATATTTCAGTGACAACAGTATATTGTTGAATCAAATAACATGCAGAAGGGGCTATGAAGTGTATACTGTAAACAAGATGCAGCTAATAATGATAAAACAATTAATTTTAAACTAAAGCTTTCAGAGGTTCCCCAAACCACAATCATCCTACGGCTCAAATACAGAGGCTATACTTCAATATTCTGCAGAAAATTCAAAACCTTAATACCACATAATGCTTGGGCATTCTTCGTATTTCCTCAAAGGTAGTATGAACAAAAGTGTTAAAAATTACCATGTTGAACTTTGAAACTGAGAATAATCTCATCTTAGAGATAACCAGAACAGAGAGTAAAAAGAAATAAAATCATCAGTTTTAAACAAAACACAAAAATATAAAGGAAAAAAAAGACCCTATTGCTAAAATGTGAACCCAACTGAGGTCAAAATACACAGACAATTAAAGAATATTTACAATAGCTACCAGGAAACTCAATCATGAGGATGCCCTCTCAACATCCCTGTATCCACACAAACTGGTGACTCTATTTTTGAATAAGATAGCAATACACTTATTTATGTACTCTTGTATTATGATTACAAATGGCACCCCCAATCTGTTTACCCAGACCTCACACCACTACAAGACAGACAATTACTCTTGTTTTGTATAGAAAATGCAGACAGTAGAACAAAACTAACAAACAGCAAAGGAATAAGGCAGAGAATCTTGTTTAAAATAAAAAATGCTCTGTTCAAATAAATAAATTCAAATATGAATATACTTCATTATTATTTGTATAACTATATGCTATATATTAAATAAATAATGCACAATGCTTCAATTTTTATATAATGCACAATAATTTTTATTTGCACTAATCAATGTATCATTCATTATTTATTTGTATATGTTTATTATTAAATAAATAGTACAATTTTTATTTGTATATCCTTCCTACACTTGTAAATTTAAAACTTGTAATGCACTAAATAAGTTAATTATACGGTTCATTTTTTAATAAGTGGTTCAATTTTATAAATTATTTCCTCGGATAATTGAACTATATGATGAAATAAATATTAAAATTGAATTATAGGATGAAATAAAATCTGAAACTTGAAGGTCTGAATCATAAATTTTAGACTTTTTGTAAATTATTTAAGTTTCATTTGTTTCAAATCTTTGATTTTAGAACATATTGTTCAATGTTTATTTTCAAACTTCTTGTTGTAGGACTACTACATTGTCATGTCCCCAAAATTGGAGGTATCATGATTTAATTAATTAAGTTGTCCAAATTAATAATTTATAAAAAGGATAGCTTAATTGATTATTTTAATTATAATAAAGTGGAGATATTAAATTAATTATTTATAAAGTTATTCCAATAAATTAATATCAAAAGGATGACTTTATATTTAATTGATTTAATAAAATGACTAAATAAAATAATAAATCATAAAGTCACTTCAGTGAATACAATAATATTTTATTCTAGAAGCTTCTTGAGGTTGGATGACAATTCTTTATAAGGAGTTCAATGCAAGTGATTTGGATCATGTCTTGGATTATTTCTATTTTTCATACCTACGTGGTAGAAGCTGAGACTTGCATTGCTCAAGGGTTTGAAGATTCTAAAGTACCAGGTTCAGTTGTGAAAGATCAACCCTAGCTGGAGTTGTTGAGAAATCCATCCAAGGTTTCTACATGTGTTTATTGGAGAATCTTGACAGGTGCAATAGCTGATGTATTAACTAATTTAATAAAGTGACTAAATAAAATAATAAATCATAAAATCACTTAAGTGAATAAAATAATATTTTATTCTAGAAGCTTCTTGAGGTTGGATGAGAATTCTTTATAAGGAGTTCAATGCAAGTCATTTGGATCATGCCTACGTGGTAGAAGCTAAGGCTTGCATTGCTCGAACGTTTGAAGACTCTAGAGTACCAGGTTCAGTTGTGAAAGATCAATCCTAGCTAGAGTTGTTGAGAAATCCATCCAGGGTTTCTACATTGTGCTTCATTGAAGAGATTTTCAATTGCAATAGCTGTTGTATTATTGCAATTCTGAGTATTAAGCTGATTGGGTGCAATTGGGTGCAATAGCTGGTTTATTATTGCATCAACTTGTTTGCAACAGCTGAGATATTGTTGCTATCACTATTTCATTGCAGTAGCTGATGTATTGCTGCTTTCATTGTTAGAGATTCGAATATTTACAAATTTAATGGTCTTTTGACCAAATATTTGATTGTAAGAGAAATCGGTTTGGAAAGCATACTTGCAAATTTTGGATGTTGGAAAGAAATCGATCCTCTTAAGAAGCATTGCAGATTTTATTGGATTTGATTTGCAGTTGTATTCTCTTTCAGAAGGTCGATTTTCTTTGGAGGAGCATTGATCTCATTTTGGGGCATTCAGATTTATTGTGACAGCCAATAAAAAATCGTGGCAGCCAGACCCATAATCACAGCATATTGTGGGAAGAAACATTCATAAAATCGTGGGACATTGTTTATGCAAGAAGTTTCGATATTTTGAGTACTTGTCCAGCGCTTCACCATAAGGATCGAGGCGGCAGAAGTAGGGAACAAAATTGCAGATTTGATCAAGTTGCAGGTTCCATTGGAGACCTCAAACATTGTTTACATCAGAATGACCTCCCAGGTTCATTATTTCAGTTGTAATTTCTTGCATATGCATGACATTTAGTTGCAGGTCTGTAAAGCAAGATCGATGTCATAGAATTTGTATTCAGAACTGCATTTTCATTTATATTAGTCACTGTCACTCATCACAGAAGTAGTTGCATGATATTAAGTCACTGTCATTGCATAAGAGCTTATTTCTTTAGCATTATATAAGAACAAGTAGCTCAGGAGTCTTTGGCCAATTGTAATTCAGTTTGAGAGTACATTGGCAATAGAATACAAAGAAGTTGGAGTGGTATATCAAGTGTTTGCCAAAATGCATTACTACTGTAGCTTCACATAAGTATTAGTTTCATGCATGATGAGTCTGCACTTTGCAAGCCAACTATTTGACATAATGCCTAAGTTGCTTATTTGCATGGTTAGAAGTATTTGATGAAATGCCAGTTGCTGAAGTTACATTATTGCATAAAGTTTCAGTTAGATGAAGTCATGAATTAGTATGCCAAGTATTTGCCTTAATGTCCCTTGGCTGTAGGTGCATATCAGCTATCTTATTGCATCGTACAAGCTTGCATTGCTCTATTAAATTCATTTCAGTACCTTGAATAGTTGCATTTGTATCATTTTAGTTCATGCAAGTCATTATATGCATTTGAAGACACAAAAGAAACCACAACAGCAGTTGAAGAGTTTACAAGCAAAGTGTTTGTCGAAATTCCCAAGGTTCAAAATCAGACAATTAAGGTCAGATTTAGCAAGGGACATTACATACACATGGAGATTATCATTGCATCATTATGATGGTAACCAATTCTAGCTCCATTGGCAAACTCTCCTTCAAAATTACTTGAGTTCACCTTTGTGAAGGCATGTAGAAATGCTACAACAAATTCCAAGTGGTAGGACATATGTTTGAATAGGCAATAGGTGTGATCAGTGGTATACAAGTTCATAGAATCAGGTGAAAGCTCATTTCATTGCCATTCCTAGATTGGAATCAAAGCCTAGCAAGGAAAGCCTAGTGCACCTATGTTGACTTATAAAATAGCAAAATATATCAAAGAGCAAGTGGAAGCAGATGCAGCAGTTGTCAATAGAATAGTGCATCGTTTGAGGAAAGGAACGAGCTTGTGGAGGCCACTCGCTTCTCAATCTCATACACGTGGTGTTGTCTTTGATCTTGTAGTAGAAAGCCATCCATTTTTAGGTAAGAATGAAGAAGAGCCCATTAATGTGATGAGAGCAAAGGGACCATTGGTGAGGGCATTTAAAAGTTATGCTAGAAAGTGTTGATTTAGTAAATAATGAGATAGATCTTATTAACATAAGAGCCTTGCTCTTATAAAACTTACAAACCCTAGAAATTAGGGAGAATCATTAGTTAACTGAACAATAGACAAACAGTTAATTGAAGCAAACTAAAGCTTAAAAAGAGAAAAGATGCTAAAAGGAGACTAAGTTAACTACAAGTTAACTTATGACTAACTAAAGACTTAAATAAAGCTAAGATGACCATTAATATTAGATTTAATATTTAATACCCCCCTCAATGGTCATCGTACAAACAAAAACTAAGTCTACCCATATTGTGGTGGTCATCAAAATGCATAGTGTGCAGACTCCTTTTGCTCAGTCTGCTCCGCTACGTGAGCACTTAGCTAAGATGCTTCCTAGTTGGACTTCTCATCAGCCTACCGCTTTCTGCAATACCTTTGTATATGACCAATCTTCCCACGGTAATGGCAAGTAAAAGACTTCTTGGAGCCCTCCTTCGAATTGCCTCGTCCTTTCTGTTGAGTGGACTTGCCTATGCCAATGTCCTTGGATGTAAATGCTTGTTCAACACTTGGAGACTCACTGCTGCTCCCAACTGCTTCTTCCATTGATCCTATTGCAAAAAGCTTGTTGCATAGCTCATCAAACTTCAAGTCAACATTGGTGGATGTAATGTTGAGCGTTTCGATAAAGTGCTCGTAGGAACATGGCAAACTCTTCAAGGTGATCACCACCACATTCTCCTCTTCCATCTTACGACCAATGGCCTCCAATTGATCACCAATATTTTTTATTTTCATCAAATGCTCCTGCAAAGACACTTGGTCATCCATCATAATAGAAAAGAGCATATTCTTCAAAAAGAAAGCCCTTCCCTTGTCTGAGGTCTCATAAAGATCTTTTAGATACTTCCAGATCTCTGCAACAGATTTACCAGATGGTATTTCTAGTAACATCTCATCGATGATAGATAATTTAAGAAGCATGGCTACCTCCCTATTACTTCCATCATACGTGTCCTGATCCTTCCCAGCAGCAATGGGATGAACTTTTGTACAAATAACAAGCACATCTAGACACCGATACTCAAAGATGGTAAGCATCCTCTAATTCCACGTGTTGTAATTCTTTCCATTGAACCTTTACGAACTTTCCAACATAATATTGAACAAAGATGCCATCCCTCCCGTTTTCCAAAGCACGAAAAACGAGGTAACTCTTGTGATCAGCTGGCAAAACACTAGACAATTAGCTGGCACAACCCTGATTTTTCAAAAATTGTCTGAAAAAGAGGCTACGAAACTATAAGATTTTTATTTTTTTACTTTTGAAAGACATCAAAAATTTTATAGAAAAAAAAATTCGAAAACTCTTTGCAAATTTTATTTTCCGAGAAAATTGTCAAAACTGACTCCAAAACAAATAACCCTCAAGCTGCCATTAAATATCAAAAAAAAACACCTCGAACCCAGTACAAAATTCAAAACCACAAATTGTAGAAAGTCAAAACCCTAGTCGCCAAAGGAAACCTTAGAAAAAAAAAACACAGCAAAGAGGAAACCACGCCGCCCAAAATAATGCAAAAAAAAATGGTGCCCAAACAAAGGTAATCAAATCGCAACCAGGAACTGAAGCAAAATTGCGCCCAAGAATTTCACAAAAATGCGACCAGAAGGAATGGTAAAAATGTGCCCAAATTATGTAGAAATCGCGACCATAAAAGAGTTGAAGATTGCGTCCAGAAAGCAGAACAAAACGCGTGCCCAAAAGTAGACAAAACGTTCCAAGCAAGATCTTTTTAAAATCGTGGCCAAAGCCAAAGAGAAGTCGGGTCACGCGAATAGAAAGCACATCACATAGAGAAATCGTGCACAGAAAAGGTCGCAAACAAACTTCAACAGGTCGTGCGTAGGAAACCCCAGGTCGCAACTCAGAAAAAACTTGAAAAACAAGGGTCGCGTGGGTCCAATACCTCCAGAAGAAAGACGAAAAAACAAAAAAACGTGCCACTGAAAAACTCAGGGATGGGCAGCTACCAAAACCTCAGAAAAATGCGACGTCCTCATAAACCGCAAAAGTCTTCTAGCAGAAACAAAGACGTGGCCCAAAAAATACAAAACGCCAAAGGGTCTGAAAAAAATCGCGCTCAGACTCATGCGAAAAACCCACGTACAGACTTACGTGAAAATCTGCCAAAAATTTATTAAAAAAATAAAACACCAAAAAACCCTCCACGAAAAACCACCTTAAAAAACTCTCCAAAAATTTCAGCAGATGAAACTCGGCTAACCAGGCTCAAACATGAACTTTGATACCATGTTGTTTTAGTAAATAATGAGATAGATCTTATTAACATAAGAACCTTGCTCTTATAGAACCTACAAACCCTAGAAATTAGGGAGAATCATTAGTTAATTGAACAATAGACAAACAATTAACTGAAGCAAACTAAATCTTAAAAAGCGGAAAGATGCTAAAAGGAGAATAAGTTAACTACAAGTTGTTGACTTACGACTAACTAAAGACTTAAATAAAGCTAAGATGACCATTAATATTACATTTAATATTTAATAGAAAGATTAATCATCAAACTATTGCAAGATGACTCTATGCAAATGGTTTGTCCTTCGATCTTGTTTGATCACCATACTAACAAGATATGATGAGAAAAGTAAGTGTAAGCTCCAAAAGAGTACACGGGTCCAAGTTATCAGGTGTGCAGCACCTTATTGTCAAAGGAGCTCAAACATATAGAAACTTAATTAGCTCCCATTAGGGCCTCATGTAAAGAACTAGGTGTGCCTATCAATTCTAATAGACAAAAGGATGTAATAAATAGGTCATTAATCAATGTGATTGCAATGTGCCCTAAAAGGGCAATGTTTTTTAAGTCGTGGATTGTGAGGGGAAGGTGAAGAATGCACAATTGGTTGTTGGGATCCCTACACAATCCATTCACGAAGTGGGTCCTCAAAGTGTTGTCCAAGTCATAATGGGCAATGCAAAGAATTGTAGAGCAATTGGTATATTGGTTTAGACATGGTTCTCACATATATTTTAGACACCTTGTGTTGTGCACTCACTCAACCTCATGCTACAAAACTTGGGTTAAAAAATAGATTGGATCAAACAAGTCTATGTTGAGGCCAAAGAATCCAAATGTTCATCACAAACAACATGTTGCATACATTTTTAGATCATTCTCACAACTAGAGCTATTGAAAATAATTCAAACGATGAAATTTTTTAATTTTATGTTTAATTTTAGTACTTCATCTTTAAAATTCAAGCACACGTTCTTTGTTTTTTACTTCTTTTTTTTCAAATAGGTTGTTGAGAAGATTAACATACAACACAATCGTGTTGAGACAACTTATGAAGGTGCAAGAGGTACTTTTTGGCATGGTCATTGGCCAATCATGATCTATATGGAGGTAATTCAACACTAAGAGGACACCAAATATAAAGCAAATGATTCTAGATTACACTTAGGTGGGATTGTGTGGAATTCTTCTTAGTTTCAATGAGCCCATCATGAGCATGATCCACTTTATCTAACACAAATAAGCTATGTTTGGAAAAGATATATGATGGCATCGACTCAATGAGTGAGAAGATGAAATTCATCATTAATGCACAAGAGCAAGATCCTCATGGAACTTTCATCAAAGAGGTGCAATCAATTTGTATTGAGCGGTGGACCAAAATGACCACCCCACTTCATCTTCTTGCCTTTGTGTTGACTCCCAAATATTACAGCAAAAGATCCTTACTATGCCAACAAGGGTGCCACCATATCATCATGTAGAAATTAGCAAAGGGTTTAGGAAAGCACATACTAAACTCGTCCCTAATCTTGATATGGAGGATGCAATAAAAGGTGAGTTTGCTGACTTTGTAGCCTCCACTAGTCAAAGTGTTTGTGCTCTCCATGACAAGTATAGGAAGGATGCTCACTTTTGTTGGTACCTATATGGCCATAAATTACCACCCCTCCAAGTTCTTGCAATCAAAATTTTAACACAAGTTTACAAATTTTCACCCACTCTCTAAATTTGAGTTTTTCATTTTGAAAATCACTATTCTCAAATTTGAAGTTTGATTTACAATGTATTAAAATTTAATTTAACAACTCTAATGAAAGCCCCTTCACTTCAATAGGTTGCTAATTCTTCTCCATCTAAATAGAATTGGAGTACATGCTCCTTCATCCACTCAATGAAGCACAATTGATTGGCATCAAGTAAAGAAAAGGAGCTAGTTATGTGCATTCCAATTTGCCCCTTCTTACTCACAAAAAATATGAGTACAAGGAAAGGGCAAAGAGTTGTGGGATGTGGACCTAGAGCTAGCTAACTTGGATGTTTCTTATATTGCACAATCTTCAATTTTTGAGGAATCAAGTAGCCAACATACTTTTAGTCTGAGTGGTAGTGGAGTTCCATGTGGTTCTCCTAATCTACTTGCATCATCATGTTAATGATATTGATTACTAATTACTAACTGTATTATTTACTATTGGGCAATAATTATCTATCATGACATTCAAGTTTGGTCCTTTTGATATTGAGTTACTAAATAAGTATATTATATTTCAAAATTTGAAATTTGTAATAGTTTTGTTTTAGCATATGTATGATATATGGTATTCTAAACTTAATCATGTTTTTAGGCTGGATGTATATATTTATTATTTTTTGTATGAACATTCCCAACACACCAAAAAAATCTATCGTACCGACATATCATACCCAAATACTCTATTTTGATTCGGCAACTTAGATGTCCCCAGTTTGGGTTTGGTTTTAGGTATTAGGTTGGATGGTTTGCCAATTGTTTTTTGTGTTGTTAGTCATATTGTTAAGATTCATACTTCACGTATCTCCAAAACACAAAAAATTGTAAGTCTTTGCTCACCTTATTGTAAGTTGCTTTGTTTGTCCATTGAAGATGACTGATCTGAGAAACACTTAATGAGCATTCCCTTATACAATTTTTTCCTGAATATTGTCTTTACAGCCCCATGTTCCTAAGCTTAAGTTCTCAAAAATTCCAAAACTTTCTAAGACTAGGGGATTCCTAAGTGTTTTGACTAAGTTAGGTTCAAAGGGGTCGCAAAGTTTTCAAACCTTCCAAAGCCCCTACAAACGAAAGTGGATGAAAAAGTTTGAAGTTTTCAAAGTATCAGCACGACAATTCTTGTCCACTGTAATGACTTCGTAACTGTTAGAATCAAACTAAAATATTTTTGGCGATTGAGAAGGTCATGTAATCTATCTCAAGAATGTACTATTTTTCTCTATGATAGGAGTAAGAAATTTATCAAAAATTAAAATCTCTTAAATCAATAATATTTGTTTTGTTTTTCTTTTTTCTTTCTTTTTCCAAATATATTAGTTGACATCAAACATCTGAATAAAACATACATTAGTCAAGATTGAAAACCTCACTAACAGAGGTCTTTTTTCTTTCTTTTTCCAAATATATTAGTTGACATCAAACATCTGAATAAAACATACATTAGTCAAAATTAAAAACCTCACTAACAGAGGTTATAACTTCATAGCAAACTTACCAAATTGTTGCTTAACCTCCTGACTGTTAAGGTCAAAACTTTTCAATGATTCTAGCATTCGATTGTCCCATGTAGCATCACCACTCATATTTTTTCTGTGAGTCATGGAAAAACCCACGGTAAGTGTTTAGCAAACCTCATATTTAAACAAACCTTCAAGAAAAAGAGGCAATTTGACAAGTGACCATCTAAATTAGCATGTCTATCAGCTATTCACTTACAGAAAATTCAAGCAGGTGATCAAAGAGCCAAAATCAAGATGTAGCAGTGGAAGAAACATTATAAAAATGAAAGAATTTGAAAAATAAGTTGCATGAAAGAGAATATCAAAGCAGGAAAAAATACAGGAACATTACAAATATGGTTTCATTGAATCTCAAAGACAAGGAACTAGTAGAGATCAAGGTTTTATAGAAAATAAAATTTTAACATAATTGCCAAATCAAAAAGTTTTGTTGAAAATGGGCAGATATGTGAAAAATAAATTTTTAAGGCTAGTAAAGATTATTAGAGAGTAAAATTGTATTGGGGTTAGTATAGTTTAAGAAGTTTTTTTTTTAGAATAGTGGGTAAACCAGAAATTACTGTTGCAAGGGCTGATTGTAAACAGCTTTCTTCCTGTGCCTGTATGAATGTGATACCAAGACACACAAGTATACATTAAAAACAAAATAGCTAAGTTACTAAATCAGATATGGGTATGGGTATGGGTATGGGTACGTGGGTACGATATGTTGGTAGAGGGTACATCCATGTTAAAACATTTAAAACTTGGGACTTGGCAATAACTCAGCAAATTTATCGAACATTTGAAAATACATTAATTTTTTACATATTCTTCAATAATAAACATATATACTAGATGTGTAGAAAATATTACTAATTTCCATCATATTATTGAACATGACTAGGTCAACGCCCAACACAAATACAATCAACATGTTTGCATGCTAGTGATTAAAACTCCCTTACAATCCTGCATGTTGAATGAAAACGAACCTTCAAACAATTGTTTAAAACCTAAGTTACTGGTTTTGGTTAGGATCTTGGTTCAAGATTGTGGATTCAACAAAAAAAGAATTGAGGGCTGGATTCATTTTGGGTATGTTCATAATAAAAGCATGTATAACTCATGTATGTGTGTGTGTGTGTGTGTGTATCTGTCTGTGCGTGTGTGTGTCTATATTTTTGTGTGTGTGTATGTGCGTGTGTATATATATATACATGCACACACACACACACACACATATATATATGTATGCATACATACATACATCTACTTGACCTTGTTCTTATTGTTCTACAATTTGTTTTTCAGCTTCTCTATTTCCTCTCTTAGTTTCTTCATCACCTTCTTCAACAACAACCAATTGGATCTAGACATTCAAACATTTCTTCTACTCTTCCTGCAATAACAACACCTTGATTTCTACTTTCTTTGTGGAGGCATTTTGAGTTTAGGTCTAATTACTAATGCAAACTACCTCACAATTTGCCTATCTGTTTACAACCATACTTGCAACTCTCCACAAGAATCTTCTACCCAACAACTCAATGCTAGAAGATTCTTCACTCCGCTTTCTTTATGGACACAAATCTAAATTTTTGAGATATCTAGCTTGCCTATTGCTGCCTCTTTTGACTCAAATGAATTGCCACCTTTCTATAGAGAATGTTGATGTAGTAAGGTAGTGCTATTTAGAAACATAGTACACATACATTGTAGTGCACAAGGAAGTAATGAATTGTGTTCTAACTACTAGAAAACAACCTGAGACTAGAAATACATTGTGAAGTATGAATCAAATAGTAGAGGAATAGATGGTATTGTCACTTGCAATTTCAATCTTATCTTACATTACTCTTGTTTTTGATATCATAATCAAGTTAGTTTAAAAGATTCAAAATTTGAGAAGAAAAAGCCTATTTTTCTCTCTTGACCAACATAGAATTAAATAGAGAATTTATTTTTGAATCTTGATGATACAACAAGATGCTGTTAGGAATTTGTGTATTACCCATAGCTTATAGATCATAATATACTTAGTCAAATAAATATTTAGTTGAGTTGTTTAGTTAGTGAGTAGAATTAAACTATGCTCCCCCAAGTTTCTAGAACAAGTTTTTTGGGAGGCCATTTTTTTAGGGACGGCCAGGGCCAATATTAAAAATAATGGAGAAATTTTAAACTATAAGGAAATTTGCAATGTTCATATGATAACATTGATAAAGCATCCATCATAGACATTCTAAAACTAAGTTACCAGTCGAAGCCCTGCAAAGTATGTGTCCCAATCTAGTTCAGTTCTTGTTCCCTATCGGTCCGAGCAAGGTTCCGCCCAAAGCCTGTGAGTCTATCCCAAGCAAATTTGGCAGGTACTCACTCCAAAATGGCGAATTTTACATTAACAAGTCTATTTCGCCTCGCAAACCCTAAAAGGTGGAATACAAAACATCTAAAAAACAAAAACAGACTCATTTTTCATATTGTGAATGAGAAACAGAAAAATTGTCCTCCATTCCTAAACTTATTTTCTTGCTTTCCATTGCATGAAGAGAAATGAAGATTGATTGTTGAACACTCCAAGCTGGTTTTTGTGCTATTCCTACACATTTGCAAGAGTTCATTTGCTGTCAAGGAGATCATAGAAGAAGATTCCTTCAAAAGAGGTAGGTTTTTTTAAGTTTTTGGATTTTTTTTCCTTCATTCTTTTTTTTAGAAGGACCAATGCTAGGGTATATGGTCACCTTTTGGGCATTGCAAGATAGGGGGTTAAAGTTTGTCCACAATAACCACAACTACAAAGGCAGAGTGTAAATAGACATTTTGTGGAGAGTGGAGCAAGGTCTAAGAGAATGCAAATTCTAGTTCTACACAATCTACTAAGCCATCCATGGTTGCTAGTGGTGTTGATTCTACAAAAGAAAAGAGGAAGACTAGTGGTAGTGAGAGGCTAAGAAAAAGTTGCTAGTATGTTCAATATGTAATCATGAAAAGTGGTTTGACTCTCCCATTGCCAGTTTTTTCAATGCCCATGTCATCCCATTTCATGTAACACGTTCTCCTTATTTCAAACAAACGTTCAAAGATGTCATTTATATTAGAGCCTCATGTACCACCCTAAACAACATAAACTATGCACCAGCCTCCTCAATAAAGAATATTCTAAGGTAAAATGGTGATGGAGGGCATAAGACAAACTTGGTTGAGGATATGATACACTATCATCATAGATGAGTGGACCAATATTAGACATCAGCCACTCATCAATATCATAGTCAAATGTGTAGCTAGCTCTTATTTTCTTTGAGTTGTTGATTGTTTAAGAAAGCCCAATAACGCAATCTTCCAATTGCAAATTGAGAGAATCCATAAAGGAAATTGAAGCATCAAATGTTGCATTGATGGTCACCAATTTGGCACATGCTACAAATTAGTTAACATGATGGTGGAGGGTGCTTACAAGCACATCATTTAGACCCCGTGTTGTGTTCATGCATTGATCAAAGCATTGAAATACATAGAGAAGATAGATAGGGTGAAGAGAGTGGTGGCAAAAGCTAAAGAAATTCAAATGTTGATTTGCAACCACCACATCTCAGTTGCTCTCTTCAAAACATTTTTGAGGGAGGAATTCCTCAAACTTGTCAAGACTAGATACACCAATTACTTCAGTTTGTCAGTGGCGATGCTTGAGGTGCAAGATCCTCTATAGTTGATGATGGTTAATCCAAATTGGGTAGATGGCCTAATGCCAACTCTCTTAAGGGAAAATTTGTGAGTGGCCCACTATGAGGTAAGATTATTTTTTATTTTTACTAAATTACTAATTTATTAGTATTTGTAAATTAATAATCTTATTCATCTTTTGTATTACCAATCACTACTTGTCATTTGAGACCTATAATCTTACCTTTTTTCAATTTTTTGTTTGTATATATGTTTTCTCCTTCATCTCACCTATTGTAGATGTCATTAGATATGTTGATATATACTCTCCTAGCCTTAGCGACATTTACTAAATGTTTGAGAACATGTTTGGGAAAATGAAGCAAACAATTCATAACAAAATTCTAATTTGGGATTATGTGAGGAGCTTATCAAGCCCATTGTGAAACAATAGTGGAACACTATGAACACCCACTTCATATGGTAGCCTATGTTCTAAGTCCCGAATTGTTTGCACCAAGGACTAAGAGAGTGTCTCATTCTGATAATGAAGAGGTGAAAGACAAGTTAATAAAAACTTTTCAAAAGATATATTCAATTGAGGAGACATCTTTACTTCAAACACAATGGATTGCCTTTTTTAACCTTCATAGTTCAACATTCAACAAACCAAAGGCAAGGACAAATAGAGCTACATTAGTTCAATCTAACCCTACTGGATGGTAGACATGGCCTGGCAAGGATGAACTAGAGTTGAGGATGCTTGGTGTTTAGGCTGTTAGTTCCTCTGTTGCAAAGAGCAATTGATCCACATACAACTTCATCCATGCAATGAAGAAGAATAGGCTTACCTCTCAACGAGCAAAGTTAGTGATCATGCATAGTGCCTTGCAACTTCAAAACCAATAAACTCCTAAGTATCAACAAACTCTAGCTTTATGATAGGATGTTGATCATAAAGAAGCCAAACAAATTGATGAGGAGGTATAGGAGGGATTGGTGGGTGTTCCATTGAATGATATAGCCCCTCACATTGGCAGTGAAATAAATTTAGTCTGAATTTGATTTATGTGAGGATGAGGCAGAGGCATAACAGCAGTAGACCTAGTTGTCTATAGTTTGTTATTTTGTACTTGTAGCCTTTCAGAATTTTTATTTTGTTGTATATGGCATATGCACACTAGTAATGAAAACATAATGAAATGATCAGACATTAGAAGTTTGATAATTTGTGTGTCAACTCCTGTCAATTATCAATTCAGCTCTGAAGTTTCATAATGTGATTTTAGAATGTATATGATGAATGCCTTATATATAAAGAATTGAAATTTTCTATAATTTTTAATTTTCCCTATATTTTAATTGTCATCCCCTACAAAAGGCCTCCCATCCCTTGCCATTTTAGAAACATATCATGCCGGTTGACCTAAATTCATCCGAGATTCATCAACAGATCCCCAGGTGAATCAATTTAGAACTGATACCTAGTTTGAATAGTACACAAACCCAGGGCCTACAGGGGTCAAATAGGCAACTCTCTCATATCCAAAAGACAGATGTCAATAAAGATGTACAATAAAGGAGAAAAATGACATTCACATCACTTAAGATATGAAGAAGCAATTTCAAATTTACTTATGCCTGAATAAAAACAATCCTAAAACAAGCACTACTATAGAACTTGATTGATGCGGAAGTAACCCAATTTAAGGAGGCATAAGAATTATGATAACAGGTTTAATGATTTACCGCAAGACATAAAACAGATTTGGATAAACTAGAGTTCCAATAATGAAATAGATGATGTTACCAAAATGCTGCCAATATTTAATCTAATTCTCTATGACAAGTTGAAGATTAATAAGAACAGGAAATCACAGAATTATCAAGATGTCAAAAGAAAATCACAATGTAATTGAACTGTGATCAAAGTATCAGCTTTGTTTCCATGCACACTGGTCATTATTCATTTTTAGAATTTTAGAGGAGGAGAGGCAAATGGATATATTACAGCATTTCCTCAAGTTGTTGACGATACTGTGGATTCTGCATCATCCCTGTAGAAAAAAAATATCAAACTCGTTAGATTTTTAATTTTGTTTACAATTTTTAAATTTAATAAGAAATGCTCATTAAAGCCTTCGCCTACTTAACATCACACTCATTATCCATCAGAATAATTCAGCAGATTATTACATATTTCAGGCAGGTTCTAAACACTTTTTTATGAGAAACCAAATTAATAAAACATCAAAATAACAGCTTATTAATAACCAAATTAATCATGGGTCAATGAGTTTGACTCGAAAACTACACGGTTGAATCCTGATAGCAATATCATAAATCAAAATAACAGCTTACATTTAAAAGTATCTGGATTCTGCATTTCTGGGGGCAAATACCTGCAACAGTATCAGTTGCACTAAAAAGTAAAAACCTTAGATCTTAAACATTTCAGCACAACATACCCATAATATCATCATCATCATTAAAAGAAATGGCAGTATGACCTTTCTATAACACATCCTGCCAGTAGTTCTGAATAAGCGAGTAAGAATCCACAAAGTATAAAACATGTTAGCTGTATCATTTAAGCCCTTCTCATTGATAACAAAAGAAATTAAAAGAAGTCAAGTAAAATCCTTACGGATAAACCATTTTCTGTACTGTTGGATCCTCCATCATTTTCTCCAAAGCCTCTACAGTCAGATTTGGGCCAGAATTCCCTTTTTACAAAGAAAAGAAAGAATGCAATGTTAACAAGAAAAAATTGTGTAAATATGCAACATAAAATAGAATGATTTTATCAGAAATCCAAAAAGAATCTCTAACAATCAAAAAATTATCACTATTTTTCAAAAAGAATCTCAACATTATTTATTATTAAATTTTAAGAAACCAGTCTATGTTTTATTGCACTGTAAACTAAACTATCAGAGATCCCATCCATTTTCCCATGTCTAGAGTTTAAAAACATGTTGACAATGATTTCACAGTAAGAGATTTTGCAGCAGACCACCAACCATCATCAAGGATCATTTACTTCACATTTTGTCCTTCAGTTACGTTCACCCCTGGCCATCTACCCACTCTAAATTAATCACCATTAACTATAGAGGCTCCTACCCCTCAAGCATCCTCTCCACCAAAATAAAATATCTAGCATATCTAGTTTCTATGGGCTTGAGGAATTCCTTCTGCAAAAAAGTTTTAAGAAGAGCAAGTGAGGTGTGGCGGTCACAAATGAACATTTGTATCTCACTTAGCCACCACACTCTTCACCCAGACTATCTTCCCTACATCTTTCAATCTGTTGTTCAACACATGAACACAACATGGAGTCCAAAATAATGTGCTCGTAAGCACCATCCACTATCATGCCAGATAACTTAGACGCATGCAGAATTTGTGGCCACCTATACAACATTCGAGGCCCCAACCTCCTCTATGGTGTCCTCTAATGCCACACCTCCTACTTCTACTTTTGTTACATCCTCCTCTACTTGCCTCTTGAAGTTAGCAATCTTGTCTTTTTTAAACATGCAATCCTTATCTTGGATAGTTATAAGTATCAATGTAACCAAGTCAATCACTTCATGGCTATATAAGCCCACCTCCTTTTTTGCATGACAACAAAGGTTGTACTGCACAAAGATAAGATCATTGAGGCACTTGTGTGTCAACTTGTTGCTCTTCTTTGAGTGAATGGAATCACATTAGCTCTTATTGCACTACATCCAAAAGTGCTACAAGGTTGGGACAAATTTCTAAGGGCTAGTTTTTGAAGATTTGGGTGTTTTGCACGCCAATCTTCCAACCAAGTAGCTGCAAAAAAGACATTCACAAGTTTGTGTAAGTAAGCAACAATTGCAAATGTTAAAGATTTGAACTAAAGCGAAGTGAGGAGTGAGATGTTTTGTTACCTAGTGCTTGGGTGGTTCTCCCTCAAATAGCTAGTGATGAAGAGAAGAGCCTTCCCTCTACATGCTTGTATCTTTGAAACTCTCCAATAATCAAGCCCTTGACCTCTTCCCCAAGTGACATCCTTTCAATGCATGTTGTGAGGCCCCCCATAACCTCCCCATCATCCTTGAAGTCATCTATGTAGGAAAATTTGGGGTTGAGGTAGTATGCCACTACATGAATGGGTTGGTGGAATTGATTGTTTGTTACAAATAGGTTCAAATGCTTTTCTATCAGACCTATAATACTTTTGGATGGCCTCCTTGGCCTTGCCCATGGCCTCATACAAGTACCCCATTGGGTTTTGTTCCCTGTCCACCAAGTACAAAACCCTAACAAAATGCTTTGACACAAACAAATTAAAATTGTTGGCTGTCGACATTTGATTTCCAATTTCAATTGTCGGTTGTTGACATTTGATTTTCAGGAAATTAGAATAATTGCATATAAATACAAGGTGTTTTCATCATTTCAAACCTAGCACTTCAATTGAGCAAATCAAGTATCCTAAAATCAATCAAGGGCAATCAAGAGGAGAATTATCAAGCATTTTAGCAACATTATTACAGCACTTTCATTAATCAAGTTCAAGCTTGCAAGACATCAAGACGAAGGAATCAATTATATGCAAGAAGTCATTATGATCAATCATGCCAAATCATGATGTATTGAGTTATCCTCTACATGCTAGTTGCAGCAATCTATGGTGTATGTGAGCTAACCTTTTGCAAGTCTATCAAACAATCAAGGCATCCATCAATCAACTTGTGTGTGGCATCTCTTCTTCAAGGGTTTTCAAATCAAGGTAACATTATCATTTGTCATTTATCAATTTCAGTCAATTATTGTTGTTTTGGTCTCTGCCCAACCTAGGGCATGCTCTCTTGATCATTATCAATCATTGTACGTGGAGGTAGAAATACCAACACTGGTTTTGACTTAAGCAAGCTCCTATACAGCACAACTAACACCACCTAGAAAGATTCCTTCCTATGACCTAAGTAAACTTAACTAACATATAAATAAGTCCCCTAGTAATGAGTTAACTAGGTGCAAGATTTTATTTACACCAACACCACCCCTTAAGTGCAACTTAGGGAGTAGTAAATTATTATGCAAATAACACAAAGATGGGTCCCGACTACTAGGCCATGTTAGGTACCCATGTACATATGCAAATGAAATCTCTCACAAACGAAGAAAAGGAGAAAACCCAATGGGACAAAACTCCTCCCCAAAAGAGAGATAAAAGATACAAAATAGAAATGCTCTCAATGAAGAATGAGAAGGTAAAAACCCCATGTGAGGAAAAAAAACCCCCCCATAAGAGAGAAGAAGAAGAGAGACAAGGCAGCCCCCTCTCAATGTTGAGTCTCTTGCAATAATGGTAGAAGCTCGACATTGAATGTTGAAGATGATCCAATCTTGCCAAACAACATCCCTCCCCTTAGGAAAAAACAAAACTAAGGATGTATGCAGGATGTCAGGAATATGGATGATGGATGATGATATCTCTTAAGCATGCTCAAGTGTCTCCATGTCGATACCGAAAGCTGACACACTCCAAACGGGCATTGTAGGCCACACTACTGAAGAGGACAATCCAGAATCTAGTAGAGATGAATATAGAACATGATCCAAAGACAAGTATATCCCCTCTAGAGACAAAGAAGCCTCCTCCAAATGTTGTCCAAAAGCATCCACACTCACGCCAAACTGCAAAGAATGATCATGTAGAGAATGAACAAGAGGGTCAGAGAGTTCCCTCACAACAACTGGCGAAGGAGCATCTTCATCAAAGAGAAGATGAATGCTATCAATGATGTCTCCCAAATCTGCAAGATGAGACTCCACAAACAAGTCTGAAATACCTGTCAAGAAGTCATCCAAAGTAGCCAAATCTGAAAGACAATGAGGTATGTCCTGCTGCACTGAATCACAAGGAACCCAAACTATGGAAACACAATCATCATCAATTGCAGTAGTAGGTGGAGGAGATGAAATGCATGACTCAAGAACTGGATCTGATGTGAGAACTCCCAAGTTCAAGAAGCCAAATGTCTCCTCTGAACCACGATTCACACTAGAAATGTGATCAACATCTGAAGGAACAATGTCATCATCAGAAGCAAAATCTGCAAAGGTATACAACCGAGATGAATGATCAACCACCCCAATAGCAATGATCTCTCTACTTTCCAAGTCTCGAATGATCACAATTCTCCCATCTCCACCATCTGTAACCTGATATATGGAAAGAAGATTGTTCGTCAAATGAAGAACATACAAAACATCCTGGAAAGTGTTGTCCCCAAAGCTAATAGATCCCTAACCAATTACACTCATGTATGTATTGTTTCCCATCAAGATAGGAGACATAGTACAAGGCTGAAATGAAGAGAAGATAGACTGCGAAGATGCCATATGATGAGATGCTCCTGAATCTAGAAGCCATCTCCCTGATCCTGGACCTGAAAAAGCACAAAGAGCTTGACCTTTATTTCTTGATGTAGATGCTTGACCTTTGTCCTTTTTAGATTGTTTTAAAGAAGAAGAAGAAGGTGATTCGGACATTCTAGAAGGCAAATCAACGTGATTCTTTTTGAGAAGATGTTTCAACTCATCAATATCCTTTTTATAACAATAGTATTCTTCATGTCCATCCTTCTTGCAATATGCACAAGTAGGCGTCTCCTTCTTAGATGATTCCCCTTTAGAAGAGGATTTTTTCGTTGCTTGATCTGAATGTTGATTATTCTTTGCTTTCTTTTGTTTCTTATCTGATTTTGATTATTTCACCTGACTAACTAACAATGCCTGAGATTTAGAAGTCTTAATGAGACCCATTAAGATAAGCTTTTGTTGCTCATGTACAACATCTCAGAAAATGATGCAAATGAAGGTGTAGTATATGCAGACCCGATAGTCAATCTATGAGTATGAAAGCTCGAAACAAAAGAAGCATAATTAGGACCAATTTTGTTCATTGTATTGTAGACCAACTGAATGTCCTTATCAATTCCACATGCTTTACATTGCTCTCTTAGATCATTAACCTTAGTGATGTAGTCTTGGATGTTGTCAAAGTTCTTAGGATCAAGGCTCATCAGTTCATTATCAATTTGATAGCCTCTTACTTCATCTATAGTACCATACAATGTTTTCAATTTGTCCCAAGCTTCATAAGAATTTTTACATGATTCAATTTGGAATAACAAATCTTGAGAAACTAGTCTACGAAGACACCCAAGAGCTTTGGTATGTTCAATCATCCATTTTATCTTTTTATCTGCATCTGTAGGTTCAGGTACCTTATTTTCAACATATAGAAAGTGACCTTCAATCATTAGAATACTCCATGCATTTTGATGCCATGTTCAATAATTATATAATGTGAGCAAAGGAGCCTTAGAATGATCCATGAAAACAAGAGAGCACAAGCAAACAGATCAAAAGAATGCACCAAGAGACCCCCCCAAATCACTCAATCAGGAAACCCCCCAAGCAATATCTGATTTGGCACTTTATATTTAGTGCGTTTACAGTTGCTAGATGCCAAAAACAACAAGCTAGACTTCTTTGTGCTTACAGATGCCAAAATAGGCCATAGGTTCAAGTACAAATTTTGGTACAAAATGGGATCAATTTGATCATACCACTAAGAAGTACACAAAAACTTATGCACTTTCAAAAACAAGTAGCACCCAAAAATGTTACCGTAGGAGCAAAATATGAGCTCCCGAAGTACCCAGAATGAGGACAAAGCAGCAACACCTGCCAGAATCTGCAAATTCTGGAAAACCAAACACCAAAACCAAAAATTGATTGCACCACCATGTAGGGCACGAAAAAATTGCTCGAAAAAAGGAGCCAAAATAATCAAGTTATGGGCTTTCGAAGTTGAACTGCAAAATCAAAAACTCCATTGGTGAGGGGGGCAAAAACATTTTTAGAAACTAATGATGTGGCGTTGACATCAGCAACCAAGTGGTCTAAATTTGATGTTCAAATGGACGTCGCCGAACAATTCGCTCCTTGGCCGATATATTCTTTCCAATGGAATATGCTCTGCACTTGCCGAAATATTCTGTTGACAAACTCTTGGATCCGAATCTTGCAGAATAAAGAATATTCTTGATTCTTTTTATGCGTCGGTTGAATATGACTGTCCACTGAGGAAAAAACAATGGTGGCTGGATTTTTAATGAACATTGCCGGTTTTCTATTTGCTTTCGTCGATTACTTTTGCCAGTGGCAGATGAGGGGCCTGCAGCCAAAGCCATGTGGAGCCCTCTCAGGCCTACGGTACCCTACAGAGGGTACACATCTACAGAGGGTACTCTTCATACCCTGCAAAGACTAAAACCCCTTTTTTTATTTTTACCATAAAGTTATACAAGAAAAATTTATCAGTATAATAGGAATTTTTACAAAATAATTTTCAAAAAAATATTGATTGGAAATTTTTTTTTTAAAATTGAATTTGTACCGTCGGTAATTATGACAACTTGGGGGTTGTACGGCTCTTTAGGCAAAATAAATTTGCCTCATCGGACAACTGCTCTAAAATGGACGAATTGACAGTCGATCTTAGGGTTTTTGGCCTTTTTGGACGCAATGGCAAGGTCGGATTTGACCCAAAATGCTCCAAAAATGCAGCTACCTTTTGGATCTAGCAACCACTCTTTAGCTTCAAACCCTCATAGATTTGGCCTCGTATGTCAGATTTGGACGAAACAAAAGGCAAAATCGACTTTCTCAAACCTTCTGGACACAATGGTGAGCTTAAATTTGCACCAACAAGCTCCGATATGAACCTGCAATAAAGAGTCAAAAATGGAACCTCCCCAAATCTAGTATCTCTCTTCAGAAAAAGATTCTTCAATGCCACCCAACCCGCTCTGATACCATGTTAGAATTGGCTATGGTTGTCAAGATCTTGAGACCAAATGGAAAGCACAAGAAGAGAGAATGGAATGTGACAAGAATAAACTGTATTCTTATCAATATGATTCAATGATATGATTGTCATATGTACAATGAGAAAGACCCCTTGGTTATATAGCCAAGGTGAGATACAAGATGTCATAGGATTATGACAAGTGTCTTAATCATATGACATGAGAGAACTAATCAAACTTACCTAGGTTCACACGTAGTCAAACAACTAATGACAACTAACACCTTCTAGAAAGATTCCTTCCTATGACCTAAGTAAACTTAACTAACATGTAAATAAGTCCCCTAGTAATGAATTAACTAGGTACAAGACTTTATTTACACCAACATTTTCATGTGTGCAGGTCAGATCTAGAAGTTTCAGCAAAAGATAGTCCGGGAAAACAAATTGCAGACCTTGATCCACATCTCAGAACTTTCAGATCCAAAAAAGCAGGAGGATAGTCTAGGGCACACTGCGACTAGCCAATTATCAGATCCAAGTCAGTTTTGTAACTTTTAGTTTTCGTCTGTCTGCTAAGTTACATTTTCAGATCTAGCGTTATATGTCAAGTAGGCTTGTCAAAACACAAATCAAATTTATCACAACACAACTCAAAACCAAACATAAACACTAGGCAATTGGCTCTTCATTGTGGCAGCAAGCTAATCATCAAAATCCTAGTCAACTTAAGTTTAATGTTGAGTCAAGTGAAAAGGAGATAATCCTAGTTATCCTAATTGGACCTAGGATCACTTTTCCTACTCAACATTTAATCCTCATGTAATGTTTGATTGTTGGTTGTCGACATTGGTCGCATCCCCATGTAATATAGATAAACTTTCCATAGGTGTGTGTGTGTGTGCTTTGTAGATCACCATGTCTTATGGTTGTTACCAATGTACTTAAGTGAAGGGTCAAAGTAGAAATGGCCACTAAAGAAAAAATCAAAGTGCTGACTTCAGTATTAAAATGGTCCAAACAGTGAAAAATTCTACAAAATAAAAATATCCAACTAATTGAATATTATGTGTTAGTTGTATTTTCACCAATTCCTGCTTGTCACATTTTGACTGAATGTTGTAGCTGTGGCTCCACATAATTTGCTTGCACAACACAAAATTGTGTACATATTGTAACTAACAAGCAGAAACGATCATGTTTGATAACTCACAAATATACATCTATCCTGATGGATAACTCTGTGATGGTATGTCATAAATGACGAGGCATACTTATTGGATGATATGTTATATAAAATATTAAAATATAAATGTCTTCGTTCTCCTAAACTACTTCTATCATCTTCAACTTTTGAACCTCCTTTGAAAGAAGACATTATGAAATGTATGTTGCACTCTTATATTTCCTCCAAGTTTGGTTTACATAAATTGAAATTTTACAAAAAGAATCTTTAAATTTGATCAATGGAGTTGCTCATGAAACATTTCTAGAAGTTACCCCACCAACAAGACTCAATATTTTATATATTTCAGTTAACAAGATTCAATATTATCCAGAAAACATAACCATTATGAAAAGTACAATCTCCTTTAATGTGAAGCAATGGTAGATGGTCAAAGATAATGCAGCATTTTTTCTCTTACATTGTTATAGATATTAATTCACCATCACCAATCAATGAAGCTTCATAAATCTGATCTTCACTTGTTAAATGTTCAAAATCAATGAGAACATCACATCCAAGTTTCAGGAGGACAGTCCACCGAAGATTAAACTTCAAGACATAACTTAAAGTTTATTAGTTAAGTGACAAACAACTCTTACCAGTAAATTGAGAGCTTCTGCTGGCTGCGCCTCCATCTGTGTTTGTAAATGTTTGATCTTGTGACAGCTTATAAAGACAAATACAAACACAATTTCTTTTAACATTATTGAACAAAATTTATTGACCTTATTCACTCAAATATTTCAATAACAAATTTAAGTTTTAATCTATTATAGAAGTTAAATAACTGTGTTTCAAGGGCCTATCAACACAAGACACAAACAAGAAACTAACTGTTGGATCTTGAAAATGTGTGATCTTAGGAGCATTGTTCTCTGCCGATTCTTGTTTCCTTCCATAAGCATTTTGTTTCAATAATTCCTCTGGGCTAACATCAACAAATGCTGCAAACATAATTAATGATAATATTAGCACATACTCATCAGTATTAAATAGAGCTGATTACCCTTCATTTAAAGAGTATTTTACAGAGCATATGATGACAATTTCCTATGCAAAGGAACAAACCTAATTCTCTTTTGTGAAATAAATAGATTTTTTCGGTTACTTTCTTGTGTTGGCAATATGTGGGACATTTTTTACAGTACTTATCCATTGGTTTGGCACTAAGCCTGTTATGAACACTATAAAGTTCAAGAAACTCTAAAACTATACCTGTAATTAATTAATTGTATATGTTGTAGCTTTACATACTGCTAAGAAAAAATAGCAAGATCCTCAAAATTATTGCTACAAGAAATACTTTAATTATCCTAATTTGATAATTTCTAGTTTTCAGCGCTGCTCTCCTGCTAACTTTTGGAAGATAGTAAGAAAAAGATTAGATTGTAAGTTCTTACAGGAGATTAAAAATGTATGTACATAAAATTAAACAAATGAGTAAATAAACCTCCATTTGTTAACTAATTCTTTCTAAAAATTCTGGTTTTCTTTTTCAAAATTTTGAGTTCTCATATTGATTTTTCTAGATTTCTAGTGGTGGTCTTGACAACTCTTTTCCAAATCTTCAGCCTGTATGAGTTTTTGATTGTTAATTTGTTATTGAATTTCTAGTTCTCTTTACAACTCCAATGAATACTATTCTCGAAATTCATTTATTATCAATAATGCAGAGAGTTATTTACTATCAGCTGCTTGACTGATGAACTGTGTCCCAGTGAGTTAAGTTTATTAATTCTTACTTTATTTGTGTTTCTGAAATTTTCAATCTCTAATTGAACATTTGACAACTCCAAAATTGTTGTTTTGTGGCCTCCTTATGCTTCTTGTATGACTAGACTGTTTTATCCCAGCTATCCTTGTCTTTATCCCTTCCATTAAAGTTCTCTTGCAGCCATTCACAAGAAAAAAAATCGTGAAGGAAATAAGAACCTAAGGTCCATGTGTTTAAGATATTAAACAAAATTTTCTCAAAAAACAATTATGATTCAGCTAAAAGAAATTTGGAGAAGAGTTACATCAAAACAGCAAACTTCTGAGGCATGTGACTTTAAATCTACAAGAAATCCTCAATAGTGGCATGGTCTGATGGTTGAGTTGTTGTATTGTTATTCTTGCCGTCAAGGTTCAAACCCCGTTGAGGTGGAATTGTTGAGAATTTATATTTGGAATGAGGTCCCCCGTTTGTGACTTCACCAGTTCATAGCTCTGGGTCAAGAGCATTTACCCCTCTTAATAAAAAAAGAAACAATATACCACAACCTCCATCATTAATGGGGCAAGCAAAAATAATATTAAACAAAGTTTCAACAAGGCTTCTAGGGGCAACCTTGGGCAGGCGGAGCTGGTGTGATCGTGAGATCTTGCTCATGTCTTTTCCTCTGAGGTGACTCCTTTTTTTCAAGGCCCTAAATCCAACAATAAGACAAAATATTTTGTCCTTTTGGAGGGCCTAAAATTGGCAACTTCCCTTCCATGCAAAGATTTGGATGTGAAAGGAGACTCTCTTCAATTCTTTAAAGGTATGTCGGGAAAGCTAGGTTTAAACAGGCACCTTAAGTATTACCATGGGCTTACAAGTTCGCTAGAATATTAAAAAGCATCACTTTTTCAAATCATTTCAGATAGGCAAACCATTTGGTGGAGCATTTGGCTAACACTAGTATTGACCAGCTTCTGTTTTCTTCTAGGATTAGTGTAGTCACCCCCAATCTGACTTCATTTCATCCTAATTAATTAAATAATTTTATTTAATTACATGTGTGAGCACACCTCACTCTTCTCCATGCACCTAATTGTGACACTTGTCACAATGCTAATGAGCCACATCCATTGATCCATGCATCACCTCCACACTCAATCCTAGCCCTTCATTAACTTTCAATCTTAGCCCTCCATTTTACCCTCCAATTTTCTATAAATTGGACCTTTATCCCCTCATTTGATCATCTTGAATTATGCTAATTTCATGCTGGTGCAATTGAGAGCAATCCACATTTCCATCTTGAGCAAAATCAACAAGACTTGGGTGCATCTTGGAGCTCAATCAAGGAGGAAGATCAAAGGTATAAATAGTGTTTATGTTTATGCTTCATTTGCTTAATGATTTATGCTTTTGATTTGAATTTCTAACCCTTCCACAATTAGCATTTCACCAAATGATTGGTCTATCTGTTTATTTTTATGCTTCATTTGCTTAATGATTTATGCTTTTGATTTGAATTTCTAACCCTTCCACAATTAGCATTTCACCTAATGATTGGTCCATCTGGCATTTATTGCAAGTGGACTATCTCCTGCATGATATCCATGCTAAGCATCATTTTCTATCTCCAGCATGCAGCCTTTAATAGATCAAGGTGGATACATATTTATGAAACACTTAATTTATTATTAGCCTCGAATGTTATTGAATGGGTGGTTTGATAGAGGCTAATGATGAAGGCCGACTTTTGGGAGCTGGCTCATGGCAAGTTCATGATTGGAATTGGGTCTTTCACATGCCACTAATGTTTTAAATTCAGCGTTTGTGACCAGCGTCTACACTGTGTTTGTCTTGTCTCTAAAGCCAGATGGTAGTTGTTTTCCTTAGATATTTGCAAGTAATTGCTTAGGGAGGGAGGCTGCAGGTTTCCAGCACCTTCTCTTTTCCTGTATGTTCTTATGGCTGTTTTCCTAGCACCCTACATCAATCTGTCAAGGACCAGGATACCTTATTTGCCCTGAACTCTGTATCAGATGGCAGTCTATGATCTTAGGTTGGCATTAGCCTTTCGCGGTATATTTTGTTGTTTAGTTCAGTGGTTGGCACTGTCCTTTTTATGGTGCTTGGCAACTACTGTTCTTGGAATATTTTGACTTCCTTGTTTTGGTTTCCTACCAACTTTGTAATTTATTTTCTTCAATAAAATGGGCCACTATAAAACCCACATCAAAACAAGCAAACAAAATAATATATCACAACCTACTTGGGCATGAAGGTGAAGTCATGTGTGTCCTCTGACTAGAGTAAGTCACATGTTTGAATCAGGAGGGCAGATGAGTAGTGTGCCTCCTTGAACAATATAAAAATTAAATGGAAAAACAATTTCCATGTGAGCTTCTACAAGAGGGTTTCATATACCAAATTGATGCCTCACTTGGTGGTAACAAAAAAAAACAGCCTTTACCTTAACCCCTATAATGATAATCATGAAAGAATACAAATTCTATTAAAATGGAAGATGCATTGTTTCAGTGTAAAGGGCTACCCTTCAAGATATACAATCTCCAATAGAAATATTCCAAATTGTATCCAGTATCATAATGGGAGATCTTACAAAAGATGTATAGCTTCAGCACAAGATTATGTAGAATCATAACGCACTAAATAGTGCCAATAAGGAATCTAGTAATGTTGCAAGAAAATAGATTGCACTAGAGGGATTGGTGAAGCTATCATTGGACCATGGAGGATGGCAAGTTACTTATTTGTCTTGTGACATCCACAGCAAACACTTCAAGATGACAACCTCACACAAGATGGATAGATTCTACATGAGATTTTGTAGAATTATAATGGACTAAATACTCCCCAATGCCAAGTCTAATAATGTACTCCAAGAGAATAGCTTGGTCTCAATGGAGTTGGGGAAGCTATCATCAAAGTATATCGCATTAATTTCTTCATTTCTAACATCCATGGTCAAACTCTACAAGATGGTTGGCCTTCTATAGAAATACCCCTAGGTATATCAAATTTCATAACAGATGTCCATTACACGATGCATAGCTTAAGCTTGAGATTTTGTAAAATTGTTATGGACTAACTACTTTTCAATTCAAAGGTTAATGCTATATCCTATAACTTGGGAAAAGAAAATTGAAAAGGCTATCATCAATGGATTGAATGTTGCATCATTTTCTTGTAACATCCAAAGCCAAACCCTTTAAGTTAGGAAACCTCTAATATTTATCCCTCTAAGGACTTCCAATTCAAAATAGTATGTCCCATAAAAGGTGGACAACTTGGGTATAAAGTTTGAAGAATCATATGCTCAAATGTAGAGTCCAATTCTATCACCAAGAAAATAGTAAGGCTTATTACAAACACAACAAACAAAAACATAACCAAGATTGCATAAAAATCTATTAAGAAATAAGTAGCAAAAGCATCCTTATATAGGATTACAAATATCTTATCCACAAAGGATAAGGATGACAACTCATAGGAAAACATCTAAAGTCAACATGACTTTATTGAAGAAGATTCCTGAAGTCTATCCTAAAAGCTAATTGACTGTTACAATATAAAACATTACTTTAATACCCTCCCTTAATGGTTATTCTACTAACTACACCACGCTTATCCCGAAATTTTACAAAATTGTCAAGACTCAAGGACTTGGTAAGGATTTCTTCAGTTTGATCTTCGGAAGGACAAACTACAACATAATCAATCCATCTTCTACAAGTTGCCTAATGAAATGACAATGAAGCTCCACATGTTCGGTACGCTCATGGAAGACTGGATTCTTGTCACAATACAAGGGTGAAGGCCCTACTTGAGGCATTTGCATGTCTGAAAGCATCCTCTGAAGCCATACTACCTCACATGTTGCTTCAACGGTTCCCCGACACTCTGATTTTTTCAAGGAAAGAGCTACTGCCTATTGCTTCTTACTAGTCCATGTGACTGCACCCATACCAAGACTTAAAACATATCTAGAAGTTGATTTCCTGTCGTCGACAAAACCTACCCAATTTGAATCTGTGAACCCAACCAGCCTAGGATCTTTGCTTCTGCTATATAGATTATCAAAGTCGAGTGTCCCTTTCATATAACTCATTACCCACTTTGTTGCAACCCAATGTCCTACCTTTGGGGCTGTCATAAAACAAGAAATGTAACTCACGGCATAACTCAAATCAAGTCTAGTGGGTGTAAGATAAGGCTGCCCACTAGTTGTTTGAATGCTAACTCATTTATCACTTTTGAGTCGGTTTTGGCTAAAAGCTCCAACCCTTTCTCCATAGGTGTAGACAAGATTTTGCAATCCGTCATTCTAAACATGTCTAGCAAACTCCGAGCATATTTAGACTAAGAAATAAAAATACCACCATCTGTCTACCAAACCTCTATATCTAGGCAATAATGTAGGAGGCCTAAGTATGTCATTCTTCAATCAAATTTGCCTCACTACCTGTAATGATGAAATCATCCACATAAACGACCAGAAGTATGATTCCATTGCCTATGTTTTTGATGTATAAATTTGGATCTGACAGACTTCGTTGGAATCCCTATTGATCCAAATACCTATCAATGCCCTGGGTGCCTGCTTCAAGCCATAAAGAACCTTTATTAGTTTACATACCTAATGCTCCTTTCTTGCAACCTAAAAACCCTAAGGTTGTGTCATGTACACTTCTTCCTCTAAGTCACCATTGACGAAGGCAATCTTCATGTCCATTAGATGGACTTTCCAGCCAAACTATGTTGCCATGGCTAGAAATAACCAGATGGTGCTCATCTTTGTTGTAGGAGCAAAAGCTTCCTCATAATCAATACCTTCTCTTTGTGAGAACCCTTTAGGCACCAAGTATGCTTTGTACTTGTCCAAGTGTACCATCAGCTTTGTACTTGAGTTTGCCAATGGGTTTCTTCCCTGGTGGAAGATTTAAAAGAACCCAAGTTTTATTTTTCATAAGACTTTGGTGTCCGGCTTCCATGGCCTTTTCCCATTCAGGTTTATCTTTTGCCTTAGCAAACACTTGTGGCTCATACATTCCCTGAATATTGGCTATATCGACCCTCAACCATTTCTTCATCCCGAACATCACAAATGAGTTTTTCCCACCACTTAGGTCTCTTTGTAGAAACCCCGTCATCCAAATCAATATGGTCATCATGACTTGGGCTGACTAGTACTATATCATCTGGTTGTTGATCCAGGTTTTCTTGAAGAAAATCATTTGATTGTAATGCCCCTTTTTCAGTGATGACCTTGTTATGAACTGTTAGCCTATTTCCGGAAATCTGTAGGCTATTCAGTAAGCAAATTAGGATTTCCAGTGTTTTCTACTCAGCTTGGTTTATTGTGGTTTTGATGTGTTTTTACTAGTTTTAGCAGTGGCTATTTTTAGTAAGTCTATTTTTGGCAGTATCTTCATCAGCAATGTTGTGCAATTCATTATCCAGATTTTGGTAATATCTCAATTTCCAGTTTGATAGTGGTTTGTGTCTTGGACTAAGTTCATACTTAGTTAAAAATGTGTTTTAGAGTTGTACCCACGCCTAGGTTAATGACTTTAAGTGGTTTTTAAGTTGGGGCCATAAAGTAAGATGCATTTAATATTTTATTAAATGTTTATTCATTATGTAAAGTGGGACAACTTGAAGGGTGGAATAAAGAGTTTATTTGTTATTTTAAATGAAGCCTTTTTGGAGATTGGTGTCCCTTTTGGGAAAAGGAAGAGTTTCTTGGAAGTTCAAATCTTTCATCTTCTTTTGGTGATATTGGCGCTTTTTCCTTTGTATCGCATCTTGGAAATTGAATAGTAAAGTTATGCTGCTGGTTTGAATCCAGAACCTGGCTAAGGGGAAGCTTAGCGAATTCAATCCATCCTTCGGGCCTGAAACTATGGCTTCCTAGGTGGATCATCATGGTTGTATTTCACCTTGAAATACAGATGGAGCTTCAATTGATAGAATCGAACAGGTTGTTGATGTAAAACCTGTTTTTGCAAGTTGTTGATTTGGCCTGGCTGAAGCTATTTTCTGTTCATAGCTTCAACTGTGATTTTGGTTTTGTTCTAAGTGTTGGCTCAAGCTGTGCTACTGTGGTGGGCGCCCCTTCCTGCAAATTTGCAGAATTTAATATCAAGTTTCTGAATTTTAAGAGCAAGTCGACCTCCTTGAGGGGCCGTACCATTTGGTTATTGCATTGGGATTCATGTCTGTTGTTATCTCCTGTTTCTGGCTTGAATTTCCATTGGAGTTTGGACGCCTAGACGCCTAGCTTCCAGTTGTTGATCGACTGTGGTATGGAAGCATTTGGAGCTGTTTCGGAGGAGTTTCGTCCAAATTGGTGAATCTATAGCTTGCTGGTCTGATTTTTTGTACTCTCTGTTTCTGATCAGATTAGATAAGTTTAATTATCTTGCTATTTTGAGCTTCATTTATGCATCTATTCATATTGTAAATGTTAGAGGAAGTGATACTCTAACCATTGCTCATTTTGGGAATTCATGGTTGATACATTGCAGCTGTTTATTAATCTTTTGTAAGTTGTTTAGTAGTACTAACAGCAATTTGTTTGTTTGTTGCAATTTACTTTGTTGTATTCCCCCCACGTAATGAAGTGGTTGTGTGGATTGTATACCCCCCACAGTTTAAGTGGAAGTGAGGTTAATTGGCTGGCTTGCCGCCTTTAAATGTTTGTAATAATCACACCCACGAAATAAGTGGAGTATTCCCACTGCTTGTGGATGTCTGCATCAGCAGAAGAAGTTGTTTTTCAGTTTAATATCTAGCACTCCACCATATGTTAACACCTCGCCTTGCAAAAGGATCTTGCGTGCACATTCTTGGTGTTGAGTTTAGCTCTCTATTTTCAGTTGTTATCGACTTATTAGATCCTAGGGATCCTCTGACCATATGCCCGCCCCTCCTCCTTAAATGGTTTTAGGGCGCATTCTTGGTTAAAGTTGTTTCAGCTGTGTTTTGGTTTAGAGCTAATTCTTAAAAGGTGCATGATTTGCATTGTTGTGACTGTTAGAATATTAAATTCTCTATTGTATAATGGTCAATTAGTGCTATAGTAGTCTGTAGCTGAGGTAGTTAGACATCTTAAATGTCTACAGTGCTCTACCTCCTCTATAAATTGTAATCTACCTTCCTTTGTTAATTCAACCAATTTCTAGCCCAAAATTGTTTCATGGTATCAGAGCTGATGGGGTTTTCCAGAATTTAGAAAAAAATTTAAAATAAAAAAATTCTAGCCTCTTGTCTGGATTTTTTTAGAAATTTGTTTTTTTTGTTTTTTCACAAAAAAAATCGTTGGAGGCTTTCTGAAATCGTCAAAGCTTTGTCTAAAAAAAATCGAGGGTTTTTTGTTGATATTTTCATGGGTTTCTTCTCACAAAAAATTGAAACCCTTTTCTACAAAAATCGTGGCTTCTATGTTTGAAGATGTTCGTGCTTTTTTGGCTAAGGTCAAAAATCGAGGGTTTCTGAATGAAATCGCGTGACCTTGAGAAGGAAAAATTGTGATCTTTGGGCACGATTTTTCTTCTCTTCCAACGTGTTTTTTTTTGGTCTCTGACTAGCGTGATCTCTTCTCACAATTTTTGAACCCGCACTTCTTCCTGGCCGCATTTTCTTCCAGTCGTTGGGCATTGGGATTTTTGGCTTACTTCGTCTACAAATCACGATTTGTTCTTCAAGTTGCTGACGGGGTTTCTTCAAGCCATTTCTTGGGCGTCACTTGTCTTGGCCGCACGACGTGTCTCCTGCCAGTTTTCTGCTTGCGACCTGTTTAAATCGTGTCTTCTAGTGCGCGTTTTCTGAAGATTTTCAGATGTTTTTTAAAGGCATTTTCGAGCTCGTTTTTGGTGTCTTTTGTGCTCGAATGTGGTCGGTTCTACCTGCAACAAAGATGCATAGGGTTCCACCTTCTGTTTGGCTCGATTTTATGCAGATTCGAGCTATTTTCTGCAACTTTTCTAAGCATCCATGGCGGCTAGGGTTTCCAGAAACTTCGTCTAGGGTTTTGACCCTCCAGTTCAAGACGAATTATTTTTTCGATTGCAAATTCTTGGTGGGTTTCTCGAGATCTCAACTGGGTTGGTCTCCTTTTTTTTGGGTGCATCATTTTTCGTGCCTCAAATTTTGTGCCTGTGAATTTGCATTGTTTTTTGTGCATGCACTTGTCTCAGTGTATTGAAACTCGTGCCTTAGGTTTTGTGCATCAACCTCTTCTCAATACCTCATTTTTTGTGCCTTGAAAAGCGTGAAGATGGCCAGTTTGAACAACTTTATGTTGGCGGGCAATTAGCGATTCCACGGCAAAAATTATCTGTATGGGTTTTAATATTTTTTTCCCTTAAAAAAATTTGTATGGGTTTTACAGTTTTTTCCCTTAAAAAATCTGTTAATTTGGGAGGGTTTATAATTTTCTCCTCAAAAATTACAAGTTTATCCTGTATACCCTAGTTAGGGTTTCTGTTGTTCGGGAAGGCTCTCTAGTATCTGGTTTTTACCGTTTTTTCTGAAGAAAAAAAACGATGATTTGTATCTTGGGTTTGGCGATTTTTTCCTTAAAAATAGTGGTTTGTTGCAGTCTGTTTTGGCCGCACTTGGAGTTGCTGAGGCGAACATCTGCACAACTAGCTTCTTGCAATCTGTTCTTGGGCATCATGCTCCTCTGCAAAAGTTTCGACGGTTTGCCGATTTATACTCAAAATTGTGTCCGTTGTTCTCGATGTGTCTCTGGTTTCAGAAAAGGATAGCTCTGTTATCCAACATCAGGTTGGACGTTTTGTGCTGACTTTTGGACAACAGTTCTGCAGATTTTGGGAGGGTTGGTGGTAGACTCATCTTGGTGGCAGAGTCAATGACAGGCTCTTGTCTCTTGTTGCAGAGCATTTTTTGGGCATTTTTTGGTTCTCTTGGTCATTCACATTCTGCAGATCCAGGGAGAGTCTCCGTAGCAATAGAGTGTTCTAAAGAATTTGTGACCAATCGACCTGCAGATTGTTTTTTGTAGGCTAGTTAGTAGATTGACCATTAAGGGAGGGTGTTAGAATATTAAATTCTCTATTGTATAATGGTCAATTAGTGCTACAGTAGTCTGTAGCTGAGGTAGTTAGACATCTTAAATGTCTACAGTGCTCTACCTCCTCTATAAATTGTAATCTACCTTCCTTTGTTAATTCAAGCAATTTCTAGCCCAAAATTGTTTCAGTGACTCAAAATTAAAAGCAAAAAATTAACAGGTATATTTCACTGATACTGGTACTTTCCTGGGAGATTCCACATGTTTTGAATCATTAGAGTCCCCCCTTTAGGTGTAGCTTGTGGAAGTTGGACACCTAAATCTTTAGCCTTCGGAGGCTAGTCTTCAGTACTCTTGATGTTAGAAGAGAGCTGAAAAGGCCCAACTTCTTCATCAATCACCACATCCCTACTGAATGTTAAACAGTAAATGCCCACATCAATCAACCTGTAGGCTTTATGATTCTCACTGTACCCTATAAGCATTAACTTATGACTCTTGGATTTCAATTTGGTTCTCTTTGCGTTTGGAATCCAAGCGTATACAGTAGAACCGAAAACCTTAAGATGAATCACCTATGGTTTACTCCCAGACCATGCTTCCTCTTGGGTCTTCTCCTTCACTTCCTATGTCGGAGATCTATTGAGAAGATAAGCTACAATGTAAACTACTTCTACCCAAAATTTCTTGGGAAAACTCTTGTTGTACAACATACTTCAAGCCATCTCCGTAATAGTACGGTTCCTTCTCTCAACCACTCCATTCTGTTGTGGAGTATAGGGTGTGGTGAATTGATGTTTGATACTGTGTTTAGAACAAAAGTTTGTGAATTTGTTTGAATAGAATTTGCCTCCATTATCAGACCTAAGAGCGATCATTGAACAACCAAACTCTTTTTCTACTAATTCTTTGAACTTTTGAAACTCCTTAAACATATTTGATTTTGCTTATAGGAAAAACACCCACATTTTCCTACTGAAATCATCTACAAACAAAAGAAAATACCTGGCACCAGTGGCTGATGCCATGTTCATTGGTCCACAAAGATCTGCATGAATCAATTGTAGGACTCTCTTGGTTCTCCAAACTTGTCCATCATCAAAGGGTGTTCTATGTTGCTTTCCAACTTGGCAAGCCCCACACACATCCTATATCTGTTGATGAATGTTAAGAATGCAATCCACCAAGTTCTTTGAAGCTAATGGAGAGAGATAGGACAAATTGAGGTGTCCATAATGTTGAGGCCAAAGAGTAGTAATGGCTGACACACTCTTGGCTACCAATACATGTTCCCTAACCTGTCCATTTTCAACTAACCTATATAGTCCGTGATCTTCTATACCAAAAGCAATAGTCTTCTTGCCATCCTTGTCAGTTATTCTGCATTTGTGTTTGCTGAAAATGACATCTAAATTAGGATTGTGCCGCATGATCTGACTTACTAAAAGTAGATTGAGCTACATTCTAGGTACATAGCACACATTGAGAAAAAGTAACTTTCTTCCTCTAGAGGTTAGACCCATCTTGGAGGTTGAGTTAATTTTTCGGACACAAATGAAGAAGCTTAAAACTAGAACAATCATAGGGTACTTCATTAAATGGAAGCATTTTCCTATCAAAATTGCCACATGGGAAGATAAGGATTTTATGCAAAAGCATCCACACTTAATCAGCATTCAAGACAATGCATCTTTGAAGAGGGGGGTCATGCTACACGCTTAATCATATAGTGTGCATAGGGCTATTAGTAATCAGCTTGTGGCTATCTTTAGTCTTAATCAAGTCATATGATCATTATTTTAATTCTTATTTAGATAATTAGGTCATCTTGGTTGCTATATTTGGGCTTCTAAGTTGGCCTACGCAACATCCAAAGCATAAGTAGGGTATATATAGGACCTAGTGGCTAGTTTATTATCATCATGCTAAGTATTGTGTTCTTACTGAATACTATCAGAGGTAGCCCCCTCAAAGTGGTTTAGGAGGTTGCCCCCTCGAAGTGGCATATTATTACCAAACATCTGCAGTATATTTCCTATTAAGTTCTTTTATTGTGCAAGCTGTTTCATTACAAAGGCAAGTTGTCAAGCACATCCACAAGGGAAGAAAGAGCATCCACAACCTCCCAACAAGAAGATTGGTTGTCTACATACTAGATCATGTAGAATATCTTGCTTAATCCCCCCCCTTGTTTGCTCCTTTTACATAGGCTCTCATCTGATATATTTCTATTTTTTGCCTTCTTTTCCCCAAATTGTCTTCATATACAACAATAAAACATACAAAGGATCACATGTGGGTTTGAATGTAAATGGTGGCTCACACAAACAAAAGGTGGATTCCATTACAAAAAACCTCCAGAAACATAGATAATGAGCTTAAATACAATAAAATACACAACAAATCAACTAGATAGATGGAGAAATATAGTATTCTTCATTATCACAACGTGACGTGCAAAGCCTCAAATATGGCATAGAAATCAATATTGATGACCATGTCTTAATCCACATATATGCTATTATTTGAGAGAGTATAACAATTGGAACAACCATCCCCATTCAAAACAATTCATTCTTCAAAATATTGAACAATTCAATAATATATGGAAATGAGAAAAATAACTTAAGATCCAGAACTATTTAATTTTGTATTCATGTAGTTCTGCCATCTAAGCATTCTAAACATAACACATGCTTCATATACATTTAAGGTTGATTTTACATGACGCTGGGCATGAAATAGAAACAATTAAGTTATCCAACGACACAGAACTCACCAGGCTTCTTGGGTTCTACTTTTATGTCAGCTGCTCCTTTTTTTTCTTCAGCCGCTCCTATTTTTTCTTCAGCTGCTCCATTGATCTGGGTTGATTGGGTAGTTACTTCACTTGCAGACACATCAACTGTCTGTGTTGATGGAAAACGAGTTTCAGGAGGAGCTGGAAATGGTGGAATGGGAAATCCAGATCCTGCAGGCATAGCCATACCACCAAACTGGCTACCACCTGAAGTTGTCTGTCCCGTAATGTTTTTAAAAAATTGCTGCATTGCATATCTCTGAAAGAACATATACATTACATTCAATATTTTGGAATGAAAAATAAAGTTAACAAACACCCAATATTCATGATTTTCTGAAACAAGAAAGTTAATTTAAAATTTCAGAAATTCCTAATTAAACATGTCCAGACTGATGAAATCTCAATGAAAAAACCTGAATACTTAAGATATCCTCACTTTGTGAACTAGAATCTATTATGCACAACAAATTCCTAGTAAGAAGTAAGAATAATAACAAACTGCAATTTCCTCTTTATATACAAACATTTGTCTAGAAATATTGAAGATGAACAAACACAACTGGACAACTAACTCTTTCAAAATGGAACCTTTACAGAATGAAGATCACAAGATAATTCAAATCACAAATTAATGTCAATGATCGTGCATCACAATAGTGCCCAAGAACAGAATAAAACAATATGTTATAATACTCAAAAATTACTAGACAATGAAAGCCCAAAATTATATATTTAGTAACACTGCTTATCTACTTAAAAGTAATGCTTGTAAAACCAAAAAAATGAAGTTTTTAGAGTGTTTAACCCATTTTTTTTTCCATGTTTTAACATGTTGCTGGCATGGTGAGTCAAGTCATCAGAGTCCCATCAAGTTTTTTGTAAAACTCAGAAAAACTCGGCATTGAAACCCCCACAAGTAAACCCTGCAAATACTCAGCAAGTACTCAGCAAGTTTGCAAACTATCAACTATATATGGATCAACGTGATATGATGGCTTTTCAACAGCTTTCATAAGGAGTTGGAAGTGGATGTTATGATTTCGTTCGATTCGGGCAAGGAAGGATTGTTTCTGGTCAGTTGCCAATGACTTGAATGGTTCCAAAAATGTGTTGCTGTGTCGATCTCGATCGGGTTAAGATTTCTGGTTGGATTGGTTTCAATTAGGGCGGAGGGCGCTCAACAGAGAGCTGATTTGAATGCCCCGAACCCAGAAAGCTCAGGTGGTAGTTCCAATGCTAAAAAAATTTTGGAGTAAACCTGCCGGTGAACTATCGATATCTTTTGTATTGTTGCCAAAATCAGTTTCCAAAGCATGGATGAAGAAAAGCAGAAAGTAGCTAAGTTCTTTAAGAATGATTGTGCGTTAAAACTTCTCAATATATAAATTAGTTCAATAAATAAAAATGGGTATGCCTAAGAGCTAAGAAGCCGAATCGCTCCCTTTTCCGAGCGATTCTGGGTACGAATCATACTGGAATCGGATTCGGAGCCAGAAATCTTGTGGATGCATACAGGAATTGGTTTTTGCCCCTCCAAAATATTTTTCTCTCCCACCATCCATATCCACACGATTCTAAGGGTCACGTGCTGATTCCAGAGCGATTCCGAACTGATTCCAGCACGTGTTGACTTTTTAAAGGCAAAAAAAACCTAAAACTTAAAAAGAAAAGTGTCTGTTTCACATTTCATTTTATTTCTTTCAGTCTTCACTGCTCAAACGCACGCGATCTAGGGTTGCAGATAAAAACATTTTCAAAGGTCACCATTTTCTTGCAACGCGCAAAGATCGCCATTTTCAAGGACGCGGTTGGAGAAAGGTCTGCAGACTTCACGCCATTTTCGAAATTTCCTGCACACAGGTCATGTTTTTACAAGTTTATTTCAATTTTTTTCTCCAAGTTTATTAAATAATATTAAATATTATATACTCATACTTATAGAGTCATAGACATAGTATTAATAATATTAAAATGAATTGTTTTAATTTAATATTATTATTATATACAATGTATAATAAAAATTATAATATTATTATTTTTTATAATTATAATTTTTATTTTTTTACAATGTTAATAATTATATAATATAAATACAAATTATAATAAATAAATTTTAATAATAATATGATTAAAATTTTAAATAATAAATATTAAATAGAAATAGTCTAATAAATTTGTTAAAACTTATATGATATATTATAAAGTTATAAAATATATATATATCAATACTAAATAATAAAATTAAAATATATAACTATATAAATTATAAGGTTTACCATTTAAGTTTTAATTTTAGTCATTTATTGTTAAGTAGATTATTTAAGCTTAATTTATTTTCCAAATTTCTCTTTAAAAATTGCAGGTCCATTGCATATAGAAAAACTATACCAAAAATTCCATGGCAAGTAGTTCTAATTCTATTGGCAAACCCTTATTCAACATTGACCCGGCTTCACCGTTATGAAGGCGTGTAGAAATGGTAGAGCAGATTCCAAATGGGGAGACATATGTTTGGATATGCCCCGGGCGTGATAAGCGGTACACTAGTTCCTACAGTCGAGTGAAAGAGCATTTGTGTGCAATTCCTAGGAAGGGAATTAGAGCATGTCCAAGAAAAAATAATATGCCTATACCGCCTTCTAAAATAGTAGAATATATTAAGGAGCAAAAGGAAGTAGATGCAAGGGTTGAAAATAGAATGGGGCATCCAGTGAGTACAGGAAGGGGCTCACAGAGGCCACCTACTTCTTCATCTCACACACATAGTGTTGACACTACTATTGTAGTAGAAAGCCATCATTTTTTAGTAGAAATGAAAATGAGGCTACTATTCCAAACAGAGCAAAGGGACCTTTGGAGAAGGCATTTAATAATGATGCCAAAGATATTGTTGACCAAACCCTTGCAAGATGCCTCTATGCATATGGTTTGTCTTTCAACATTGTTCAATCACCCTATTGGCAAGACATGGTAAAAAACAGTGAAGCTCCAAAGGGGTACACAAGCCTAAGTTATGAGAAGGTGTGTAGCACTTTATTACTAAGGGAGGTCAAACATATAGAAGATTCATTATCTCCCATCAAGGTCTCATGGAAATAAACAAATGTGTCTATTATTTTTGATGGATGGAAGGATGCAAAAAATAGACCATTAATTAACATGATTGCGATGTACACTACAAGGGCAATGTTTCTAAAAGTTGTGGATTGTGAGGGGCGGGCGAAGGATGCACAATTTATTGTTGACATCCTTATACAGTGCATTAATGAAGTGGATCCTCAAAATGTTGTCCAAGTTATAACGGACAATGTGAAGAATTGTAGACCTGTTGGTATGTCAGTTGAGACACAACTCTCACAGAAGTTAGGTACAAAAATAGATTGGATCAAACAAGTCTATGCTGAAGCTGAAGAGATCCAAATGTTCATAACAAATCACCACATGTTGCAAGCTATTTTTAGGTCATTCTCGCAACTAAAGCTATTGAAGGTAACTCAAACTTCAAACATTGTATTTTTTTAATGTTATGTTTTAGTTCAAAAATTTATTTAGAATACATACATACATATATATATAATGTACACTAAAGGGGCAACGTTTCTAAAAGTTGTGGATTGTGAGGGCAGGTGAAGGATGCACAATTTATTGTTGACATCCTTATACAGTGCATTAATGAAGTGGGTCCTCAAAATGTCGTCCAAGTTATAACGAGCAATGTGAAGAATTGTAGACCTGTTGGTATGCCAGTTGAGACACAACTCTCACATAAGTTGGGTACAAAAATAGATTGGGTCAAACAAGTCTATGCTGAAGATGAAGAGATCCAAATGTTCATAACAAATCACCACATGTTGCAAGCTATTTTTAGGTCATTCTCGCAACTAAAGCTATTGAAGGTAACTCAAACTTCAAACATTGTATTTTTTTAATGTTATGTTTTAGTTCAATAATTTATTTAGAATACATACATACATACATACATACATATATATTTATTAATTTTTATTATTTAATTTTTATTTTCAAATAGGTGGCTGAGATTAAATTTGCATCCAACACAATCGTCTTGAGATGACTTGTGAAGGTGCAAGAGGTGCTTTCTACTATGGTCATTAGCCAATCATGGTCTATATGGAGGCAATCAAACACTGAGAGAGCAGCAAACCTAAAACAAAAGATTCTAGATGACACTTGGTGGATCGGAATTTCTTATTGCTTTCACCAAGCCCATATTGAGCATGATACGCTTTACTGACATGGATAAGTGGCAAGCCATGCTTTGAGAAGCTTTATGATGGCATCAACTCAATGCTTGAGAAGATGAAAACCATCATATGTGAAAAAGAGCGAGAACCCAAAGAAACCTTCTTCAAAGAGGTGCATGCAATTTGTGTTGGCCGGTGGAACAAAATGACCACCCCACTCCATCTTCTTGCCTTTGCTTTGACTCCCAAATTTTACAGTGTACAGATCCTTGCTATACCAAACAGAGTGCCACCATACCGTGATCCAAAAGTCAACGAAGGGTTTAGGAAAGCTCTTGTTATACTCTTCCCTGATCTTGAAATGGAAGATGCAATTTCAGCTGAATTTGCTAGTTTTGTTGTCTCTAGTGAACAAAGTGATTCTGCTCTCCATGACAAATATAAGAAGGATGCTCACTCTTGGTGGTACCTCAATGGCCACAAGATGCCACACCTTTAAACTCTTCTGTAATCCTGAAATGGAAGATGCAATTTCAGCTGAATTTGCTAGTTTTGTTGTCTCTAGTGATCAAAGTGATTCTACTCTCCGTGATAAATATAAGAAGGATGCTCACTCTTGGTGGTACCTCAATGGCCACAAGATGCCACACCTCCAAATTCTTGCAATAAAAGTTTTATCCCAAGTAAAATTTAACTTTTAAAGTTTTATCATTTAAAAATTTTAAATCAAAATATGTTATTTTCAAATTTGAGGTTTGATTTAAAAAAAATTTAATGTAACAACTCTAATGAGAGCTCCCTTTGCTTCAATAGGTTACTAGTTCTTCTTCAGCTGAGCGGAATTGGAGTACATACTCCTTCATCCACTCATGAAGCGCAATCAATTGGCATCAAGCAAAGCAGAGGAGTTAGTTTTTGTTCATTCCAACTTGCACCTTCTTACTCACAAAGAGGATGAGTACAAAGAAGGGGCCACAAAGATGTGGGATGTAGAACCAGAGCGAGCTGACCTAGATCTTTCTTTGGCTGCAGTTGCACAATCTTCTTCAGTTTTTGAGTAGTCAAGTAGTCAGCATACTTCTAGCACAAGTGCCAATGTGGTTCCATCATCTAATGTTAATGTTGATGATGATCTTAGTTTTGATGATGAGCCATATGATGCAATTGCAGATTAGTGAATTGGTTACTATTTGTATTATTTAAATGTTAAACAATGATTATCTATCATGACATTCAAGTTTGATCCTTTTGATATTGAAAACTGAATTTAAATCAGTATATTATGTTTCAAACATTCAAATTTGTCATGGTTTTGTTTAGCATATGTATTGGTATATGACATTCTAAACTTAATTTTGTTTCTATATATATATATATATGAATATTTTATTATATTTTGTACAGACGTACCCGATCCCGTACCCAACCCCCCAAAAAAATTTGTCATACCCACATACTTGTACCCATGCCCGTACCCGATTCGGCAACCTAGGCTTATACGCCAGCTGCTGTTCAATGTCCTTTGATTCATCATCTTCTTCTAGACTCGCCTGTTTATTTGTAGTATCCCACTACCTCCGACATATCATAGAACAGTTTCGTATCTGCAACTCATAAGACACGGCAGAAGCATCCCTATGAGCATTTGTGCATATATTACACCAGTAGATGCTCATGAATATTTACTTGTGCTAAGCACCCAGCTTCTCATTCATTCTTCTTGACATGTAGAAATACATGATTATATTTTGTTTACATTGTAAAATACCAAACGCATATTGCAGTAGCCAGCAACATCTCTTTATTCTTTATCAGCAAACAATTATTTGGGTCTGGACAAGAAAAACTCTATTATAGCTCTTAGAAAAATCCCTTTATTTGAACTACCTCCACTCCGCTTTCATTTTTGGCTTTGGATTTGTGAGATTACTCTCAAAGAATCTTCATTCTAGAATCTATCCCAGGAGTAGCTTACTGCACAGTCTGTCATTCACTGGGTAAAGCAAATACTCGATGCAACCACTCATATAATTTTCAGCTGCATACACTTGTACAGTGTCTCATCATGATCCAACACAAACTCCTTGACCATCTGCCATAATTGACTCCCATCCATAATGGCCACTGCATGGAGATGACCTTATATATGTCTGCTTCATTGAACTTATAGCAGACTCTATTTGTTGGCTTCTTGTCCAACTTGCCACATCTAGCAATTCTTCCATAAGAAATTTAACTTCTTTTCTTCCTGCTACTCTTAAGATGTTTTCCCTGGCACTGCTGTTTTAATTTTCTGCTTCTATATGGTCATGTTGTCTGAGATTTTTTAATTTAGGCAACATTTCTAACCGCTGTAATAACCTCTCTTTAGCAGTTGCCCACATATAATTTAAATATTGTAATTAGGGTGGGTTATATGACATATACAAACTTTGGAAATGAACTGTATTTCATTCAAACTCCCCCAGCTTGAGTATACCCTATTCCAAACTCCAACTCACTATATAATAAGTGGAGAAAGCCTAGAATTGCAAAACATAAGGAATTTCTGAGTATTTATCCATTAAGTAACTCTAACAAGGCTCATCCTTGTGATTGTTGTCAAGTCTGAGCATCATCCTATGCTCTATTTATTTTTACTGTTCGGTTTTGTTTTTCTGCCTATTGCATTGGTTTTGCAACCACATACACATTTTGAATGTTTGATGTGCATCTCACCATAGTATTTTTAAGTTTTGTTTGGGGTTCACCCATCGATAATTTGTATGTACAACTAGCCACTAAACTCATCCTTGCAAGGAATACAATCTTCAGACCCAGGACAATACATAATGATAACATGTCAGTATCTACAACTTCATATTTCTGTCTTTGATACGTCCAAATTTCCATTTCCAATATTCCTGCAAGTCCTCTGGAATAAGCAATCTGCAGTATTACCCTTGAGTACATAGCATCTACGACTATAATTTTATGTACAAAATGTCTTCAATTCAAAATTAACAACTCATTAGGAGAATATAATCCATGCTGTGCATGTTTTTACCTTGCATGCAATAAAGTTCTCTCAAATGAAAAAACACCATTCCCGAAAAATTCTATATGAAAGAAGGAAAAAACAATGACAATATAAGATGATTCTAACAAGAAAGCTCCACTTCTTTTAGGCTTCAACAAAAAATCTCAAACAGAATTCCTCAAATGAGACTTCCAAAGCACTGGGAGCAAAAGAAATCAAGAAAATTTGAAGATAATTAGGAAATCCTTGGTGGAATCCAATATTATTTGCACACTAGATGCTCACTTCTCTACTCCCTATAAATGACTGTTATCCCATGGAATATTAGGGGTTTGGGTAGCTCCCTGTTGTCACATAAAACTGCACCCTACTGAACAAGAGTTCAGTGTTCTAATGACACAATGGAAACAACCTCAAGGTGTGGGACCTTGTGCAAATGAGGTTGAATCTCTGAGAAGGCCGGCTTCCTCTTCTAAACTAAGTGCAAATGTGTTGGTCTAACCCAGCACAAGAAAACCCTACCACTACCCTACTCTAACAGCTCACAAGGAAAAGAGATAGAAAGATAACATGAAATGGAAATAGAGGTGATACACCGAGATAGAAATTTGTTTCTTCCTACTTCAGAACAGCATTACTCAAGATTAAGGTAAAAGGATTTTACTCAAACATGCAAGAGATAACAGTGGTAATAGTTGGATTTTTTTAACATAAAGCTTAGAAGCAATCTTTACAATGGGAGAATGCAAGGAATGCAGTGTCTGCAATAGAAAAACCCTAGAGAAGCCAAAGGAAGAACCCTTAAAAAAGATTCAAACATTGCCTTTATAGTTCAAGCATAACTGAGGATTGAGTTCAAATCCCTAACCCTAACCTAACTAGGGTTACAGAAAGATGAATTCCGATTAGATCTAGAAAAGATCTGAATTGCGCTCATTACAGAGCAACCGCCAAGCCATAAGGGCTCTAACATCTTGAATGAACCCTAGAATGATGGCTCTCATGAATGCAGGGATGGGCACCCACGAATTCTGCAACAAAATCCAAACCAACATACCCTAACAAGAAAATAAGGCGTCTGCAACACATCAAGGAGTAATGGCGCCGTCCAGAAATGAAAAGAAGTGTTGAAAAAGTGTAAAAAATCAATCCAAGTCGATCTGATTTGATATGGTAGCCAAGAATGTCGCTGAACAATAACTTTTGCAAATCTGCCACGAACAGGATCAATTAGCCGTTGAAGTTGAATGTGGACCATCGAATCGAAGATGAAGGGCTCAGATCGAACATCGAGCAAGATTAAAACACAGTCATTGATCTTCACCTCACACACTAGCAATCAAAGAACTAGGCCCCACCGTGACACATGTCGCCTGCTCGCCTGCCCTTTGAGATTTGCACGTTTTAGATCTACGGTCATGGGCTAGTGGGCAATGGCCCAGATCAACCCGACGACCACCAACATGCATCTTTTTTAACCACTTGGCCAATGGTCATAATGTGTATCCCTCTTTAGCAATAGACAACTGAGATTAGAACATCTCGATGAACAATTTTGCACGTGCTCATATATCCTTTTAATAGCACGTTGTTTAACCCTTCAATATTTGCCAAGAAATATTTCACCAAATATTCCTATGTCTTCAATAATTTAGCGAACAGTGGCGATGGTGCCACGTGGCTCCTTGCTGACTATCCCTCCACAAGCCCAGATCTGACAGTGGGTCCCCCACGGGCTAGCAGGGAACGGTCGAGATTCATTTGTCAGAACACATCTTAACCGTTGAAGCTTGAAAACTGGCCGACAGATCGAACATGGATGGCCGAGATCAAATCCCTAATGGAACTTAAAAACACGGTCGTTGATCACATGAAAGAGCTCCATTACACGAATGAACCGCAATACCGCGGCAAGGAAAGAGGAACAGTGTGTTATAGCAAGGAACAACCCGCCACCCCGCGAGGAAAAGGATCATGAAGAGCAGTAGTGCGGTAGTGTGGTAATAATCCCGCTATACCACGACGAAGAAGGTCAAGAAGAGCGGTAAGCCAGAAGAGATTGTTAAGAGTTAGCCCGCAGTACTATGGGCTAAACATTTAAAGCTTGCGATGTAGAGGTAAGAATCCTATTATCCCGCGAGGAAGAATGAAGGAGCTTGCAATATAGCGGAAGGTCGAAGAAGAAGAGCGCAAGGGAAGAGCAAATGGAAGAGGTCTTGGAGCTTTCACAATTTTCCCTGCTTGCTCATTCTGGTCTTGGGGTTTTGGGTTTTGAGCCAAATGTGGTCTTGGGTTTTCTGATTGCATTGAGTATTCTAATTTTGCGTTGATTGGTTATCCCGGTTGCCGGTTTTATTAGTTGCCTTTTGAGCCATCGAGATACATTCACTACCGGCCCCGAGACCTTGTGATCGCCAATCGCTTTAATTTGCCCTCATGCCTGATTTTAATGTTTGATTATAAATGACTTAAGCTTAAGTCATTGACCCTTGAGGGTGTCATCTCGTCAACCTAGTTAGTCCCCCTTTTTGATTAACATTTACCGCATGTGCAGGCTTTTTAGCCGTCGGATGAATATGAAATAATCAAATCCAGATCATTCCGGGCTGACCTCACGAGGTTTTCACAAAATGGTCAAGCGGTGTGCAGAATACTGATGCGTGGACGCCGATGCTGAGAGAGGGCCCACCTACTCTGTCCCACCCCAACGCCTGGAGCCTAAAGATCAATGGTACCGATCAGAGCGTGGGGAATGATTACCACCGTTCCCCGCCATATCGCGAACGGAAGATGAGCACGCTTTATGGATCGCGATATCGCGAGAAGCTGCCACGTACACTCTGCAGCTGCAAACGAGTGGAGCCCACAAGTACATGGAGAAGCCCCACACGAAGCTAATACTAAAGGAGATAGGACAGGATCAATGGCTCAAAAGTAAAGATGAAGATTCAGCTCGATCCCCACTCTTGCTCGTTGGTTTGCACCCCCAAAGTGCTCCCCAGTTAAAACCCGCGAGGTGTGCGATATGGTGCCACACGGCATGCAACCGGAGCCCGGCTAAAAAGAAAAGCAGCGTCCCGCAAAGAAGCCCCGATAGGGCGCCACCTGGAATCTGGGCCCGGTGTTGCATTTTGAAATGCAAGGGAGGGCTCAAGTTTTAAAAGGCTTTTTGTTTGAAAAATAGAAAGTACTTTTTTAAGCAGTCGAAGCTCGCAGAAAGAAAGAAGAGCGCCACCCACAGGAAAATCCCGATAGAACGCCATGTGGAAAGCCCCAGACAAGATGAAAACTATGTCATAACTAAAGGTGAAGCCGCAAAAGGAGAAACCGCGAATGAAAAGAGTGACAACTTTTGCTCAGAAATTAACGGATTTGTTATTATTATCAATTTTTGTTGCATTTTTATTTAATTTCCTACTTTGTTATCAAACGGCACGACCATTGGTCTAAAGCTTGCCGCCTCTCATGAGAATGTGAGAAGACAAAGACCAAAAGGCGCAGGAGATTTTTTGGGAGGATATAAAAGAGAAGATTGATAGAGAATAAGGGATTAATACAGATAATTTTCAGAGGGTTTTTTACATAGTGAAGACCATGATGCAAGTAAAAATTCTGAAGAAGTCAATGAAAATATATGATTTTGTGGCCTAATTTTGGTATCAACTGTTTGTTGGAATTATTCAATTATTTGGTTGTCTCCACTTTAATGCTTCTCTGTTATTTAAATTGATATATCAAGTATATACTCAATTTATCAGTGCACATTTGTTGTACTTGTGTGATATGATTAACTGGTTCTTTCAAGTAAAGATCAAATCCTTCTGGTCAATCACAGTAATTTGGGAGTGTTAATTGGATCAATAAGAAGAGTCATATAATTAGGGTTGTCAATTTGTCTCAAGTAGAGTTTGTCAACTAATTGCCTACACGTTTATACAAGTTATAAACCCACAATAGTGTGCTGAACAATTTGAGTTATTGCCATTACATGTCACATTTTCTAGGTCTTCATTAGGCTCTGTTTACCCAACAAGGCACTCGTCTCATGCATTTCATTATTTAGTTTCATCCATTTTTTACATCTATTAACTGAACATATTAGATTTTGCATCTTTCCACTTCCAAATTGCCATTTTGGATAGATTGCTTAAGGAATAAAACACACAATTCAAATTTGCTTCATTCATATAGGTACACCCGCCTAGGTTTAGCAAAGCCTAAAGAGTAGAAGGTTCGATCACATTGATTGGCCTTATATGTTAGCCAAAAACGTTGTGAGCTTGGCAACCTCTCATGGTTCAAACTTGCGTTTTTGAGACCTAACAAGAGGGAAGAGGGAGAATCGAAGGCCAAAGGCCGAAAAGAGAAAGGAAGGCTCGAAGAAGATGAGACCAAGTGATAACATCGGACCTTCGGGGATCGGATGTCGGGACATCAAGCAACGATCAACGAAGGGAAAGAAGAAAGAAAATGGGAAGGCCGAAGACTGACCCCCTCAAGTTGGTAGAAGTAGAGCAAAAAATAAAGGAAGAGAGAGATCGATAAAGGGTAACGGGTAAGGTCAAAGGCTAAAACTTGAAAGACTTAGAAGAAAACAGGGAAAGGAAGGAACAATGGAGAAATGAAGAAGGCATGCAAAGAAGAAGGTAAGTGAAAGCCCGAAAACCCAAAAATCTGGGACTTAGCCAAATTTGGAACACTTCAAGGGAAACGATGCAAGATGACCCATGTAGGATCTCTCAAATCGAATATCATTGATGGGTCATCAAAGGGGGGCATGAAAATTACAGCACTCCCCTCATCAAAAATTTGTCTGGAACTTTATTCAAAAGCATAATCCCAAGATCATTATTCTTTAAGAAGCAAAGCTCTTTGTAGAGTAAATGGCTTCCCTCTCCTCTAAGATTTGGGAAAGCAGCCAATTCCAATATATTATGGCTCAGGGATCTTCAAAAGGGTCTAGCTTGTTTACAGGATCCTCATCATATTAATCCTTCCCTTTGGATGGTTGGTAGACATTCTATCTCCCCTAGAACATCTAGCTAGAAAAGAACCATTGAATTTCCAAGGTCACCAAAGTCTCATCTCACAAATCTAGTAGAAGGTTCTGAATTTTGTAAAAGTGGTTGTCGAGTGTGAACTTCAAAAATCCTTGAGCTATATTCTACTAGTGCTTCCTCTTGTTGCTCTTGCCCCTACCTCACAATCTTCTAAAAAGGTGGATAGGTCTAGTAAATGCTCTCCTCCCTTCATGTTTCTTTAAAATAAATATTGATGGTTTGTCTCATGGCAATCTGGGTGCTGCCAAGCTTGGAGGGATCGGTTGTGGCAAAGATGGGTTTGTTCATTTTTTCTTCTCTACTATTATGGGGATCAACATCAACAATCAAATAGAAGCCTTGTTTGTTGTTCTCTCTGATAATTTAACTACGTGAATTAATAATGGAGATGACAATGCATGCGTAAAATATATCTTTATTCGCTCATGAAACAATTACAAAAGAAGACCATAGATGGTCAGCCAAGGATTAGAGTCAATCCGACTAGATCATACTACTCTCCTCGACGATACATAATGTATTTAAAGGACCCGACGGTTGCCAAGAACACAACTGTCAACCAACCGATGCTTATAACTACCCACAACCGACAACCAATCAATACAATACATAGTCGGTTAATCAATATTACTAAAGCATAATAATAGACTTTGAACACCGACTACAAGCCTTTGCCATTCTTTTGGCTCTTGAAAACTCTTGTAAGTTGTCCTAGAAAGTGATTATTTGTGAATCGGAATTTCATTAATCATGGTTTTTCTTTTGAATATAGAGACAACTCATGAGTCCTCCTAGTGGCTAGTACTTTCGCTAAGAAAAATCTTCATCTTACTCCTATATTTGAAGTTATATCCTTTGTTCATATTCCCTAAGAATGGAACTCGGTTGTGAATTGTCTTGCCAAATGGGCTAGAAAGGAAAATCGCAACTAGAATGTCTCTAAGTGGGGGTCTTTGCCTCCCAAAAAAGCCTCTCAACTCCCCCATCTTGTTCACAATGATCAATCTTCACTCTCCCTTCTCTACTCTCCTACAACTCAAGTTTGTTGAATACCATTATCCTTGAAATTCTTCAACAAAGTCCCTTTGTTGGTAAAATTTTTTGCCTTCTTTGACAAGCTCAATATCTTGTTTCTACCAACTTAGCTGATAAGAGGCTCCCTTTATTCAAGGAGTATGTCTATTTGATGGGCTCTCCAAACTCTTTTTGGGGACAAGCATGTGGAAAACCCATATGGGTTTTCTCTCTTCTTGCTTTACTTACTGTATCTATCTTGTAATATGTAATGAATTTCTTTTAATATAATTCTTCTTTTTGCCCGAACAAAACAATGATATTTTATAATAGTCCACCAATGGTGAGAATAAATAGGACTCAAACATACAACTTACAATAGCTAAACAAGAGTGCTATGAATTACTCCAACAACCAATACTAACATACATTAAAACTAAAACTATGGTTTTTTGCATTTTTGTTAACAGCACACGACATATAACACAAATCAAGAAAAACAAATAGCTACTTACTCAGAACAATAAAACATTAAATGAGATAGTAGCCTGACCTTTAAGCTGTTTGCTACCTGAAAAAAATGAAGCACAAGACATTTGTAAGGTAATACACAGAGAGGCTTAAGCCAGGTCTAATAACATTGATAAAATCAAATAAAAATAGTTTAGAGTTTCAGTAAAAGCACAAAATTTTGCAAGTTCAATGTGTTGTATCTTGATCAACTCACCCAAGAGAATAGAGCTGATATCCCCACTCCAATTCCTATCCATAAAAGTGGTGACCCTCTGAAATCAAAATATAAGCAGCAATATATTTGACAAAATGAGCCTTGTTGAATGTGTAGGAGAACTAAATCAAATGCATGCATGTATCCTCCTAGATAAGGAACATTGATGTAGTTCACAATAGGCACAAAAAACAAATTCTGACATGATTTGCCAAGATGAATACTCAATCCCCTTACATTAGCGTTGGCGGCGGTGGAATATATTGAGGATTAGGAGGACTTGACCCAACAGAAGATGTCTCTGCACCAGAGTTTGATATCGACGCTAGAAGAAGCTGAACCTTTGACTGATCCAATCCTAAGGACAGTAATAACCTATCTTTAGAGAAGCTACAATATAATCGATGGCTTTCAAGAAATCCTCAGAATAAAATAATTAATTAAAAAAACTTGAGACCATCATGGAGTTCCTTCAATCTATTCATGATTGAGCAATTCAATCCTTAAAGATAGCTTATATATGAAAAGCCAAAGTAACATCTTTAAACACTAGAAAGTTCAGACAATGAAAAATCCATTAATGTAGACACAATACTCTCACATCTGAGAAAACAAAAAACTAAAAGCATCTACAGCAACCCCAATAATTTATTGTTTGCAGCATATGTAAATTCAAAACACTTCATACCAATAGAATAACTACACAGCTCATAACCCATTCTTTGTGGATGCTGATAAGCAAGAATCTCTATATAAACTAGATTGAATAGTCAAAAGCGCTGCTGTTAAAAACACTGCAATGGGTTCCACTAATAGTAGCCAGACCCATACTTAACTTGCCAAAGAGTGAGTATTCCTGTACTAAACCTTACTCATTATTAACAACTGTAATGTAGGAACGCTTAATTGCACACCACTACAATGCATATTAGCATTCACTCTCTCGTGTACTTCAGCATTCATCTATCTATTTTCTTTTCTATATTCAATATCTTTCTTTGTTGTATTATTCTGTATAATATTTAATATATATATATATATATATATATATATATTTCTTTGTTGTATTATTCTGTACAATATTGAATATAATATATATATATATATATACTTACTCCAACTATCCTTACTCAGGAATCACTTCTCTCATTTCTGTATATATATTGGGCATGTGAATTCCCTGACAGCTCCTGGTGACCACTTCCTAATCTTAATGTATTCATCATGTGTTGTAAACATTTTCTGTATGTGTACCTATTTTTGGCTTAAATAAAAAAAGTAATTATATTAAGTTTAACCAAATATGTGATAAAATATAGGGGCCTGAAGGCTAAAAATACCATAATATTAATTTTTTATCCAAACCCTAGCCACTTCCTTAGACAAAGAGGAGAGGTTAATCTCAAAATGAGAGTCATGGAACAGGTTTACATCACAATAACGAGTCAATGTAATATCTGTCAGCAAAAAGGAAATAGATAGGACATGACAACATAAAAGGGGTGAGGAGCTACATTGCCCATACATCATAGCAAAAAGCTTGGAGTCACCAATGCACAACATAAAAAAGGAAGGATCGTGGGAACTCATTGCTGCCTTTGTCAAGCCTCCCACCATAACTACCAACAAAACAGCATTGCTCGCCCTCAATACTCCCACTGCCTAGACACATATAGTCCAGTAACTTGTTTATCCACAACAGGCAAGATGGCCAAGCTCATAATCATGGAAAGCAAGAATCAGCTTTTCAGGCTGATCATTACTTTCCCTAACTTCTGCCATAATAAAATCCTTGGAATCTTTGAAGTGTTTCCCAAATTGTTTGCTTTCAAAGGCAAGCTGGGGGGAATGCTATCCACATTTCCAGCAACATCTTTCCCTGTATTAGGATATACTAGTATTAGAATGACAATAATAGTGTAACTGATTATACTTGTTTTTTGTTTCTGCTCTTTTGTAACTGCTGCTATTGTTGGACATTCCTCAATAATATAAGGCTTCCGTCTGCTCCTGAAATGATCAAGCCTCCTTTTTCATCTCATTCTTCTGCTCATAGCAACATTGATATCAAAGCTGAGTTCAGTTTCAAAGGAATAAAGTGGGAAGAGAAAGTCGCCAGCACACAAGAAAATCTTTTTGAAGAATCAAGAGCTGAAAATTATGGGCAAATTAAAAAAATCAGTCACTAAATCATGGGCATCCAATCACAGATTCATGAGGAAGATTCACAGAGATTGTGAAGGGTCACAGAAGGTCATGCGAGTCGCATTATTTCCAGTTGCAATCAAGAAAATCCAATAGTCAAAAGTTGCAGGTCACAAATCAACACAAAATTCATGGACATTTTTCAAGGACGCGGGTCACACAGGAAAGGTTGCATTTTAGGTTTCATCAATCACACCTGTAAATTGTGTGGCTGAAATCATGGACAATCATGGGTGGTGTGAGCTTTAGCAAGGTCACATGGGTGTCTAAAGGTGTTATGGGCTAAAATTATCATCACTATTTTTCTATTGCAAGAGGTCATGAGTATGAAGAGTAAGCATCCAATCAAGTTGAAGTCGAGAACAAAACCAGAAATTGCAAGTCACAGGTAAGGCATGGGTTGTAGATATCTTCTAGCAGATGTTTCAGTTTTTAATTTCATGCAAAGCTTACATTTAATTTTAGGGCCCAAAAAGTTTTAAAAGGGGCAGTTCTACAATAAATTTCAAACAAATTTTATTTTCCAAGGAGAGGATTGGTGTTTTTTTAAGGTTTTAGGAAAAGTTTATTTCTAGGTTGCTAAGTAAATGACCATTATTCAGAACCTATTATTGCCCAAGTAATAAAAATTAACAGATAAAACTAAAAGTTATAGCATATGGAGTCACAAGATGCTAGCTATTGTTGAGTATCGGGAATGTGACAGAATTTTGTTAGGCACAAAAACCAGACCCATTAATAATCCCAGTGACTTCGACAAATGCCATAGGGAAGCCTTGTTGATTTTTAAATTGTCAAAATCAGATGATCTAATTCCTAGTTGGTGAAATGCTACATCGCATACCATGTGAGATAACTTAAAAAGTAAAACAAAATGTCAAGTTTCAAAAAACATTGAGTTATGTATCTCAAAAAATTATTGTTTTTCTATCAGATTGTTTGAGGGGAGGTCTTTGCAGGAACATCTTTTAAAAATTAAGGATTTTACTTTTAGTGATTAGCTTGTTGCCATCAACAAACTAATCAGGGAGGAGGACATGGTTGCATTGGGCATTAACAGTCTCCCACTTTCTTTTGAGACATTTGTGAAGTCTTTGGAACTGCTAGCTAAAACTCAAACCTTAAATTTTGGTAAGGCCAAACAATATTTACAACAAGGGGAATCTACATGCAGACCACTAAAAGTGTTCTTGCTGCCCAATTTAAGGGTGAATCTCAGAATTCTGCTGACAACACTTCTTCCTCCAAATCCAAGCAAAGAGTAAAATGCTTTTACTACAGCAAATCTGAGCATGTGAAGAATAATTGTAGATAAAGAAATATTATTTATCCCAAAAGCAACCGAATGAAGCTAATTTGGCAGATACTACTAAGGAAGACGATGAGGAGTATCCATTGATGGTTTTTTCTGATAGTGTAGAAATAGTTGTCGGTTCTTTGATTCAAGTACATCCAAACACTTCTTGTCTATTGATATAGTGGACAAACATCGCTCAAAGAGCCTCAATGCAACCAAGATGACAAAAATGACCAGAGCATCCAAACACTTCATGTGTCAAAAGGGTCAATATGTTAGGTTTACCATTGATGAGGAACATGGAGATTTCGATTCACTAGGTGATGGCAAGTTACATACAGTTGAAGGGATAGGTGATGTTTGAATTGCACTTACTAATGGCATCAAACATTTAATACAAAGTGCTAGGTATATTCCAAGTTTGAGCAAAAATTTACTCTCTATAAGCCAAATTGCAGAAAATCTTAACATTCTAGTTCAATTTCATGGAAAAGAGTGCATTGTTTGTAATGTAAACCAAGATAAGGTAATTGCTCAAGGCATTAGGCCAAGTAGTGTGTACAAATACTTGTAAAAATTTGTTGAATTCCTAATTTGCATGCTAAATTGGAGGAACCATAATCTAGTCATAAATCTAAAGAGGTCAAGGCAAAAGCCAATAATGTGGCACCATTGACAAATGTACCTTCCAATTTATGGGATTAGATCGAAGCAGATTGGAATGAAGAAATAAAATATGATTTGGAAAACAGATTGAGAACAAGGAATATGTTCTGAGTTTTAAGGCAGATACAAGGAGGAGGAAGATTCGGAGATTTAACAGAGATAATGAACAGAAACTTAAGGCATAGAAATAAATAAAGTCTGATAAATGGAAAGAGATAAATTAATGAAATGGAGATATGGAAGCAATCAGAAATGAATAGATAGTCTGCACTCAGAAAGACAGCAGCCCTTAAATATAATAAGGGATTGATATCAAGAAGTATGTATGAAGAAGATGGTTCAATGAGGAATATATGAAGGCAAATGATAAATCAACAATAAGGGAAGTAAGTTTAATATAATTATAAATATATACACATGTATAAATTATATACGTATACATGATCATGCAATAGTAATTAGAAATGGTTATAAATATATATATATTTATTTATATAATTATAAATATATACACATGTATAAATTGTATTCATATGCATGATCATGCAATAGTAATTAGAAATAATTATAAATATATATATAGAGAGAATATTTATATATATGAATTATATACGATTATGCAATAATGATGCTTGCAGCAATTATTGAGCCTTAGAAGTAATTATGATTCTTTAATATGAATATGGATAATAGATTCTTATTCGTTTGATTTACACTAAGCAATATCTTTTGAATGTTAAGAACAGGTCGAACAACAAGGCAATCAGAGCAGATCAAACATAATTATCTGCACTCAGCAGACAAGGGCAGAAGTCAGCAACCATTAATATATTTGCATCTCAGAATATAGCAGTTTATATTTTAGCAAAGCATTATGTATGCACTATAATGTATATTGTGGAACATATTTAATCTCTATGGAATTGGATAAGGCAGCATGGATAGGGAATGCAGATACAAGTTTACCGAAGGTCTGCCACTTGGAGCCAAGAGAGATGGTATATCCGCTCTTGGGCTTAGCTGGGATAGCTTCGGGCAGACTTATCATGTTTCCCATCCAATCCCTATTTTGATTAAACTCCCATTTTACTTATTCCTCTACAATCAATCATGGGAAGAAGAGACGGAAGTACAAGGGGGATAGCAGTTACAAGATTTCATGCTAAGTAGACCACCCATAGTGGATGATTGAAGTGTCTACCATTTGTGGGCCAAGGGGGTTGCCTATCCGCCCTTGGGCTTAGAAAGAAGAAATGCCGGGCATCCTATCATGGCTTCATCTCCGATCTTCCCAATGGTTGATTATTAGAGTGGCTAATAACTTTGAATCCATGTTAATAGTTACTTGTCTGTTTAAGATCAATGAACCTTATATATGTCAAATAATTTAAAGGATGTTGCAAACAGTACAAATGATCAACTAATTGTTTGTGAGTTATTGGCTACTATTATTGCAGGGTTAAAATCAGTGTTTATCGGAAGTTGTAATTTTATAATATATACTTCTTATTTTTCCATTAGAATTCTGATTTTAGGGCAAAATCTAAGTATATCCAAAAGGAGACATCACAAACGTGAAGACATTGGAATTAGTATAAAGGATGAATATGACAGCCTACAACTATAGCAAATATCAAATTTCGGCCTCTATGTGTTGGGTTTCATTAGTTTTTCATTGTATAAACAAGATAGGAAACTAAAGATCTGCTGTGAGAAGATTATGGATCACAAGCAGCATTCCCATCTAATTTTCTACTCCGTTTTGTATCCAATTGAACAAAAGATGAACTCAATCAAGCCCTTGAATACTTCCCATTTTGTCAGCATTGGTTCTTTGCTTGTCTTTAATGCATCGGCTGGCCTACCACGTGACTGCAAGACCAAATATCTTCAAACATGCAAATGCTATCTTCTGCACTTCATTCACTTGATAGACACTCAAGAAGACATCAAGTTGCTAACTTGTCACATGAAAACTAAGTATGCATGTTTTAAGCGAAGGAATACTCACACTACATCCCCGTAAGTGAAATTAAAAATAGGTACTACAGTATCTTGTTTTTATTTGTAGGAGAAAGTCTCAATTGCATCTTACACATTGCACTTTTGCCTTCTTGCCAATGGATTTTCAACATGTGTACACATATTCGGTAAGTACTTTAAACTCACTAGTCCAATGAGTCATGTTGTAAAGATGATGACGATGACTCATAACTTATAAGCATACAATCCAAGTTCAAATCCACGTACCCTCAAATCTCTTCATGCATTGTTCTCTTCATCAGCCAACAGTAGAGAAACATGACCTTAAACCCTGTTACTTATGCAATTGAGTTCGAAGCAAAGAAGATTTAGGAAGCTAATGAGTTCAACTTAAGGGAGAGAAACATAAACTTAACTCCCGTTGTGTATGTTATTGAGTTCAAAGCAAAGGAGACTAAGGAAGATGAAGAGGTTGACATAAGGGAGAGAAAGTGACTTATAACCTCATAATACATGTGGAAAAACAATGCAAGGTGCAATCAAGATATGGAGCCGCAAACACAGATAGCCCCAAGCAAGAGTCCAGCTTAAAGGGAAGTAATAAAAAGATGACTCCTAACATCCATTAGGCAGAAATGGTCCAGAAAATTATTCAGTACTAAATCAAGTAAAATTTCCATTTTAAAAATGAAAATTGGTTAACAAATGTTCCATACGAAGTGGACCCAAATAAAAGTTTAAACATTCATAAATGAGGACCATTGATGAGGTCAGAGTTTTTTATTGATGTCCGTCAAGTGCTAAATGTAAATTTTTTGCACTCGCTACTTAAGGGCTCTCAGAATATAACATCAAAAATCAATTAAATGGAAAAAGTATGTAAACTTATTACCCTCTTATATATAAACCTAAAGGAAGAAAACAACAAGACTAACATCTAACCACAACATAGGATTCCGAACTGCTACTTCGAAATTTTATCAGCAAAACTACGGAATGAAAGAAAATTTGGCAAAAACAATCTGACCACTTCCCCGCGACACGCCGCTATCTTGAGGTTGAGCTTTGCACTGTAAATCCCTTCTTCCAACTTTGGCTGTGGAAGCGTCGAATTTCCTCCATTGCTTTCTCTGTAAAATCCGGATTTCCGCTCCGTTTCGCTGCGGAAGCCTCGCGGGAAGGAATGGCTGGTGTAAAAGCAATCCAGGGTTTGCCAAATTGGCCGCCATTTCTGCTGACTATTGGTGGACAAAACTTCGATCGGCACTGCCCAGCCAAGGCGAGAACTATAGAGGAATAAAGATAAAATCGGAGGTTTATTGAATATTATATTAACCAAGGGTTTTAGAATCTAATGTAACATTTTATGTGACAAATAGTTCAGCGGATAAAAACAAAGCTGTATCTCGGGAGCTTTAAAGTTCGATATTTATTGATTTAATTAATCGACTTACCTACTCAATCAAAATAAGCAAATTAATAACAGAAATTAAAGCCCAATTAAAATAGTTTAATGAAAGACTTCGTGATCATATATACATTATTGGGTCATGCTGATTTTTTTAGAGTAAACAAGTGTCACATAGTGGGGAGTACTTGTCTTCATAGTATTGTAATAAAAATATTTGTTGTGAAGGAAATAAAGAATGTGTGGACGACCTAACATCACATAATAATTAAGAGGTAGGTTAGTAATAATTTGAAATAAATTATACAAATTTAATGAGAGTGAATATTTTATTAATTTTATAATTACATATTTTAGATTTATAAAATAGTATTATATAAATATATTATTAAACATTTAATTAAGAATATTTGTTAAAAAATAATTTTATTTTACTATAAAAATATTAACTTTAAGCATTAAATTTGATTAAATTAAATTAATAAACCATTTATTGTAGACATTACTTTTAATAATTAAAAACAATAAAAAATACAACATTTATAATAAATAACCAATTCTTATATTTTATAATATTGCATGTATATATTCTAGTTTAAAAAATGCACGTCTATATTCTATCTTAATGGGAAGAGATGGAAGCTACATATTAAATATAATTTACATATATTTTGTAAATATTAACATATTAATACAAAATTTGCATAATCATTTAAATATATGTCTATATTCTAACTTAGTGGAACAAAATTGCAATATATACATTACATATATTTTGCAAATATTAACATATTAATACAAAATTTACATAACCATTTAAAATACATGTTTATATTCTTGTGGAACACAATGGTAATTACATTAATTTAGGTATTTATAGCTTAACTTATATAAAATAATGCATATGGAAGGAAGAAAAAAATCATTCCTAAAAAAAAGGCAAAATAATAATTCACTTCATTTTTCCTTGCTCCATAACACACAAAAAAAATCAGCCAATCATGTTCACAAGAAATAATTTTTAAAATTTATAAAGTTAATTATTTTACATGTTCACTTTAAGAAGATTGAATTTAATTTGAAGAAGATATTTTTTTTGTTTTTGATTGGTTCAAAACCAACTTATAAATAACTAATTAAACAAGAAAAAACAAAACTCGTTGCAATAGTATTGTCTACGGCAAGTACTAACAAACATGTTCTTATATCTTTTTACAAGTGTGGAAGGTCAATTAGGCAAAAATTTGGTCTATTTTTTCATGCATTTGTATAGTACATGAGATTACTTAGTGGTCCAATTATCAAATGATGTTGTTTTTGCAACAAAGTCTTAATGGAGAAGTGGTAGCTTCAAATCAGCTATGCATCCACTCACAAGGATCCAAGCATGACTAAAATGAAACTTATTAATTAGGAAGATAATCAAGCTCATGTTATATTTTGTAATAGGGAGAGAGGGAGAGGGAGAATAAGGATAGAAAAAGGGAGAGATAGAGGGGGTAAGGAGATACAAATAGAGGCAGAGATAGAGATGGAGGAGAGGGATATGGAGAGGAGAGGTAGAGATAAAGAGAAAAAGAAGAGAGGGATAGAGATGGAAGAGATAAATATATAAAGAGGGAAAGAGAGGGAGAGACTGAGAGAGGAAGAGATATAAACATTAAGATAGAGATAGGAAGTGATACAGAGAGAGGGGGAGAGATATAGGGGTAGAGAGAGATGGAGAGATAATGAGATGGAGATAGAGGGAGAGATGGAAGAGTAAATATGGAGAGATAGAGATAGAGAGCCAAAAAAATATAGATATAGAGGTCTAAGAAGAGGGAGAGGGAGAGAGAAAGAGAAAGAGGGAGAGATATGGACAGATAGAGAGATGGAAGACATGTCTAGATATCGAGGGGGGAGAAAATAGAGGTAGAGTGGAAGATAGAGAGAGAGGAAGAGGGAGATAAATATATAGAGAGATAGAGGTAGAGATAAAGACAAAGAGATAGGGAGATATAGAGGGAGAGATAGACAGTAAGAGATGGAGAGACATAGAAGAAAAGGAGATGGAGAGATAAAGAGAGAGAGAGATGGTGAGATAGAGTGATAAAGAGATAGAGATATAAAGAGATGGGGAGAGAGGGGGAGAGGGAGAGAAAGATATAGAGAGAAAAAAAAAGTAGAGATAGACAAATAGAGATGGAGAGAGGAAGAGAGAAATAGGAGATAGAGAGAAGGAGAGAATTAGTTTTGCAAAAGTATCTAGTGCCTGCATTCGATAATATGAATAAAATTAAAAATTAAAAAACTATTCAAGATCTTAAAAATGTAAAAACATTTTAAAAAGAAAAAAACATTCATATTCTATTTGATTCTAAATTAATACATATCCTTATAAAAATAAAGGAAAATCTAATGATTGAGATACATGCAATCATCTTGCATTATATTCAAATGATATTGATCATCAATTGTGGAACTTAACCGATTGGGTTCATCTTTGACGTAAAAATGATTAAATAAATATTATTAATTTGTTAAATTTAAATAAATGATTTGAGTAATTGTAGAGTGAATAGATTTTATTTTTATTTTTGCATAGTGATGGTTTGATTTTATTGGTAATTATCTAATTCATTATAACAAAGAATAATAATCTAGAATCATAATAGAATATGTCACAAATTTATGTTGAGATCTTTGTTGTTTTAAATAAGGTTGTGTCAAGAGACCTAATCTATAATTGGGTTGTGCCATGTGGCCTAATCCCAAAATGGGTCGCTCCATGTAAATTATAGTGTGTGATGCAACCTGGTCTTCTATTGATATGGCTTTATAAACTTTCTCCCCTCCACATTTAGACATTCCTAAATATTGTTGTATTTAAAGGTGCTTGTGGGTTGAATCTATCTTTGCATGATTCTATTATTTCTAGTTATTTTCAAATTGTGTGATAATGACTTAAGGAATTTCATTAAATGCATGTCCATAGTCACTTAGTTTGATTTTTTCAGCACATTGACAAGATAATAGCTAGTTTCCTAAAGGTTAACTTTAAGGTGTGATATTTCAAATTTGAATGTGGTGGACTAGGCCATATTGTGTGGCTTAGTCCATGGATTAGTTTGTGACATTCTACCTAATCCAAGGTGGTTGATGACCTGGAGATATGAACTAATCCATACTATGGTGGGCTTTAATGGAATTTATCTAATGGGTTATGGGTATGTGTGCCAAATAGGTCAAACTAAGCATTAGATTGTATTTATAATTTATCTAAAGTTTATGGAACAAGCTACAAATTACCAGGTGTAAGTTTTTATGTCAATATTTTTTATCATGCTCTACAATCCATTATCAACATGAGAAAAAGGATTACAAAATAAATCCAATAAGTAGTATGTGCCTAAAAAAGTGGTAGAAAATGAGCCCGCACGGGTAGTAGAGTTGGCTTGGGCAGTGGGTTTTCTCCCCATTGGTCTCAGGTTCGACTCTACTCCTGGGTTTAAGAGGTGGGACTTCTTGCAGGCGGGGGATCTCACCCGTAGGGGACTAGGCTTGCCCTAGCTCGCCCCAGGTACCTAAGATATGGGTCATTGGGCTAGGTTGTTGGGACATCCCTATTGAAAAGAAGAAAAAAAAGTGGTAGAAAATGAGTAGAATAAATAAAGAGAGAGGAAGGAGAGAAGGAGAGAAGAGGACACAAATAAAGAGAAAGTTTAATCTCTAGATAATGGCATGAATGGATAGTTTATAATAAATGATTAAACCCCATCCCTTGTCCTTGTTGAGACTCTATATGTGTTTTTTATTTCAGTACTATTAATCTCCTTTTGCATTAGTTTTCTTTGTTTACTAGAATCCTAGTGGCTTCAAAATGAATGTGGTACTTTGAGAGAATGTTATTTAAGTGTAAACTCATCAATGCAATCATGTATGCTGTATGTTATGATAATTGATCATAGTTTTGATCAAACGATTAGTGTCGCCAATGTCAAGTTTCTACAAGAATATTCTATTTTATAAAAACCAAAGTTTTGGAGTGGATCACTTTGATCCTTAGAGGATGAAATCAATTTTCTCACCTTTCTATGTGGTTTGAAAGTAGTTTTGATATTTTTTATTTAAATTTACTAAACATAAATTATTAGAAATGGCTTTAATTAATGTAATAAACATAAAAGGAATGCTTGTTGTTTTGCATACACATCTACTCCTCACATGACATGTGTTGATCAAACATTACATATAAGTTCATTAACAAGTCCATACTTACAAAAAATATCAACTCAAGACAACACATTTATTTGGAAGTCATCAAGATTCTACCAAAGAGAACTATTGCAAAGGAAAATTAAGAGATTTTATTGAAAATAATAAACATTTTAAAGTATAAAGGCCCAATATCATGTTTAACATGCATATTTTTCCATGATCTCTACAAAGCCCTTGAGAATTCCTCTAGTAACATACAAGTGACTCAGAACTTACCCTAGATATAGATTGGCTCATGACAACCACAAAGAGCCAAAAATACCCCCGCAAATGACTTTCCTTAGGAGAAGTAAGGACCTTTGTAAAATCTTGACAAGGCAAAGGATGTGATTTAAGCCTTTCCTAAAAACTAATCATTCACACCATTAATCAAATACTGAATTTTCGCTATCTTTGTATCCTTTCCTTTATTTTCATCATTTCTTTTAGAATTTCTACTTCATTGTTCTTCTCTACCTATTGGTTATTTCATAATTGTCTTGCTTGTTGTTGAGACCCCTTCCCACCCTTTCATTTTCTCATTACTCCTCTTTTTCTAAATATTCCTTTGCACCTTGCATTTTGCTCACATCCCTACCTCCTATCCTTCTCTACTCTCTCACTTTCCTCTCTTTTGTTCCTCCATCTCTGCAAATTGATCATTCTTTATTTTCTCTTTTTTCTACTTTCTCATGTATTTCCCTTAAATAAAATAAATCAAATTTCAATTTAAATTTATCTTGCAACAATTTTTCTTCATTCTTCCTTACCTTTGTTTTAACTTGGTTATGTTTTTCCTTTTTTTGACCATATAATCCCTTCTTCCTCTCAATTTTTTAAACATTTTGTTTTTAACTATCTCACATTTTTTTCTCTTGATGGTGCCTCTTTTTTTCTTCTTTACCTTTTATTAAATTAACTCTTCTTTCTACGTTAATGTGACCCTTTCAAATCCTCATTTTTTTATTCTTCTTGATAGCTTGTATTTCTTTATATTTATTTTATCACATTATATTTATGTTATTTTACTAAGTATATTAATTTATTTCTATGGTATATCTGGATATTTTTTTGATTAAGGGTATATCTTGATATTGTTATTATTGCATGTGAGGGAAAATAAAGAAATTATTGTATACCTTGCCTTCTATTTCAACCTTTGTTAAAGCTTGATGAAGAGGAAGCAAACCCTATGTTCCTCTTGATGTAGTTTCTCACAAACCAACAACATAACAATAACATTCATGGAATCCTTTTGAAATAGCTTCCAATAGGTCTTATTTATAGATTTTGAAGGTTTTAGATAAATGGTGGAGATTGAATCTCAAGATCAAGAGTTATGGATCTATATGAGGATTGGAGGAAGGAGATAATACCAAGTGACACTTCATGATGGGTGGATTTAGGTGAGCCAAGGATTGACATAATTTTGATGGCTAATATTTTATTATTTGGATCAAAGTGTTAGGATTACATCTTCTCAAACATATGTGAGAAGATTTATGGGGAAGAGGCTTATTACAATTATCCTATCACACATGTGTGAGGATAGACGAGGAAGAGGATGTGTGGTATGTCCTCTCACACATGTGTGAGAGATATTGTTATGGAACTTTTTCCCCAAAGCGAAAATAAAGTTATGAAAGAATTAAAGGGAGATAGAAAAATAAAGGATAATATGATCCTTTTTTTAAAATAAATAATATTTAAGAACTCTTTTAAAGAGGGAGAGATAATTATATTTATTAAATAATTATTATTTTGAACACAACGATGTGTTGAGAGAGGGGGTGAATCAACATTTCTTAAAAATTAACCATTATCATTTGTAGATTAATAATGCATCACATAAACTAAAAAATTATAAGAGAACGCATGCATCATATAAAGACACCGGGATTTTTTACGTGAAAAACCCAATGAGGGAAAAACCATGGTGAGGATTAACTCACGATATATGTCGCTCATTGCTAACAAGAATTGCAAAGTTGTTTAAGACTCACTACCTATGGAATTGAAAACTAAGGATAATAGCCTTATAAGAGCAAGATACAAATGCCCTAATGAGACTCACTATCTCAAAGTAGGGTACATAAAAATTAGAATGAGAAAATTGGATATGAACTGCTATGAAAAATAATCCTAACACATGTTGATGTTGCAATCACTTTGTCGCACAATTAATACTTCGCACACTTTATATTTTACATTCTACTTAATCATAATTCACTCTCAATCCTTACATTCACAAATGAATTGATCTTCTATATATATCCTCCACAACGATTCAAAACCTCAATTAGGTCAACTCCAAGATGACTTTGGTGTAGGAGCACCTAGGCTAACCTTCATTGTTTGGAATTTTGGCTTGTATCTAACCTTAGCCAAGTTAGAATGTTTGAGCATATTTTTTTTGACCTTAGATGGTCTTGCTTTTGTTTGGGCTAGGTGACCTTAGTCCTTAAGACTAAGGTCACACTATTTTCCATAGTTAATAAGTTAGATTTCTTAATGTTTATTGTCTAGGGGAGTAGAGTCTTTAAGTTGTTCAAATGCTTAATGAGGTTGTAATGATGCCTTAAGGCCATTTATGGAGTTGGTTCCTCGAATTCTTGAGGGAAGGATGGTCCTAAGAAATAGGCTCAAAGCATGGAAAAATATGCCAAAGGTTAGAAGGCAGTTTGTATTGTTTGTTGCATGCAATCTGGTTACCCTTGGATTCCCTTGGGAATAGGAAGTGGATGAGGAATTCGACCAACAAGCCTAGAATCATGGAGTGGGCATCCATTATGACGAAAGACTCGAATCATTGAGTAGAGAGTAGTGTTTTGTAAAAGGAGTTAGTCGTTTTTGCAAGGAAGCTTTCATGAATGAGAAAACAAGCAAGTCTGCAAATTCTGTGTTTTCTGGTTGATGTCGATTGTTGTTGAGTGTATGTGACTGTAGATACTTCAAATGTACTGAATTAGTATTAGAATTGTGTTGATAGCATAGTTTTAAGTTGTTTCCATTTGTTAATCAAGCTAGTTTAAGTTAGATTTAGTGTTACTTGAGTCATTTTTGTGGTAGAGCTCCTGCTGGTCCTGTCCTAACTAGTTGGTGTTCTCATGGCTCCCCCATGAGCTCTAACCTTGGGAAACACCTGAGGAAGGATGTAATGGTAGGGGAGTTAGTAGTGTACATATTTAGTAGTGTTAGGAAGCATGACAGTGAGTGGAGAAGCTTCTTATAGCTGTTGATCTCTAGGCGAGCGAGAGGAGCCCGGTTAGAGAGCTAGAGAAGAAACTTTAAAGGTTTCTTGCAGGAAAAGGCCATACAGTACGATTTCAGTACAGTTCTAGGAGGGTTAGGGATATTTCTTGATGTGAAAGGAGTTTAGAGATCTAATGGAGTCATTAGAGTAAGGTTTGAAAAGGAAAAACAGTGAATTCCTAGAAACTAGGTCTTCAAACCCTTCACACCCTAGGTTATAGGAATCTCCTGTACGAACCCTGTAAGACCAGGAGACCAATTGGGAGATTTAAAAATATTAAAAGGGTACTCAAATATTTCTTTATATTTATAGATTCTTTGGAATTATTTTGCAAACAATAGCAATTTAGGACTGGTAAAGACTACTAGAAATAGGCCTAATTTGAGGTCTTCTAATGGTGGAAACTTGAATCCGACCAAAACAAGGCTCAAGAACCTATGGAAATGGTTTCATTTTGCAATGTTATGAAGGTCCTGACAAGCATGAACACCCCTGCAATGAGGAGCAATGGAGAATGAAGATATTCAAGAAAAAGACACTTAGAGTTCTCTAAGTGAGGAAGGAAAGTGAGCAGGAAATTGAACTTGTGAAATGTTGTCTAACCTCCAAGGTGAAGCATAAAGGGAGAGCTCTTAGAACAGAGCTAAGATTGGACTTAGTTTCCAATCAGGACCTAGAGGAGACTAGGTTCCTAGAAGAGACTAGCTAGGTCTCTCAACAAGGTGCAAGCAAACCGAGGAGCTCATACATCAGACTTTTTCTAGAAGAGACATTTGACATCACATTGGTTGGCTCTAAACACATATAATTTTGAAAGAATTAACTATGGATATATGGCAATATAAAACCCAAAATAATCATAACACATTGTTCAAACCAAAGTTACTTAATCATAAACAACTACTAATGAAGGAAACAAGTTTGTCAACCCAAATAAAGAGAACACTACCAAACTGCTATTTATTCATCTTTACACACCCGGGGAGAGACCAAAACCATCATGAAAACAAAGAAGTATGAATTAAAGATCATGAAAAATATCTCCTCAACATTCTCCTAAAAATATTGATCATCATATGATGACACAAGAGGAGAATCCCACTGAATATACAAGAGTCAAGCATTTCAGACAAATTGTAACACATTTTTATTCAAAGACTGATCTTGTAGAACACCAAAGCACCTAAAGATACACATTAGAGAGTATTTAACATTATTTATCATGTCTACAAAATCACAAAGCCAATACTTTACTTTCAGAGGAATGCAAAGTATCTAATTGCACCAATGTCAATACATTATATTGCCAGAGTGCAGATTAGAATAGTGTTACTTGTAACTTGCACTATAGAAAGTGTGATGACTTGATTTCCTGGATATGGAACCTTCATAGATTGAATATTATATCATCTAAACCGCAAGATTGAATATTTCTCAATGGAAGGATGCAAAAAATCATGACTTTGTCTACATTTTGAATGCTTTAGTGAAACTGTTGCACCTTATTTCTATGTGGTACATCAAAATAAAATTATATCAATATAGACATATTGTGGACTCATCAAGGCATGTGTATCATCCTCCACATCACACCTAGTTACCATATTAAACATTATTCTTCTTTATACAACTCTATAGACTTGCATCAACTGATATCACATCATAGCAACTCTCTTTGGAATATGTACATTCTTCAACATATACATTTGACATCAATGACACCCCATATCGGGTTGACATCAATAAAAACACCTATTGCCAACAATCTCCCCCTTTGTCATTGATGACAAAACACAAAAGCTTCTCTCCCCCTTTGACATCAAGGACAAAGGGCATGAAATCTATAAACTCTCCCTTATTGTATACTTCCCTTGAGATGGAGATTCCAAAAAGTAGATGCTATGTATAGAAAAAGAACTAAAAAAAGATACTTTAATTCTTCACAACATTGTACAAGGAATAAACTATCTTTTCTTACTCCTTCATAGCTTCTTTAGAAGGTAGGATATCCTTGTAAATTACCTTTAGTTGCTCCATAGTTGCAACCCAATTTGTTTTTACTGAATCAAGGATATGATTTTGACATTCAAATTCCATGCATTATTCTTTGGCCTCATTCATTTTGTTAAGGGATTTTATTTTCTAACCCACCTGCACTTCTTTGACCAACAATCCAAATATTGATGCAAGTCACACATTGACTGCTTCTCTCAACAAACTAAATTGTTTCTTTAGCTTCTTTGGTTCAATATCAATGCCAACTACACATGAAGATTTTTAATTTGTGCCTTGGTGAAACCATCCATATCTTTTGATAAGTCATATGTTCTTAGCCAATTGTGTAATTTGTGACTCAATAGAGTCAATTTGACCTTTGATGTCTTTGGTGGAGCTTGGCCATTTCAAACAAAATTGATAAAGAGTTGTTGCTTCATTCACACAATCCTTAAACATTTCTATATTTTCTTACAATTTATTATGTGCATTAGCACACTAATCAGAAGCTTCAACCATTCTCTTATCTTTTATCTTTCTCAAGGCCTCTTGTTCTGCCTTAAATTCTTTAAGGGAGAGGAGTGATCCTTGAAATATTCCATTGAGATCTTTAGGTTTTATTCCAAAGGCAAGGAGCCATCAATTTTTACCTCTAGTAAACCTTCCTGCATAATTTTCACAGCATTATCAATCAATTCACTTTTCTTCATATGCTCTTATAGAATTTCCTTCCTTACCAAAGCATTCAAAACAACACCAAGTTGTAGCTTATGGAGTGGAGAAATGTTTTCCAAGTCAACTTGTCCCTCAAGAGTGGGAATTTGTAGAAGTTAAGGTGTAACTATAGGTTGAAACTACATCTAAATCCCTAGTAAGTCCTTGAAAGAATATGAGGATGAGGAGCCTTGACCAACATCCACAAAAGTATTTTTCTTCTCAACCACCTTTTCTTTTGCATTCTAAGCATTTTATGGATTATCCTCTTTCATTTGATCATCATTTCTTGAACATTTTGGAGGGGGGACATTACGTTTCTTTCCAAAATTAGTGTTCCCTAGAGGAGAGACACTCTTTATTCTAAACACATGTACCTTGTGCAGTTTTATTCTTCGAAGAAGTTATTTCCTCATTTTGTTTGACATTCACATTATCTTCAGTCACATTTCCCTCAAAAATTGATGAATTTGTGTCTTGAATAGGCACATCAAGCATATTTAAAGTATCTGGAGGAGTTTGATCACTAATGATTTCAACATTCTTCAATCCTTCCAAAAAAAAATTGTCTTTTCTTTCGTTTCTTTTTCCATCCTCTTAATTTCTTCTTTATCATCCCCCATTAGAGTATTTATTATTTGTTTGATTTTGAATTTTTGTGCTTGATATTGAGATGGTTTGACTCTTTCTTCATGAGAAATGGATACAATGACCCTTTCTAATGCATATTGCCTCATCCTTGCTTCTCTACAATAACTTCATTCCTTTTATTACTTAGTACATTTACAAGGCTTGCCAAAATTTGATCAATGATTTCATTTATCCATATTGAAGTTGCTCATATACATAATTATTGCTTTCTCAATTGTAGCCTTGTCAGCAGGGGACATTTCATCATAAATTTCAGAAACCTTTTTCATTGCATCATGTTCTACAATTGCATTGATAGTAGCCTCAAGCTAAAGAGGCTCATGCTCTTGTGTCTTCAGAGGGATCTTCTTCTTTTTCTTTTTCTTTCCCTCCTCTTTAGATGTTTCTTTTTCTTCACCTTGTCTTGTTCTTTTTGCTCTTCTCTTTAGAATGCAACCATTCATTTCATCTTCTTCATCATCAACCACATTCACAAGAGTGATATTTTCCCTACTAGCCTTCTATTTAGGTCTTGGTTTCTTCTTTTTTGCAGTCTTAGTTTCCACTGGTGCTTCAATAGTAGTCCTTCTACTAGTAGAAGGAGTTTTGGTAGGTCTTGAAGTTTTAACAAAAATAGGGGTAGACCTACCTGATCTCCTTGGTTATTTTGGATTTTGTGGAGTGGTGGTGGGAGCTTGTGACACATTCACAAAACCCTTATAAATTTCAATCACCTTTTTTAAATCTGGCATCATCTTTCCTAATTTCTTCTTCACCTTTTCTTCTATACTTGCTTGTTGGTTATTTCATTATAATTCCCAATCCTTGCAAAAGAAGGATCCTTAGGTTTACCGAGCAAAATATCAGCATATGCACTCCAATTTTCTTAGGGAAGTTCATAGGGAAACCTTGTAATTCATGAAGTCCTAGGTTCAATCGCTTCCATGTAGCATTTGTCTTTGTCCACCATTAATGGTGATTTCATTTTTGTACCTTTCTATAACTTGAGAGGGTATCTTGTCCTTCCTTTGCATTCACTCTGGAAGGTTTTAAACAAACCCCCCAATAAAATTGTGTTACGTTGATTGGTGTTTGGAAGCTTAGGCATGTATTCTCTAATTTGATGTGAAACAAGGATGTCCCTTCTTCGGAGCACATTCTCCAAACCCACCAATTCTTTCATAAAATATAACATAAGACAAATGATTAGGGAGTTGGATACCAAAAGTTGTAGTGTGATTATTTGGTTCTGTGAGCATGATCAAAACCTAAGATAAACATGATTAAACTACAAGAATTAACCAATAGCTAACTAGTTAATTCAAGCTCTCGATGGAATTCTTGAAAACATTAAACTAAGAAGCCATAAACATGAAAAAAAATAAAAATTCATAATGCAAACCTATTTAATGCCTCAAACCTCATCCCATTGGAGGATTGGTGTTGCATTGATGTGGAATGTTAGCCCTTTCCCAATCCCTTGGTTGAAACAAGCTTTCAAATGGATTTCACTGATGAAGATTGATGAAACCGGATGAAAGATAAGCTCATGAAGAATGCTAAATGATAAAATTCTCATGAAGAATGCTCTAAACATTTAGTATAGTGCAGTTACTCTAAATGAAAATGGATCCTTTTCTCATAGAAATGAGGACTATTTATAGGAAAAATAGTTGAATCAATGGTCAAGATTGAACAAATCAATCAATGGATGAAAATCAATAAGAGGGGATGGCAGGGGTTAAGAATTCCAATCAATGGATGAGTTTGCAAGTTGACAAGGATCAAGGATTATGGCTCAAATCAACTTGAAGAAGCACAAATCCTAAAAATTAGGAAGTTGTTACAAGATATTTCCCATTTTGGAGGAGTAGAAATGGAGGAATATTCCTTTGCAAGTGGGAGGGTGAGAGAAATTAGCTAATTAAATGATTAAAGCATTATTTAATTGTGCATGATGGAGGAAATTAGGAATTTTATTAAATAATTAACTTATTTAATAAAATGGGAATTAATGACATTCAATTAAATAAATAAGATTATTTAATTAAATGAGAGGACTTAAGGAGTTTGATTTAAATAATTCACAATATTTAACCAAACAGGGTGAAAATTAGCATGGAAGGGGGTGAATTAACCTGATAAAATTGATCATCCAATTAATAAAATAAAATGATGAATTTATTCAAACAATTAAGATTATTTAATTAAATGGTCGAAAAGAGGTGAATCAAGGCGAAAAAGTGTTAGTAATCAAATTCACACATGCAATATCAATTAAGATGATTTTACGTGTCTACATTTTGCTCCTCTTTGAAGCAAGGTACATGCTACATTGGTTCAAAGACTGGCACTTTTTAGATCAACACTGCTGCTTAGATCAATTTTTTTTTTTTTAAATCAATTTTTCAAATGCCCCATTGTTGCCCTAGTGAATTTTTTTGTTGGAATACTACCCCCTTGAGAGATTGAGTGAAATTTTTAATTTTTAGGTCAAGAAATAAGCTCTAAGATGTGAAAACATGCTCAAGACCCTAAAAAATGCCTCAAAATAGGCTTCATAGCTCAAAATTTGATTAAAAGGATTAAAAATCCCATTTTCCCCTCAAATTAGGTCAAAAACCCTAATATTTAGGTTTAAATAGGAGTGCAAGGGTCATTTTCAAATCATTTGCACACTCTGCTTTAGTGAATTGTTGTTGATTTTTCTTTGACACTTTGACATGATGGTTGATCCAACACTCCCTCGGCACCTCATGGATAGGGTACATGAGAGTTCCAGTAGCCCGCCAATGTAGGGCCCCTGATGCACACTTCAAAACTTTTTTCATTTTTTTCGCATTTATTTCAAGTTGAATTAGGTTAGATAATTGCATCACAATATTGTGATGCCTTTGTCACGGTCGGTGATAGAATTGTGTTGTTGTGATGCATTTTTCATAATGCATCACTATGGTCAATATAGGTTTAGAGTTGCAATTTTAAGATAGTGTCACTATTGTAAAATAACGGTGCAATGGGCTATTTTTGTCCAACGATGCAATTGTAAAATTATGACGCGATTGTAGGATAGGGTCACAATGAGTAATTTTGCTCCCACGACACTTTTGAATGTTGATGCATAATTACATATAGCGATGCAATTGTCAAATTGTGCCACAATTGTAAAATTGGTGCATAATTGTTGATTTAGGGTTTTATTATGTTTTAGCAAATTTTATGTTGTTTGCTTCATGCGTGTAGGAGATCATTCGATTTCTCATGTCCCATGAGTGTAGGCCTAGCATTTTTTCTCACATTCACCATTTTGGGGATGATGAGAACTTCCTTGGCGCGATTGGATTAGGGTTCATAACTCACATGCCAAAGATCCAGACCCATTTAGTGATGGAATGCATTAGTGGAGCGTTGGCATAGCAATACTTCCTCATTTCACCTTCCCGCTGGAGAGGCCATGACACTAGAGGATGTGAGTCTCAATCCATAAGGAGAGTGTTACCCATGACACCAATGCAGGCTAGGATGCGATTTTTGATATTCTTGGGTTGGACACCATTTAGATAGACAACCACTAGATCAACCTACGAAAGTACAGAGGGCAGGTTCTTGATTTGACACTGATTATCAAAGATCTGATCAGGGGAGTATTGGTGCCTGATAGATGAGGCAAAGCATTCAATTTCAGTTGGGGACTTGCTTGGGTGGGGATGGTATAAAGGATGACACTCTATGCTTGGGGTCCCATTATTCTCGCCTCCTTATACCATGATATTCATTAGGTCATCTATCTAAGAGGATGAAGTCTAGGGGCTAGCGTCACACTTTTGCACATTTGGGCCTGGGGGCACATCATTGTGCTTCAACCTATTATTACCCTTGTTGACATCGATCTAGATTAGCCTATTGTTTATAGATACAAAGCTATCACCACCTTGCAACACACAAGCACTACATGGATCCCCTATTGGAGGCGAGTGATACATGACATGATAGTGATCCAATGGAGGTCATGGATTCAGGCCCATCCATGGTATGATGACTAGGAGAAATTATTCTACACTCATCAAAATAGATACATTCTTAGGCGAGAGCACACTATGGTGGAGAGATATCTTCCTGATCGAGTGGCCCATCAGCTCGGTGAGGTGCAAGATACAATGTTGCCTACATACAAGGCTATATTTGCATGAACTATGCAAGAGATGGTATGGGGACAACAGGTCCCTTTTCAGGTGGCCATCAACAACTTTAGAGCACTCATATCATGATTATGGGTATATGCTAGTTGGCCTTATGATGCAAGGACCACTCCTTAGGATGCATGATTTTTACAACATGCCTCAATACGACTCACAAATCCAGCAGGCGAACAGGTTCTCGGTAGGGGTCAAGGATAGAGATAGGGTAGATGACAGGGCTGAGCATGGTAGCCTCCATGGGATGGACACGATGGAAATGTACCTGAAGATGAGCACCAGAAAGAGCAGAGACAACAAGACTAGGGTGATGGTCAATAGCTAGGGGTGGGACAGGTGTCATGACAACCTTCATTGATTCATCCATTGTGATAGGCACCACCACCACCACCACACTAATAGTAGTAGTAGCAGGGACAAGGTCCCAATCCTCATGACACATAGATCTTAGCTTTGATTGTTGAGAGAGACATACTGAGATAGGAGTGAGACCAAGTGCTCCAACTGGTGCAGGAAGTGATTGGAGAGCATGACCAAGACCATCAACAGGTCCAATGACTAATGATTCAATTAGCTCAGTAGACAGGTCACTGATAGAAGTTAGAGGATGCTACCATCTAGACTTAGGGACAGGTGGTCTCGACACATATGTATGGACAGGCCATGGCAGAGGCTATCTATTATCGCACTTTGTACTATATAGATGTTTTTGCTCATTAGAAATAGCCAAATTTTTTGCAGAGAAAAGTGACACTTAGCAACTCAAGGGGACCTTTAGTTCATTAGCCTATGAGTAGCGGCCAATTGTAGCCTTCGATGGGACATCAAGATTAGTCCCATCATGAGGATCATCAGAGCCGAGGATAGCCTCATATAGACACTTTTTTGATATATAGCCCTGATTTGATATGTATATACATTCATTGGATGATTTTGATAGCCTCATGTATACTCATTTTTTATGACAACACACATTGACTTAGATTTTGTATCATGATAGTCATATTTTGATGAGATACATATGAGATGATTTGATGTGTCATTTATGATGTGATGTTACTTTATTTCATGCTTGATGATCATGTATGGATGCATATGTTTATGTTATGGATGTGTACCTTTATTATGTATTTTTATGATTCATGATGTGATTTTCTATGGATGTATGCAATGTATGGCCTATGATATGAATGAAAATGTGATGGATTATTTAGTTTCCTTTTCACTATATTTTCTATATGATATGTCATGATGATGCAAGATGTTCATGTTATGAGATGGACACATTTATTTTTGTGTATTTTCTATGCGATGACAACATGCTATGATTATGATTTATGTAGGATGTATGTATGTTGATGGTTTGTGGATGCAGGATGGATGCATTCATTATTTTTGCTAATTTTCATGATACCCTGTTAGAGTGGAAAGAAAATACAATAATAAAATGGATTGACCATGGATTTTGAGATTGATTCAGAAGTCCAACAAGCCTATGATTCTTTGAGACTTTATTAGATATGGCAACAAGAGATAATGATTTGCTTGTTTTAGGGATTGGGATACTTCATCATTTCATTCCTTATTTTTGATATAACAAATAGACATGATGCATCAAGGTATTTTAACAAAAGGGAAATAGAGTCCCACCTTTTGGGAGATGGAACTTAGGACCTATTTTGTACTTCAGTTTGTTAGGAAACCAAGATCCCTCAACTAAATGACTCGATTGAAGGATGGACTAGGGATTTCCTTGTGTGATTAGATGGGGGTCCACCATTAAATGAAGCTTCAAAGGAGAAATGCAAACTCTTATGCACAAAACCCTTGAAACTTGAAAGTATTAAATCAAATTCACAAACAACATGAAATAAAAAAGTACCTGGAAGAATGGAGAGGTCAAGACAAGGTCTGAAAGCCCTAGAAATCTATTGTTTTAAGGTGCATTGGGACTCATATGTCAAGTAGGGTGATTTAGTTCTACTACACGAATCTAGGCAGAATTAAGAATCTTCTGGTGAATGTTTAGGATCTACAAAAAGCTGAAAAAAGGGCTATAGTGGGACTCATACACCTAGAGGGGAAATTTAGTCCCATTACTAGGGTTTGAATAATATTTTTGTAGCCTTTGTGATCTTCTGTAGCTTTCATCATGTCTGATTCTTCAAGTTTGAAAGTCTGAATTCTAGCCTGTAGGTGAGTTTCTATGAAGATGACAACTTCTTGAATACTTTTACAACTTTGTCTTCAAAGGATCTTCAAACTCCAATTCACCTAGATTTGCAAACACACATCAAGAGATAAAAATGTTGTGTTAGGGAATAGGAGTTTGCCTTGGTCAAACCTTGTTTTGGTAATTAAACCTTGAAATGAAATAGAAAAGCATGAAGGAATGACGAATGAACAAATGTAATGTTGCAACTCACCAAACCCTTGAAACAAAGGCTACAAACTTGTGTGAAATGAATCCAATGGATGTAGATCTTGACTCTTGATTGAATTCTTTAAAGATTTGTCTTGAATGCTTGCTTGAATCATGAAAACTCACATCACAAATGTTAGCTCACAAACACACATGATGCATGAAGACTTTGACATGATGCTTGAATCTTGAATGTAGCTCCAAATGCTTGATGATTTGCTCTTGAATGCTCTTGATCTAATAGAATTTCCTTAGGAATGATTGAATGAAATTGCTAAAGGATTTGAAAAACTTGCTAGGAGAAATTATGTGAAATAACCTTGTATTTATACTTGTTTACACCTAACTTCCTAAAATTACAACACTAAAAGCTGACATCAGATCTAGGATAATAAAATCATGCCAAGAATTTGAATTAAAATAGGTCCAAGTTAAAGCGAGACTCATACGCCAGATTGGGCATATGAGTCTCAATGGCTAAAACCTAAGACACAAATTTCAAGAAGTGTCTTGTTCAATGTAACATTTAAAATTAGGTTTCGAGACCTAGGTGGGACCCATACGTCCAAAGGGGCGTATGAGTCCTAGATCCCTAGATCTGGAATAAATAACCAAAAACATTGAATTATGATTTTCCATTTATGATATCCCAGGATTATCCTCAAAAAAATGGATTTAATTAGGCTTGTGGATGCAAAATAGGACCAATTAAGGCATAAACAAACTAGATTTTAATTAAAAGGGCCCAAAACTTAATGTGAATATGTAAAAAAATATTACAACACCAAATTAAGGCATCACTTAGCTCATCTTATCAATTATTCCCAAAATAAGTGAGGAAAAGGGATACTTTTTTCGTCACTACAGTATTGATAACTAGGATGGCGTTGTATCTAATGTGATGGACTTTGAATTTGCAAACAAATATGAGTATCATTGCTCACACCTGACATACGAAAAACCTTGTTGGAATGTAGTTTAGAAGTTTAGAAAATTTTGGACCAAAGCATACACAATAGTCAACAATTTATTCAAAACAACCTCCCTACACACAACAAAGCAAGTATTTTGCCAAGGTTATATTACAAGAACATCCAACAAGCACAAAAAATGAAATATAATGATAAATGCCCCATTCCTTTCTCTCTAAATTATTTTGATAGACATCATCGAGAGGTCCTCAGAATGGGTCAATAAGATAAACCATAAGGAAAGATCAAAATGAACAATCAGTCAGTGTTATTTATATCTCTTGCCAAAGTAACTAACTAAAGTGATTTCCATCCATTGTAGGAAGGATGCATCCTAGGACATGTTTATCGGATGTTTTGACTAAGACTAATTTTTTGATAGGCCATTGATACAAACATTACCGACTTGTTTACTCATGATCTAGACTTTAGATTTTTCACATTTAGGTTTACACTTTATGAATTTCCATACCTGTTTCCACTTGTTTTACCAAAGGTTGAAAGTGACGACCGATTTATTATGGATGGAAGGTTATTGGGGGTGAAAGCGAAATGTGATGGGTGGTTTTGAACCTTTTTAGAATATTTCAATTTTTTTGATGTTTTGCAATGTTCTGAGGCTAATTTTTTATCTTTTTTGAGTATATGTGAATATTTAGGTTTTCAGGGTATTTGAGGTTGTTTAGGATTTTTGAATGTTTTCTAATGTTTTAGGTTTTTCAAGTTTTTCAAATGGTTTTGTGTTTTTTGAGTTTAGACCTATACCTAAGGGGAAATTGACCTAGTGCCTCGGGGGCTCATCAATGATGGCCTTGCCTACGTTATACATGTAGAGATGACGTAGTTCGATTGACTATGAGCAATAATTATTTATTGATGAGATATGAACATTGATGGATAGTTTATTATGATGGACTCCTAAAGATTGACCTAATGCCTCAGGGGTGCATCAATGATAGCCTTGCCTACGTTCAAGCTTAGAGAAAATGTAGTTCAACAACCATGTTTTTGATGTTTTTGACTTGCTTAGAAATATTTGATGTGATTTTGATGTTTTTGGATTTTTGAGGATTTTTTGCAGCTATTTTTGGATTTTTTAGAGATTTTGCAAATAACCTTAAGATATACAATAGTTTGATCTGATGCAAGTATAGAAAAATTTCCCCAGTATTCTAAGAGACATTATCTCAACATAGGTAGGATAAACTGACCTTAGTAATGTGCCAAGAAGTACTAAAGGGGAATATTATACTTACCCAATATCTAGCTATAATACAAATATCGATGGGTGATAGGATAAAAAGATGTAATAGGATGAAGGATGAATGTGATGGATGGTGAAGCATGATAAGTCAAAGAGTCAAGGGTGGATGGATAGTGCTTATTTATGCAAGGCATATATTTGCTAGGTTTTCACCAAGGTACTTGCCCAAAGTGCCACCGAAGTGGTTTTTGTTGTCATTTCATGCCCCCCTTTGATGTCCCTTCATTGATCATAAATCTAAGAGATTTCCTACGGACCATATTTCATGTTCTTCTCCTTGAGGTTTTCTAAACTTTTCTAAGTCCTATAATTTCAGGTTTTTGAGTTGTCACTTACCTGCTTACTTGCATGCTTTCTCCATCGCTCCCTTCCTTAGCCTTTTTCTTCTAAGTATTTCAAGTTTCGGCCTTTGGCCTTACCCTTTACCTTCTATAAATATCTAAAGGTAAGCCTTGATCCTTATCTCCAACCACTGAAGCTCATTTAAGTTTTAAGATTTGGCTAAGTCTTTTACCTTGTCCGACTTCAGGGGTCAGCCTTCCCTCTTTCCCCTTACTGATTCCCTTTCCTCTTCCATTTTTTCATTTCTTCTTTCAGATTTCGGCCTTCGGTCTACTGATATACCATAGGCTCCTTCATTATTCCTCATGGGATAATAGGATTCTTACTGCTACACCACAAGCTTTAAACATTCAGCCTGCGGTATTGCGAGCTTACTCTTAAACAATCTCTTCTAGCTTACCGCTCTACCACTCTTCTTGACCTTTTTTGTCATGGTATAGCAAGATTATTATCGCACTACTGCTCTTCATGATCCTTGTCCTCATGGGGTGATGGGTTGTTCCCCATTATACTGCACTATTCCTCTTTTGTTGTCATGATATTGTGTTTTATGGTCTAATGGAGATTTCTTGTGCAATCAACGGTTTAGATGTGCCCTGACAAATGAATCTCAATTATTCCCTGCTAGCCCATGGGAGACCGTCATATCTAGGATTTTGGAGGGATAGCGAGCATGAGCCATGTGGCATCATCACCATCGTTTGCTAAACTATTGGAGGCATACAAATATTTAATGAAATATTTATTCATGACTATGGAGGGTTAAAGAGCGTGCTACTAAAAGGATGTTATGCACATGAAAAATTGCTCATCGAGATGTTCTAATCCCAACCATCTGTTGTCGTAGAGGGATACACATTATGATCACTAGTTAAGTGGTTAAGGAGGATGCATGTTGGTGGTCGTTGGGTTGATTTGGGTCATTTCTCGTTAGCTCATGATTGTAGATCTAAAACGTACAAAAGAGGGCTAGTGGGCAAGCAACATGTGTCATGGTGGGCCCGAGGCCTTAGTTTTCTTTGTATGGTATCAACGACACAAATTTAATGGAGGATAATCTAACAGTCAACTTGGTAATGTATTAAGACTACATGATAGTCGTTGATCATGATTCTCACACGATCAATGATCGTGTTTCAAAGTTTCATCGAGAATCTGATCTCGACCACTCACGCTTGATCTGATGGCCAACATTCAAATTTCAACAGCTAATTGATCTTATTTATGATAGATTTGCAAAATTTATTGTTCAACGACATCCTTAGCTACCATATCAAATCTGATCGACTTGGGTCAAATTTTTATGCCTTTTCAGCACTGCTTTTCATTTTTGGATGGAGCCATTACTCCTTGATGTGTTGTAGATGCCTTATCCTCTTGTTAGGGTATGTTGATTTGGATTTTCTTGTAGAATTTTTGGGCACCTATCCCTGAATTTATGAGTCTTCATTCTGGGGCTTGTTCGAGTTGTCAGAGCCTTTATGGCTAGTTAGGTTTCTTTGTAATGGGTGCAATTCAAATCTTTTCTATACCTAATCATAATTAATCTTTCTATAACCCTACTTAGGTTAGGGTTAGGGATTTGAATTCAACCCTCAGTTATGCTTGAACTATAAAGGCAACACTTGTATAATTTTTAAGGGTTCTTCCTCTGGCCTCTCTAGGGTTTTTCTATTGCAAACACTGCATTCCTTGCATTTTACCATTGTAAAGATTGCTTCTAAGCTTTATGTTAATAAAATCCTACTAATACCACTGTTATCTCTTTCATATTTGATTAAAATCCTTTTAACTTTGTGTTTGAGTATGTGTTTTAGTTGTTTCATTGATGTATAATGTTGTTTTGAATTAGTAAGAAACATATTTCTATCTCGGTATATCACCTTCCTTTAAATTTCATGTTCTCCTTCTATCCCTTTTGCTCTGTGATTTGTTAGAATAGAGTAGTGATAGGTTTCATGTGTTAGGTTAGACCAATACATTTCCACTTAGTTTAGAAGAGGAAGTTGGCCTTCTTTGGAGACTTGACCTCAATTTTCAAGGTCCCACACTTTGAGGTCATTTCCATTGTGTCATTAGAACACTGAACTCTTGTTCAGTAGGGTGCAGTTTTATGTGACAACATTTTTCACTAGAGGATGATTTTTTCTTTACCGTTTTCAATCCTTTTTCTATTTTTTGGATTTTTTAGATCTATACCCTTCAAGCCTTGGAATAAAACTTTTTAAGATGCAAGCTATTGATAGGCTCATGCAAGGGTTCTCCTTCAGGTATTAACAACTAATATGATCTTGAACCTTAACTAACTATTATGACAAATAGTCCTAACCAATTAGGCTCAAAATTCCCTTTCCTATCTAGATCAAACATATTCTTTTGATTCTCCTTCGATACAATATCTCCCACCTAGAAGAACCAACTTTTGATTTTATTATTATATATCCTTTTTAGTCGGTTCTTATAAGCCTATAAATGATTCAAAGAATTAAGACGACGCTCATCCAATAGCTCTAGCTTATTCAACTGGGACAACCTTTATTCTTCATCAGTAATAAGAGTTTACAATGATATTCTCAGTGATGGGAGCTTGACCTTGATGGGTAGGATAGCTTCAATTTCATATAACAGGGAAAAGGGTGTGGCACCTGTAGGTGTGCGAATATTGGTTTTATAGGCCCATAAGGTAGGTTTGAATTTTAGATGCCAATCACGACCAACTTTATTGATTGTCTTCTTGAGAATTTTTAGGATGGTTTTGTTCGAAGCCTCAGCTTGACCATTGCCCTGGGGATAGTATGGGGTTGAGAATCGGTGTTGGATATTGAACCTTTGGCATAACTCATGAACATCCTAATTTTTGAAAGGTGTTCCATTGTCTAAGATAAGGGCTTGTGGAACATGGTAGAAAGAAATGAGGTAGTGCAAGATGAATTTAGATATTTGTTTTCTCATGATGTAGGTCATAGGGATCGCTTCGACCCACTTTATAAAATACTCAATGGTTATAATAATAAACTTGTGACCATTAGATGAGGTAGGGGTGATCTTTCCTATTAGGTTGAGTCCCCACTACGAGAAAGGACAAGGTGTAACAATTGGTTGGAGTTCTTGAACCGGTGCATGGATAAGGTCCCCATGTTGTTGACATTGCATGAACTTCTTGGCATATTGGTGAGCTTTCTTTTTCATGGTAGGATAGTAGTACCCTATCCTCAATAGTTTCTTAGCTAAGGTCATACCACTTGAATGTAATCCACAGATGCCTTCGTGTAGTTCTTGCAATGCATTCAAATCTTCCTCTTGGTTAAGACATCGTAATAATGTACCTTTGAGACTTTGACGGTAAGCTTGTATCACCTAGGATAACAAATTGGGATGCTTTATCAACAAAGTTTTTCTTAAGGTTTGGAGTAATTTCAGATGGACAGATACCTCTGTGTAGGTAGGTGAAGATATTATGATACCAGGGAGAATTGGGACCAATAATTTCACATATGAATTCAGATTTTGGTACCTCAAATGCTAGTATGAGAAGCTAATCTATGAGGAATTTACATTTAAGAATGTTATGCGACATGTTTAACAAGGACCCAATAGTTGCCATGGTGTCAACTACTCAATTGCTAATGCGGGGTATTTGCTCAAATGTGATGTCGATGAAAAAATATTTGAGACTTTTCACCATATTTTTATAAGGTGTGAGCTTGTCATCCTTAGTTTGATAATCATCATTGAATTGATTTATGATTAGCTGTGAATCTCCATAGACCTTCAATTCATGTATTTTCTATTGTATTGCAATTCTCAATCCTATGATAAGAGCTTCATATTCGATGATGTTATTAGTGCATGGGAAAGATAGCCGATATGATTTAGGAATACAATCACCTTGTGGGGTGATGAAGATAATGCCTTCTCCAGATCCATGTTGTGTATTGGAATCGTCAAAGTACATCTTCAACAAATCCACTATGTTAAGGACAAAAATTGACTCATTAGGAAATTTAAACACCAATAGATTCTTTGCATTAATAGGTGCCTCTATCAGTTGATCTGTGATGACCTACCCCTTGATAGCCTTTTGCTCCACGTACTCTATATCAAAATATGTTAACATCATCACCCACTTAGGCATTCATCTCGTGAGAGCTTCCTTAGATAATAGATATTTCAATGGATCAATCTTAGCAATGAGCTTTACTTGGTGGGTGAGCATGTGGTGTCTAAACTTATGTGAGTTGAAAACCACTACTAAGCAATCCTTTTCAATGTATGAGTAATTCTTCTTGTATCCCACAAAAATCCTACTGATATAGTAAATTGCTCTCTCCTTCCCTATTTAGTCATGCTAAGCAAGAAGAGTACCCAAAGTTGTTGATGTAGCTGAGATATACAAAATCAAAGGTTTATTTAGTATTGGTCGCATAAGGATGAGAGGTGTCAGTAGATAATCCTTAAGTTGTTGGAATGCTTTGTCAAATTTCTCATCCCATTTGTAGGTTATCCCCTTGTGAAGAAGGTGAGAAAAGGGATGAATCTTATCCTCTAGTTGTGCTAGGAATCTCTTAATAGATTGCAATCTCCCTTGTAAACCTCACAATTGTTTCAGTGTTTGTGGTGGTTCCATATCCAAAATTTCTTTGACCTTAGTTGGATCTATCTTAATTCCTCTCTATGACACAATGTATCTTAGGAGTTTTCTTGATGTTATGCCAAAGACACACTTTTTTGGATTCAACCGCACCTGGTACTCTTTGAATCTATCAAAGATGGGTCCCAATACTTCTATATGCTCCTTCCTCATTCTTGACTTGGCTAAAATGTCATCCACATAGTCTTCTATGGTTTTTTGGATCATATCATAAAAGATCAATGCCATTGCTCTCTGATAAGTAGCTCTAACATTCTTCAACCCAAATGGAATCATATTTTAGCGATAGGTTCCTTATGGACATGTAAACATTATTTTATGCTGGTCTTCCCTGGGGATCATGATCTAGTTGTATCTTGAGAATCCATCCATAAGTGACAACATCTCATGTTGAGTAGTCAAATCTATAAAGATGTCAATGTTCAAAAGAGGAAAGTCATCTTTGGGACATTCTTTGTTTAAGTCTATAAAGTTGGTGCATATTTGATGTCCGCAGTGGGTTTTGAGACTGGCATCAGGTTTGAAACCCACTCAAGGTAATCTATTGGTCGGATAAATCCCACATCAAGAAGTTTTTGTAATTCTAGTTTAACCAACAATTTTATCTGCAGGTGCATCTTTCTTAGCTTTTGTTTTACTGGTTTAGCATGAGGATAAACTGCAAGATGATGGACAACTACTTCAAGATCAAGGCCTGACATGTCTACATATGTCCATGTTCATCTCTTTTAGGAATGTTGCCAAGTTCTTTTTCTCTTCATCCGATAGTTATTATGCATAAAAAGTGATGTGTGGTGCCTCCTCTATCCCTACTATGGATGGTGAAAATTTGCAAATGGTTAGAAAACCTTCAACACACACACCCGTCTTAGTATAGTTAGCATTCTAAACAAAACAAAAAATCAACATCTTCATAGAATAATCCAACATGCATGATAAGTGACATAGCAAACTAATTTAGTTGAAAACAAGAAAACATATTAGATACCTATTCTATGATGGATTGGTGCCCCTTGAATGTGTGAAAGAGCCATTTCCCAATCCTTGCTAAAACAAATAAAATGATATACAATGAGATGCTCTTGAACTCAAGTTGCCTATAATAAGGATGCTCTAAAATGTAGATGTTGAAATGAGAGAAAATGCATTGCATTTATAGGAGAATTTGAGAGAGGAGAGGCTAAGATTAAAAGATGTGGGACTAAATCCCATCCAATAGGAGAGAGCCACTTGTCACAATGGGATTTGCCCATGCTTGTGCAAGTTTTGGCTAATGTTCCCATCTCAAATTTGAAAATGGCAATAAATGAGTATGGTTGAAGGTTTTTGGGGGGAATTGTGTTTGGCCAAAACTTCAAACATGAGACTTAATGAGGGCATATTCTTTGGGAATATGCCCTTGTGAGGGAAAATAGGTGTTTTAATAAATCACTTTAAATGATTTATTGTGCAAGTGGATGAATCTAGAGGATTTAGGTGATTAGGATTAAACTAATTAGGATTTAATTAATCTAACAGGAGTTTAGGTGATATGACATTTGATTTCAATTTTTGTATTTATTTTAAATCAAATGAGAGGAAAATGCATATGAGTGATTTAATTAGATATATGTGATTTAATTAAATCAGGAACTATAGGAGATGATTAAATAATTGGATTTATTTAATTTTGAGAGAAGTGAATTAATTAAATTGGTTTATTTAATTAATAGATGAAATAATGTTGAATGAAGTATGATTAGATGCATGCGTATATTTTGCATGTCTACATTTTGCCCCTCTTTGAAGCAATGTACTCATTGCATTGGTTCAAAGAATGATGCTGCTGACATCGAAATTAAAAAAAATATGATTTTTTCAGATGCCCCAGGGAAAAGAAATACGTTAGTACATTGCCCCCTCGAGAGATCGAGCGAAAAGATTGAGGTGGATCTCACGACAAATAGGTTCAAAATGAATGTATGGATGGTTAGACTATATGATCTATATGATAATAATGATGTAAATGAGATGTTTGAAAGATGCTTAGAATAATAAAATTTATATTATCCTAAACAACTTAAATGATTATGCAATGTATGTGAGATGGATGTGATGGATGATGTTGTGTTATGATGATATGAAATGATTACGAAAGATGCAAGAGGGATCCAGGATGGATGCATTGTTAGCGCGAAAGAGGATAGAAGAATGAGAGGGATCAACCCTTAAATCCAAGAAGATGTAGAAGTCCAACAAGTCTACTAGTTGTCGAGACTTTATTGGATATGATGATGAATGTTGATGATGTATTGCTTAACCAAGGATGGGAGAGATAAAGAGAATACCTTTCTTTATGTTTGATAACACACGTAGGTGCGATGCATCAAGGTATTAAGAACCAGGATGGCGTGGCGCCTAGTGTGATGGACTTTGACTCATCAAACAGATAGGAGTACTCTTGTTCACACTTGACAAACATGACCTTATTCAGAATGTAGTTTAGATATTCTAGACATCTCGAGCCAAAACATAAAAAGGCAAGCCTTCTTATGTGGTCAACAAGATACCTAAAACATCCTTCCTACAAACAAAACATAGTATGCATGATGAAGTTATTTTATAAGGATATCCAACAAGCACAACAGATAAAAAGATAATGATCGTTGCCCCATTCCTTTCTCTCTAAACCTGTTTTGTTTAGGCATCATTGAGAGGTCCTTGGAATGAGCACAAAATAAGATAAGTCAATAAAAGACTAAATAAAGCAAACCAAACAAGCTAATGTTCTTCATACCACTAGCCAAGACTAACTATTGTGGGGTACCTGATGCATATGTCCATCGCAGGAAAAGCTTCATCTTAGGACATGTTGTGATCAGGGTTTTTGATGGGCCTGATTTGGGTGATACGCTATTGATATTCCAAATTGACCAACTTGTTGACTCACTGATCTAGACTTTCAAGGCTCTGACGATTATAGTGTTCACTTTTGAACCTGCTAGACTTGCTTCTGACTGACTTACCAAAGGGTGAAGGCAATGACTAATTTTATTATGAGTGATGAAAATCACGGGTGAAAGCTAGATGAAACGGATGCACCATTTTGGATTTTTCAGATATTTTGAGGCTGTTTTTGGTATTTTGAGATGTTTTACAATTTTTTTTTTGGTATTTTCACATTTTTCAATGTTTCTGGTATTTTTGAGGTTTTCAACGAAAGGACTAACTTAAAGACCTATCCTAGGGGTCTTGGGAGCTGATCCATAGATTAGCCTTGCCTATGTTATACATGTAGAGACCACGTAGTTCAGACTGACAATGTACTTGACTAAATGAAAAGATGAATGGGCAAACAAATTGCGATTGCGACGGACACCTAAGGACTAACCTTAACTGTAAAATAGATGGGCAAACAGATTGCCAATGCGACGGACGCCTAAGGACTAACCCTAACTGTCTCGGGGGATGATCAAAGATCAACCTTGCCTACATTCAAGCTTAGAGACGACGTAGTTCAGACAAGGTGAAATACTGACAAGACTCAATGATGAATTTTTTGAAGATTTTCTGATATTTTGACATGTTTTTGGATTTTTTGAATGATTTGGATGTTTTTGGTTTTTGATTTTTTGACAAGATTTCAAGAATATACATGAATTTGATCCGATGTCAATACAGGAACATGCCCCTAGTGTGGTGCAATAGACTACTTCGAAAAGGTAGGACAAACTAACCTTAGGAATATGCCAAGTAGTACTATGATGGAATATGATATGGACACCAACTTAGGCTATGGTATGGATGCGAGTGGATGGGTGTATGGATGATTAATGAAATTTGATGGAATGGATGAGTGAGTCATGCAGATCCTGGTGGATAGAGAGTGTTTTATTTACACTTGGCGCCTATTTGCCAGGTTTTCACCAAGGTAGTTGTCCAAAGTGCCACCGAAGTGGTTTTCACTAGAGGACAATTTTTTCTTTGCTTTTTCAATCCTTATTCTAATTTTTTTTTTGGATTTTTTGCATTTTTTGATTTTTTTGTTGTCGCCAAGACACCTGTTTGCCAGGTTTTCATTAAGGTAACCATTTTTTTTAGAACTTTTTCTGATTGTTTTTGTATTTTTTGTTTCTATACCTTGCAAGTTCTTAGGCATAAAACTTTTTGAGATGACAACTGTTCATGGGTTCCTACAGAGGCTCACCCTCTGGTGTCAACAACTTATATGCCCCTGATTTATAGCTTGTGGTGATGATGAAAGGTCCCAGCCAGTTGGGTTCAAATTTTCCTTTGGTATCTAGGTTTGGTACATTATTTTGGTTCTCTTTTAGCACAAGGTCACCGACTTGGAAGGTGCGTTGCCTGATCTTCTTGTTGTAGCTGCGTGTCAGGCGATTCTGATATACCTGTAGATGATTGAGGGTGTCCATACGCCGTTCATCTAGTAACTCCAACTCATTCAGTCTTGTAACCCTGTATCCATCATCTGTGATGAGGTTTTGCAATGATATCCTCAATGATGGAAGCTCAATATCTATAGGGAGGATGGCTTCTGATTCGTAGACCAGGGAGAATGGGGTGGCACATGTTGGCATGCAAATGCTAGTGGGGTAGGCCCATAAGGTAGGATTTAACTGTAGATGCCAATCACGACCGGAGTCATTGACTGTTTTCTTAAGGATCTTCAGAATAGTTTTGTTGGTAGCTTCTACTTGGCCATTGCCTTGTGGGTAATATGAGGTGGAAAAGCGGTGTTGGATTTTGAATTTTTCACACAAATCATAGACATCTTGATTCTTGAAAGGTGTCTTGTTATTATCAGAGATATTGGATTGGGGGACGCCATATCGACAAATGAGGTAGTTCAGGATGAACTTGGATATTTGCTTTCTAGTTATGTAGGTCATGGGAATTGCTTCGACCCACTTTGTGAAATATTCGGTGGTGGTGATGATGAACTTATGGCCATTAGATGAGGTAGGTGAGATTTTACCTATGAGATTGAGCCCCCATTGGGAAAAGGGCCAAGGTGTAACAATAGGATGCAACTCTTGAGCTAGTGCATGAATGAGGTCTCCATGTTGTTGGCACTATAGACACCTTCTGACAAAGTCATGTGCCTCTCTCTCCATTATCGGCCAGTAGTATCCGGTTCTTAATAAATTCTTGGCCAAGGTCATACCACTCGAGTGTGAACCGCAAGTGCCATTGTGTACCTCATTCAAAGCAATTAGGGCTTCCTCAGGTTTAAGCAATGTAACAGGGTTCTATCGATGCTTCTACGGAAGAGGGTTTCTCCTAGGATGAAAAATCGTAAGGACCTTTTGACAAAGGTTCGCTTGAGGTTCGGGGTAATGTTAGCTGGGAGGACTCCTAATCTCAGATAGGTGTAGATGTCATGATACCAAAGATCACTAGAACCAATGAGTTCGCATGCATATTCTGACTCTGGTACCTCGAAAGTGGGTACGAGAAGCTACTCTACCAAAAATTTATGTTTCGAGACATTGTGAGGGATATCTAGCAAGGATCCAATCGTTGCCATTGCATCAACTTCTCTATTATTTTCCCTCGGTATCTACTCAAAGGTGATGTTGATAAATGATTCCTTGAGGCTTTCTACCACCTTTTTGCATGGTGTAAGATTATCATCCTTAGTTTGGTATTCACCGTTGACTTGGTTGATGATAAGTTGTGAGTCTCCATAAACCTTTAATACCATGATTCGCCACTGTGTTGCAATTTTGAGACCTATGGTTAAAGCCTCGTACTCTGCAATGTTGTTTGTATAGGGGAATGCCAACTTGTAAGATCTTGGTATACAGTCCCCCTGGGGGGTGATGAAGAACACACCGGCTCCTAATCCATGCTGTGTGTGGGAATTGTCAAAGTATAGTTTCCAGTGGTGGGCTGCATCGAGATTGAAAAAGGACTCATCTGGAAACTCTGATATGAGTAGGTTGTTTGCATATATTGGAGCCTCTGCTAGTTGATCTGCAAGGACTTGTCCCTTGATTGCTTTTCTCTCTACATACTCAATATCATGCTCAGATAGTATCATAACCCATTTAGCCATTCTACCCATAAGCATTGCTTTTGATAATAGATACTTGAGGGGGTTTATCTTGGAAATCAACTTAATTTGATGAGCTAGCATGTAGTGTCTGAATTTATGGGCTACAAACACCACTGCCAAGCAAGATTTTTCTATTAGTTTGTAGTTGAGCTTGTGCCCCACCATTGTTCTGCTGATATAGTAAATCGCCCGCTTGGTTCCCTTTTCATCATGTTGGGCTAAAAGGGCACCAAGGGCGGCCGTTGTTGCTGAGATGTCTAGAATTAATGGTTTTCCTATGATCGGTGGCATCAACACAAGTGGTGTAAGTAGATATTATTTGATTTTGTTGAATGCTTGTTCGCACTTGTCGTCACATTTGAATGCTACTCCCTTATGGAGTAGGTGTGAATAGGCAATCTGCTTGTGTGCCAGTTGTGCTATGAATCTTCAGATGGACTGGAGTCTACCTTGTAATCCTCTGAGTTTATTTAGTGTTCTTGGCGCTCCCATATCAAGGATTGATTTTACCTTTGTGGGATCCACTTCTATCCCTCTTATTGATACTATGTAGCCCAAATTTTTTCTAGATTGTACCCCAAAGACACATTTCTTTGGGTTGAGCCTGACCTTATATTTTTCCAGTCGATTAAAAATTGCACTTAAGGTCGCTATGTGGTCTTGCCTCTTATTTTATTTACCCAATATGTCATCCACATAATCTTTGACTATTTTTGGATCATGTCATGGATCTTTGGTATGTAGCCCCTGCGTTCTTTAACCCAAATGTCATCACATTCCAACAGTAGGTGCCCCAAGGACATGTGAATGTTGTCTTATGTTGGTCTTCTTTTGCAATCATTATTTGGTTATATCCTGAGAAACCATCCATCAGTGATAGCATCTCATGTCTGGTCATCATATCCATTATCATATCAATGTTGGGTAGTGGAAAATCATCCTCAGGACATGCTTTATTTAGGTCTCTGAAGTCTGTGTAGATGCAGATGCCCCCATTTGATTTGGAAACCGGTACAAGGTTGGATATCCATTCTAGATAGTCAATTGGGCATATGAAGCCAACGTCTAAGAGTTTTTGTAATTCTATCTTTACGAGCAAAGCTATCTGTGGGTGCATCTTTCTTAACTTTTGTCTAACTAGATTTGCTCCAGGGTGAACGACCAAATGAAGAACTACTACTTCAGGATCCAGACCTGGCATGTCAGCGTAGGTCCATGCAAATTTTTCCTTTCTTTCTCTTAAGAATGCAACCAACAATTCTTGTTCTTTTGTCTGAAGTGTTTGAGCATAAAATGTGATTTGTGGTTTTGTCTATGTTCCCAAGTTGACAGGATTACACTGCTCTACTAGGACTGTTGATTTTTCCTGATATAGAGCAGTAGGGGGGAGATTGAATCCTTCATCCTTTGGCACCTCAGAGAGGTTTTCACCATTGGATGCATCCTTTATTTTTACTGTTTTGTGGTTAGAGAGTGCCACACTGTGGTTTTCACTCAATAACTCTGAGCTTCTTCTCGATATTTTTCTTTTGCGATTGAAGGACTCAATCGTCTCCCCATAATATTCTTGGGTGTCCAATGTTATTTCAAACCCACCTTGTGATCCCCACACGGAGTTGTATCCCTTAGTCCCATGAATTCTGAGAGAGCCTCATTATTTTTGAATGAGTCTAGAATTGGTGGTCCACATTGGTTGTGATCGATGAGTTGAGGGTGTACTAAGGTGATTTGGTGGGTTTGTTGGCTTGACTCAGCTGGTGAGGCACTAATCATTAGTAGGGTGGAATTCTCAAAGAGCATGGGTAGGCCTGTTATAGTATCATCATCGTCACTACTAGCGCAAACATTAGTGACGTCAAAGGTGAAATTATCTAGTGGGATGCTTGTGCATACGGGTGTCTAAGGGTAGTTGCCGACACTTGAGGGGAGGACCCGACTGCCCTACTGGGAGTACCTCTGCCACGTACGGTTATACTCGAAGGAGTACATCCAAGGCCAAGGTTCCACATTCTTCTTTCTACAATGATGGACTCCAGCCGTCCATCACTGTTCCTTCCAAGGCTTTCGTTCTTGTTATAGCCCATACCAAACATCATTTGCAACCCTCTATTAGTTTCATCCATGGGTAAGGTGGGGGTGGGCCTTTCATCTTGGTATAATGTGTTTGAGATGTCTCCCTCATCCACATTTTCTCGACTGAAATCCCCCCAATGGCAAAATCCAGAAGGGTCTACCCTAATAGTGTGGACAGGTGTTTCAGTTGGTCGAGGTTGCCCGTGTGACCTAGGAGATTGTGGTAACTCTCCTACAACAAATGCATTCCTTTTCATTATGTAGTCACCGCATCCATTGTCCTGGATCATGTTTTTGATTTTAGATATATCAGGGATGGTGGGTGTCTCTGTCGCAGAAGTCGAGGCGAGGTTAGCTAGGTCAATGTATGAAGTGGATGGCCCTTCATCATTTTTTGGGACTTGGGGGATTTTATAAAACTTGGCTTCCAAGTTTTTGCAATAAGTGAATGGTTTAAGATCCCCATGTATAGTGACCTCCTCGTTCTGGTACAAGAATTTTACGCACTGATGATATGTTGAGGCCACTGCTTTCATTCCATGGATCCATGGACGACCAAGTAGGATGTTATATGGTAGGTCAAGGTCAAGGACCTAACAGGTAGTCTCCATGGTCACTGGTCCCACTTGGATTGGGATTTTAATAGTGCCCTGAGACACTCTTTCTTGATCATCATACGCCCTTATTGTGATGCTCTTGTTCTTGTTAATGGAATCCTCAGTGAATCCCAAGTTCTTTATAAGCTTGAGAGAGCAAATATTTAGGCCTACACCTCCATCCACTAGGACTCTTTTGACTTTCTTTTTATGGACCAACACTTGAAGGTGGAGTGCACGCTTATGAGATGGCTGCGGGGGGAAGTCTTGATCAGAGAATGTTAGGAGATTTTGGGTGACGATATTTCCAACCATAGCTTGAAACTGATCTGTGTCAAGGGTGGCAGAGATGGTGGAGGCTACTAATGCTTCATCGAGAATTTGCCTATGGGCAATGAAATTTTTTAACAACTCCATGATGGAGATCTGTGTAGGAGTTCTCTTCAGTTGGTTAATAACATTGTAATCATAGGGAATAGCTCTTGTATTTGAAATGGGGGTCTTAGATGGCTGTGATGCCCCTACAATAGTAATCTTTCCGCTGCATGTGGTGACTCCATAATCAGCGTCAGCTCCTCTGACATTAATGACAGTGACCATTTCATCTACACATGTGGCAATGTCTTCATAAACAAGGCTTGCGCTAGCGTACTTTTGCTTCCCTTTGTTATTTCCTTGATTATTCCCTTGATTATGATTTGGCATCGGATTGATGTATATCTTGAGGTCTTGATTACTGGCCGGTTGTTTGACATTGATGATCTTGTCCTCAATGAGATCCTGGATGATGGTTTTCAACTTCATACAGTTGGCAGTTGTGTGTCCCTTGACTTTGTGAAAGTCACAAAGGAGGTTTTCATTATTCCATGGTGGTTTCACCTGGGGTTCACTATAATTATCATGGGTGGGGACCTTGATGATGTTCTCATTGACTAACTTTTTCATGATGGACTCGATTGACTCTCCAAGGGCTGTGAATTTCTGTTTGGGGGGAAACTTGTTTCGTGGAGGTGGTCCTCCTTGATTATTCAGGTTATTGATTTATCTTTGGGGTGGTTGTTGGTTTACCACATTTGTTTACATGTTATTTCGGTTGTTGTTATGTGGTTGGCGATGTTGCATTTGATTGTTTTGCTTAGGGGCACTGATGATAACTTTGGCATCCACTATGCCATCATTGGTGACATTTCGATTCTTCACCCATGTGCGAGGTTTTTCACTGAAAGTAGTGGATGGGCAACTGTCTTGATGTTCATGATAAGTGGGTGTGATCCCTTGTGTAGCGAGAGCTCATTCAATAGTGAGCGCCTTGGGGATCAGTTGATCATACGTAGTGATGCATTGCATCTTCAAATAGAATGCCAAGGTTTTGTCTATATTGGCGATGATGGTACAAACTTGTTGCTCTTCTGGCATGGCCCACTTACTTCGATTAGCTTTCGCTCGCCATCATTGGAGAAAAGCGGTGAATGATTCTCCCTTACTTTGTTTGAGCATCGAGAGTTTTTCCAAACTAACATCCACATAAATGTTGAATGCATAATTTTAGAGGAAAGCATCTTTGATTTCTTGAAAGGTTTTGATTCCCATAGGTAGACGAGAAAACCATTCCATGGCATCGCCAGCCAAGCTTTGAGGAAATAGCCGCATTAGATATGTGTCATTGTAGGCAACTTCCATGCAATGTACTTGGAATTCCCTGATGTGATCTTCAGGGTTTCCTATCCCACGATATTTATCTAATTTGGGGATCTCGAATCCCTTGGGGAATGGTACCATTGCCAAGCTTATGTCAAATGGATAGGGACACAAGTTGCTTGGTGTCCTGACTGTCTTCCCAGATTGAAGATCTAGCACTTGTTGCAAAAGCAATTTGATATGTGTTGTCACGCCACCTTGCGGATCGGGAGGTGGAGTGAATATGTTATGAGGTGTGGGATTTATAGATGGGATGTTGATGTGATTTTGTTGCAAGCTTTGCTAAGAAAGTGATGCTTGTGCCTGTTGTTGAGCCAACAACACCTGTTGTTGGTTCTGCTACTGTTGTTGTGCCAACAATGCTTGTTGTTGTTCATATTGTTGTTGTAATTGGTAGTCTTGCAAGGCTTGTTGATATGCTTCTTTTTGTGCTTGCAATTGAGCTTGGTATTGTGCTTGCGCTTGCTGAGCTTGGAATTGCGCTTGTGCTTGAGCATGTGCTTGTAGGATTGCTTGTGGCATCTGAGCAGCATGTGCGGCTTGCACAACTTGTGTGGATTGAGCGGCTTGAGCAGCTTGAGATGCTTGTGCAACTTGTTGTTGTCGTAACAAGGCTTGGGCTTGTGCAGCCTGTTGTGCCTATTGTGCAGCTAATTACGCTTACGCTTGCTGAGCGGCTAATTATGCAACTTGTTGATTTTGAAGTGCTTTTTGCTAGGCAGCTTGTCGAGCAGCTTGTAATGTCATGGTGAATGAATTGGTTGTGTTGTGCCTTGGTGGTAATGGCGGTGGATTTGGAAGAACGCCAACCATTGTGATGAGTGGAACAGTCGTGTTAATGATCAAAGTTTGAGCTATGGATGGTGTGATCGAGGTGCTTGGTCCTTGTGAGACCATGCCTTGAAGAATGGCAGATGTGTTGATTATTGCGGTTGCTTGGATGGTTTCCATCTGTTGTTGTGATATAGATGACACAACTGGTGGATTTGATGAGGTGCTCTGATTTGAATAGTTGATGGCGGGAAGAGGAGGAAGACCCAACCTGAGTGATGATGTGGATGTGAGCGGTAAGGGTGGAAATGGTGGGAAGACGGGTGGTGCAATCCCTGAAAGTGATGATGGTGGATCCAAGATTCCCCCTACTCCAAACAAGCCACCTTCTCCTTGTGAGATAGGGAGAGAAGTTTGTATGTCAGGAGGATAATCTAGCGTTGCGTGAAATGAGGATGAATTGGTATGATCATTAAATGTGAGAGGGACATGGGTGCAATGGATTCATCGAGACGGATTGTTCCGATGTGGACCCTGCATTCAACCCTCGATTATTCACAAGGTGATGTTTTTGAAGCTCGTGAAACATGGCACTTCCCTTGTTAACAACTGGCGGGATTGAAGCGATAGATGATATGACTTGGGGGATGTCTTGAGTGATATTTTGAAGTGGAAGCATGGATATAGGTGAGGGCATGATTCTGAGAGACCTCTCCATAAGGGTGCTTATGTCAAAGTCATAAGGGAGTTTAGCCCCTTCTTTTGCTAATTCTAACATGTACTGGGATGGATACAACTTCAGCATGGTACTGACAATTCGGTGACTCTCGAGATTTTGCACTATTTCTAGAATTTTTGATTGTGTCATTCCATTGTTAGTGATGTCCTCAATATGACCCTCCTCTTGAGAACTTTGAGGCGGATTGATTGGGTATTCAATTGTTATCATCGGATTGAACATTGTTTCAGTTTGGCTTAAATCACTTGAAATGGATGTTTCTTTGTTTTGCTCCATGTTCTTCTTGTGTTGAGATCGAGTTTGAACCATAAAATGAAGATAAATTTTCAAGAATGTAAGAGATGAACCTCCAATTCTTTAGATCGGTCTAAACCTTAGGTTCAAAGAAGTGAAGAACTAGGATAATTGAAGGATCAAAGTGATGACGAGGATGAGATAAACGAAAGATGAGTGATACAGATGTATGGAACTCTTAAAGAAAATTTGAAGTAAATGCTAAAATTTTTAGGACTTTGATTGATCGTGATTGGATTGATAGTTTGACTAAATGTGTTAAGTCAAACAAAATGTGATAAATGCACTTGTAAAACCCTAGGAAGTTGTGTTATCCTAGAGTGGACTTGTACATAAGAGGATGGTTTGACTAAGTGTGTTAAGTCAAACGAGGTGATGATTTGATAATTTGGCTAAGTGTGTTAAGCCAAACAAGATGAACTTGTAAACCCTAGGAAGTTCTGTTATCCTAGAGAAAACTCGTGTATAAGATGATGGTTTGACTAGGTGTGTTAAGTCAAACAAAGTGGTTTTGATTTCACCTAAAAGTTTAGCATAAAAGATGTTCACAAAGTTTCCAAGAGTTGTTGGTGAGGTGATTTTTGATTGATTTTGATGGTTGAGAGATGGATGAAAGTGATTGAATTTGATCCTAGACTTGACCTAGATAACACTTCTTCTTACAAGACCTCGGTGTTGAAGAAAACACTATACTTGCTATGAGAGGAAAGCAAACCTTTCAAAAATTTTGGGATTCTGTTGATAGTAGAACGCATACAACTCAGGGTTGTTTCTTGAAGCTTTCTTGTAAAATTTATAAACCAATCTTTCTCTGAATTCGAAAAGTCTCTCAAGATGCTCCTCACGAGCTTTCAGACTAAGCTGCTTGAACTTAAGTTGTGGGATTTGTTTACAATTGTCAATAGCCTATGCATAAGACCATAGGCAGCCTGTCAAACAGTATTCACCTGTTGTTTCATGCTTTTCCCTATTCAATAAAGACCAAGAATGGACGAAGATTTGTTGAATCTCTGAAGTTTGAATTTGTCCTTTTAGCAATAAGTAGAAGCAAATATTTTATTGGAGCAATATTGAAGTAAATGAGGGCTCTTTACTATCATTTCATTTTTCATCATGAATGTTGAAGTAGTTATGCTTGAAATTAGGAAAGTAAATTGCTGCGTTTTATTTTATTTCTTTTTGATATGAAAAAAATAAACGCATTTACTTAATGGCATGTTTTTTTTAGAGATTTAAAATGCCTTATCTAATTCACATTCCTTAAAGGGTATTTGAGTGTTCTTTCGTTTTACACGTTGTAATCTCTTAAACAACAGTGCTCTCTAAATCCTTTAGAGTGTTAAATGAAAAAGAAGACATTGACACAACCTATTACGTTTTTTTTCCTTTTGTAGTTGACAGCAATAATTTTTTCTTTTGTAGTGGACAACAATAAATAGGAGCAATGTTTTTGGGATGGTATTGATAGCACATTTTGTAGCATTGAATATTGTATCCTCGTATCTTTTCTTGAACTAGTGCATCGTGTATAGCTATCCTCCAAACTAATTGATGAGCTTAATTTAATGATGATAGAGGAAGGCGTTTTCTAGGGAAGTAGATCTTGGATCTATGTACAAACTTTCGAGCAATTTGTAACTCCAGATAATAAAAAAAAGGAGAGCATACAGCTAAGGCACTAAAGGCATGCCCTTTACCCAATTTGAGGAATCCAAAATTCTCAATAGGTTGTTAAAAGAAAGGCAAATATGCGCATTTAATTTTCAATTCTTGGGACATGCATTTCACAGTCCTTTTCAAAATCAAATGCATGAATTAAAAAATGATAGGTCTTGTGTAGATCTTGTAGTGTTTTAGGATATCTTTGATTTTATTTACGTCTTTGGCTAGAAACGCTACCCAATGTTTAAAATCATGATTGTTGCTAGTACAAATCATTGTCTGAAACATTTAAGAGAAAAAGTCATCAGCAACAGGAGGTGGTTGTGTGCGACTATTTGACACATTCAATTATTTTTGCATAAACTTGCAGATGTTTGTTTACATAAACTTGTGGAGGTCTGTTTCACGTATTGTTTAAAATATTTGTTCTATATTGTTTAAAATCTATGTTTTGTATCACATATTGTGATTTATAGAGAGATCCAACACACACACCCGTCTTAGCATGGTTAGCATTCTAAACAAAACAAAAAATCAACATCTTCATAGAATAATCCAACATGCATGATAAGTGACATAGCAAACTAATTTAGTTGAAAACAAGAAAACATATTAGATACCTATTCTATGATGGATTGGTGCCCCTTGAATGTGTGAAAGACCCCTTTCCCAATCCTTGCTAAAATAAATAAAATGATAGACAATGAGATGCTCTTGAACTCAATTTTCCTATAATAAGGATGCTCTAAAATGTAGATGTTGAAATGAGAGAAAATGCATTGCATTTATAGGAGAAGTTGAGAGAGGAGAAGCTAAGATTGAGAGATGTGGGACTAAATCCCATCCAATAGGAGAGAGCCACTTGTCACAATGGGATTGGCCCATGCTTGTGCAAGTTTTGGCTAATGTGCCCATTTCAAAATTGAAAATGGCAATAAATGAGTATGGTTGAAGGTTTTTGGGGGGAATTGTGTTTGGCCAAAAAATTCAAACATGAGACTTAATGAGGGCATATTCTTTGGGAATATGCCCTTGTGAGGGAAAATAGGTGTTTTAATAAATCACTTTAAATGATTTATTGTGCAAGTGGATGAATCTAGAGGATTTAGGTGATTAGGATTAAACTAATCAGGATTTGATTAATCTAATAGGAGTTTAGGTGATATGACATTTGATTTCAATTTTTGTATTTATTTTAAATCAAATGAGAGGAAAATGCATATGAGTGATTTAATTAAATCAAGAACTATAGGAGATAATTAAATAATTGGATTTATTTAATTTTGAGAGAAGTGAATTAATTAAATTGGTTTATTTAATTAATAGATGAAATAATGTTGAATGAAGTATGATTAGATGCATGTGTATATTTTGCATGTCTACACCTACATTTATTGGATTGGATTTATCTACAAGTACTGTTGAATTTTCTAGATGTAGTGCACTAAGGGGAAGATTTAATCCCTCATCCTTCAGAACCTTAGAGAGGTTTTCACTGTTAGATGCATCCTTTGTTTTTTTATATTTTATGATCAAAAAGTGCCACACTGTTGTTTTTACTTAAGGATCGACACGTGATTCTCATATCATTTATTTTGCGATTGAGGGACTCAATCGTTTCCCCATAGTAAGCTTGCATATCTAGTTCTATGTCAAAACTTGATTTATGATTTCTATATGGCAAGTTGTCATGAAGTCCCATAAACTCAAATATTGCTTCATCATTTTTGAATGAATCCAAAATAGGCAGTCCTCGTTGGTCCCAGTTTATGAGTTGAGGGTAGACTAGCTTTATTTCAGTTATTTGGTTGTTTGGAGCAAAGGATGTAGTGGTTATCGTGAATATGGAGGTATCCTCTAATAAATGTATGATATCAAGGGGAAAGTCATTGATGGTATCAATACACGATGTAGGTAACCAAGAGGAAGTTTTGAATCATTTTGTAGAAGCACCCTTGCCAAGAATGGTCACTTTTCTTGTGGTACATTTAAGACCAAGATACTTGGTCGTTTCTCAAGAACAAGGGGTTCTAGCAAGCCATTTTTATTCTAGCCCAACTTCTCATTCTTGTTGTATCCAAAACCTATAATTAGTTGCAATACTTTGTTGTCATCTTCTATTGGAAGAATAGGCTTGGGTCTATTATCTTGATATAACAATTCAAAACATTTTCTTCATCAATGACTTCTTTGTTCAAATCTCCCCACTTGGTGAAAGTGGTAGATGCTACCTTGATTATCTTAGGTACCTTATTAATAGGCTGAGGCTTCCCATGAGATTTAGGAGAAAGAGGCAACTCTCCAATTACCAAAGAATCCTTCTTCAATTTATAGTCTCCACAATCATTGTCTTTGATCATTGCCTTGATATCTAGTATATTCTACATGATGGGTATTTTGGATTCAGAAGTGGAAGCTAGAGAAGATGGGCCAATGAATGAGGAGGATGTTGGCCCTTCATCATTTTTAGGCACTTGTGGGATCTTGTAGTATTTTTCTTCAAGGTTCTTACAAAAATACATTGGTTTAGGATCTCCATAGATTCTGATTTCTCTATCTTCATAGGGAAATTTAACGCATTGATGGTATGTGGAAGCTACCACTTGCATGTTATGGATCCAGGGGTGACCTAGAAGAATATTGTATGGAAGGTCAAGGTAAAGCACTTGGCAAGTAGTTTTTGTAATTGCAGGTCCTACTTGGATGGGGAGCTTGATTATGCCTTGAGAAACTCATTCTTGATCATCATACGCCCTTATAGTAACACCTTTTTTCATTTTCAATGACATCTTTGGAGCAGCCCAAATTATTGATTAGGTGAAGGGTACAAATATTAAGACCAACACGTCCATCCACCAAGACCCTTTTGAATTTATTTTGTGAACGAGGACCTCAAGATGTAATGTGTGATTATGTGATGGTTCTATTGGGAGTTCTTGCTCAGAAAAGGTGAGAAGATGAGGAGTGGTAATATATCTGATCATAGCTTGGATTTGTTTAGTATCAAGATTCTCGAGTACAAAAGAATCCAAAAAATCCTTTTATAAGATGTCCCTATGTGTGGGGGATAGCTCCAATAACTCCAAGATGGAGATATGGGCAAGTGTCTTCTTCAATTGGTCTATGAGACTATAATCATTAGGTTTTAACTTTACAAGTGTGGGTGGTGCCCTAGGTTGTGATGGTGCTCCTTGGATGGTGACTTTTCCTTGACATGTGGTGAATCCACATTGTACACTAGGCCCTTTGATTATGATGAAAGATATGAAATTATTGCAAGATGCTACCACATTTTTATACACATGACCCTACATTGGTGTAATCCTTCCCTTTACCATTGTTGTTTCCCTTGTTATGATCTAGCATCAGGTTCTTGTATATTTTAAGGTCTTGGTTTCTTGATTGTTGATTGACAATTACATCTCTGTTGTCAATAAGATCTTGGATAATGTTTTTTACTTTCATGCAACTTGTTGTCTTGTGCCCTTTGATTTTATGGAAATCACAAAGATCCTTCTTGTTATACCATGGTGGTTTAACTTGAGGTTCTTGGTAATTTTGATAATTAGGGAGTGTGATGAGATTGGATTGCACTAGTTTTTGCATGACCACTTCAATAGGTTCCCCCAAAGGTGTGTACTTACATCATTGAGGGTAGTTGTTTCTAGGGGTTGGTCCTCTTTGAGTGTTGGCGTTGTTGATGATTTGTTGGTTATGTCGTGAATACATGTTTGGTTGTTGCATGTTTGTTGGTTGGGTGTTTGTTTTTCTTGGAGCACTTAGGACCACTTTTGCATCGACAACACCATCATTAGTAACATTCTTGTTCTTGGCCCAAACATGGGCCTTGTGATTGGAACTAGTAGATGGGCGGTTGTCCTTGTATGCTTGTGTGTTTCCTTGTGAAATAAGGGATCTTTCAATATTAAGATCCCTAGGGATGAGTTCCTCATATGACGAGACACATTGCATTTTCAGTTGAAAGGATAGATTTGTGTGTACATTGGCAATAATGATCCCTATTTTTTAATCTTCAGGAATTGGCCATTTGCATTTACTGGCTCTATACCTCCATTGTTGTAAGAAATTGATGAGGGATTCACCCTTCAACTGTTTTAGAGTGTATAGTTCTTCCAAGATTACGTCCATGTCTAGGTTGTAGGAGAAGAGATCCAAAAATGGTCTATTATTTCTTGGAAGGTGCGAATTCCAAGAGGTAAATGTGAGAAATATTCTATTGTTGGGCCTCCCAACTATGTGGGAAAAGGTGCATCAAATATGAGTCATTGTATGCAACTTTCATACATGCCACATAAAATTCTTTTATATGATTCTCTCGATTTATGCATCCTTTATATTTGTCAAATTTGGGTGGCAATGGTATCATTGCAATGTTTCTATCAAAGGGGTATAGACACAAGTCTCGTTGTGCATACAATTTTTTATTTTCCCATCTTGGATGTCTTGGATTTTTTTGGTGAAAATTATAATTTTTGAGGAGAAATCATCTTGAGGATTGTTTGGTGGTGGAGCATACGTGTTATATTGTGGAATGGTAGATGAATTAAATGTGGAATTTTGATAAGGGGGTGTGTTATATGGTGTGTATGGTGTATTTTGGTATTGTGTATTGAATGGTGATAATGGTGGTGGTGTATTGTATGCTCCTTGTGCATTTTGGTTCAAGACATTTTGTTGTGTACTTGCATATGGTTGTTGTGGGTTATAGTATAAGCCTTTTTGTTGTTGCATAAGCACTTGTTGTTGTTGACCGTATCGTTGTGCTTGTAATTGGACTTTTTGTTATGCTTGCAATTGTTGGGCTTGTAATTGAGCCTGTTATTGCGCTTGAAATTGAGCTTGTTGCTAATCCTATTGTTGTACTTTAAATTGAGCTTGTTTTTGGGCTTGTATTTGAGATTGTTGTTGTTGGGCTTGTAATTGGGCCTGTTGTTGTTGGGCTTGTAATTGAGCCTGTTGTTGCACTATAAATTGAGCTTGTTGTTGTTGCACTAGCAATTGAGCTTCTTATTGTTGTTGATTCACAATAGGTTGTTGATAAGTCAAAGTGTTTTGTCCTTGAGATAGTGGAATGATGTTTTGATTTGGGAAAAAATGACTTGTTTGATTGTATTGGCTTAAGATGTTTTGATTTTATGGAATGAGTGGTGGATTCTAGGGAATCATGTTGTGAGTGACTTGTGGATTGAGGTGATTTTGAGGTGGTAGATTTTGTCCTTGATTTTGTGATATCAATCCTTGCAAAATTTGGGATTGAGATGGAGGGATGAAAGCTTGAGGCCCCATTTGATTTTGCATTATTTGGGGGGCTCCTTGTTGTTGAATCAAGGGTTGGGATTTTTGATATGAGGCCACTTGGTGTTGCAATATTAGTGGCCTAATTTTATTTTGAGTCAATTGGTTGGAAGGATTTACTTGATTGATTTGATGTTGGGGGACCGATTGACTTGATGGGTTACCTTGATTGAGCTGATTTGGGACCAATGAGTTTTCTTGGTTGATGGGATTTGTGACCAATGGGTTTGATGTGTTTCCTTGGTTGATTTGAGGGACTTGCGGAACCATTTTATTTCAAGGGTCAATTGGATAGTTTGATGAAGATGGACCTTTTGTGTTGATAATTGATCTTGCATTGTGGTGTTCGCTTGTCCTTGTTGATCCACTTGGGGTGTTTGACTCACTTGACTTGGTTGAACCTTAGGAATACTTTGGGTACTTTTTTTAGTGGAAGAATATGGTTGGGCACAAAATTTTGTTGTCCAATTTATGTTTTAGGGGATAGTGGTGTCTTGGGTACCCAAAGTTGTGTTATTTCATAGATTGGGAGTGAGACAAAGTTGGGTTCCTAGTCGAGTTGCAAGACTAGTAGTCAAAGGTTGACTTGGAACATGTGATGAAGATGGTTGAGTGATAGCTTGAACAACACCTTGTACTAAGGGTTGTGTAATGGATGTTTGAGGAATATATGCCATATTTCCCAAAGGTTTGTTGGGAAAATGTGTCTCAACCTTGCAATTATATATGGTTTATTGTTGATAGGTGGCGACTGATCATACAAATACTGGCATGTCAAGGTTATTTTTGGTTGACACGTCAAAGATTTTTCTTGCTGACACGTCAAGGTTTTTTCCCGTTGACACATCAAGTTTTTCTCGTTAACACGTCAAATGAAAAATGACCTTGTAAAACCCTGATTCTAGAAGGTTCCAAAAAGCTTGTTATAAGTGGGTGGGATGTATGTAGATGTGTGTATTTATGAGAGACTGATAGTGGTCATGGTGTCTCTTGATCTCTGGTGGTGATACTCTTGTGAGAAGCTTGCTCTTCAAGTATATTGTTATCTTTTGATTTCTGAATAACATATTGAGCAACTTTTGGAGTGTGGGGTTTTTCTCCCAAAAGGGTTTTCCCCACTTAAATCACTGTGTTATGGTATGCATGATATTTGCATTTATTTTTGCTTAATTTTTTGTAACTATTAAAGATTTGTAATTTTTTTGCATTATTCTCCTCTCAAAGTTAGTCTAAGAATTTTTTCCGCTACCTTAGATTCCTTACAAGGTTGTTCCCTAATTGTGTCCAAATCAAATGATGAAGGGATTTTTTCTCCTTCCTCTGCTAAGGCTAACATGTATTGTGTTGCCTAGTTAAATTTCATCAAAGTGGTGATGAGATGGTGAGTCTTGGAATCATGTTGTGCTTCAAGTAGTTCCTCTATGGTGAACTCATTTGGGTTATTGGTAACACATTCTACTTCATACCCCATTTCTAGTGAAGTTTGAGGTGGATTTTGTGATGGGGTTGAGTAGCTCCTAGGATCAAATTATTGTTGGTTGGGATCACTTATGGTAGATGAATTTTTATTTTGCTCCACGTCTTTCTTAAATTATGACCTTGTTGTTACCATAAATTTTGGATCAACTTTGGGAGTAGTGTGTTGGGATTTATATTGTTGGAAGTCTTGAGTTGATTCAAATTTTGGTAGAAGTGAACCTCTAAGGTGTTTAGGACGAATTATGTGAATGGATGATGAAAGGGGTGAGTGATGTGGATGAAGAAATTATATTTTGGACAATACTAAACTTTAGATTTTTGTGTTTTGATAAGGATGCTAATGAACTTGTGAATCCTAAAAGTAAACTTGTGACTTTAGGATAAACTTGTCCAAAAGGATGTTGGTTAATATAACTAAATGTATGAAAAAGGATTCATTTCCAAACATATAGCTAAACTAGGATTGTTGATGAACATAAAAGTCTAGGAGGTTGTTGTGTCCAAAGTTTTAAAGTTGTTTGTGAGATGTGATGTCAAATGTTTTGATGTGAATGTGATGATTGATCCTAATGTTTGAACCTAAGAAGGACTAGTTTGTTTACAAGATCAAGGTGTTGAAAGACATGCTTTTCCCTTTTGAGTGTTTAACCTAAGAGACCAATGTTTGTTGGATGATAGAACCTTGGTATAATATTTGGTAATGTATTTCCATGTTTGTTCTTTGTTTGTTTTGGAAGTCAAGATGTTTTGGAAAATGAGACCAAGGTGTACTTGCTTTGTGGGTTCAATTTATTTAAACTTTGATTAATGAGATTGTTTTTACCACATAAAATGTCTTGATTAAGTTTAAACTAAGAATGTATATGACGAGGATAATTTTTTTCCACATAAGCTTGACATTGTGGAAATCAAAGAGCTAAGCCATAGGTCCCTAGGTTAACTTTGGTATAAGTGAGTAGAGATATGGTCAAATATATCGGAAACCACTAATTTATTGTTTTGAAAAAAAGAAGATATACTTAGAGGTATGCAACAATATTTTATCGTACACTCACATATAATCAAAGGGTTTGGAAATTTTGACCATGTTGATGTTTGTTTGAGTTCATTTTAATCCCAATCAATGTGTTTAACCGAATCAATGGGTATGAGAGATATTTTGCAAGTCTTCTTCCACAAGACTTACTAGTTTGGCTCAACAAAATTAGTCAATAATGATCTAGAGGAATAAAGGTACGTCACTTCTTAGTAAGCTTACCTCACCCCCGAATGTGACTTTAAATTAAAAATTATAGAGGAGAAAAATAGGCCATATCAAGGAAATGTACCATATTGATACACCTAGCTTTGTACAAGAGAATGAACTCTTAAGATCCCAATCGAATTCTTGAAAACATTAAACTAAGAAGCCATAAACATGAAATAAACTAGAAATGTATAATGTAAACCTATTTAATGCCTCAAACCTTATACCATTGGGGGATTGGTGTTGCATTGATGTGGAATGTCAACACTTTCCTAATCCCTTGGTTGAAACAAGCTTTAAAATGAATTCCATTGATGAATATTGATGAAAATGAATGAAATATAAGCTAAAATGGATCAAAGCTTAACTAAAATTGATACTAAATGATAAAATGTTCATGAATAATGCTCGAAAAATTAAGTATAATGTAGTTACTCTAAATTAAAGTGGATCCTTTTCTCATAGAAATGGGGACTATTTATAGGAAAAATAGTTGAATCAATTGTCAATATTGAATAGATCAATAAATGGATGAAAATCAATAAGAGGAGATGGCATGGATCAAGGATTCTAATCAATGGATGAGTTTGCAAGTTGAAAAGGATCAATTATTTTAATTAATGGCTCAAATCAACTTGAAGAAGCACAAATCCTAAAAATTAAGAAGTTTTTACAAGATATTTCCCATTTTGGAGGAGTGGAAATGGAAGAATATTCCATGGGAATATTCCTTTGCAAGTGGGAGGGTGAGAGAAATTAGCTAATTAAATGATTAAATAATTATTTAATTGTGCATGATGGAGGAAATTAGGAATTCCATTAAATAATTAACTTATTTAATCAAAGGGGAATTAATGACATTCAATTAAATAATTAAGATTATGTAATTAAATGAGAGGACTTAATGAGTTTGATTTAAATAATTCACATTATTTAATCAAACAAGGTGAAAATTAGCATGGAAGGGGGTGAATTAACTTGATAAAATTGATCATCCAATTAATAGAATAAAATGATGAATTTAATTTAACAATTAATATTATTTGCTTAAATGGTCAAAAAAAGGTGAATCAAGATGAAATGGTGTTAGTAATCAAATTTAGATGTGCAACATCGATCAGGATGATTTTAAGTGTCTACGGGTTCTATATAGATTCTCCAACAATTACTGCTGCAAGAGCTCACAAAGATCATAATCTTTCCCTTCCTTCACCATCTAATGAGTAGTGTAGATGGTGATAGTGGTAGTGGATATCCTTCTTTGTTCATGTAATAGATCTTATATGTAATTCCCATTGTGGAATACCAAACATTGGGATCAATGATATCATCCATAGTTAGGGTTCTCTTATTGAATTTTGCTTTGGTAAGTTTCATAACCTCTTCATTCTTAACAGTTTTCAGTGTTGGTACCGGTCTGGTGGAGCACAATCCAGTCAAAACCCTGATAGAGCTTCTTTTGTGATTAGGTGGGGTTGATCAAGCCAAAATATATCCTCATAAATTTGTCTTAAAGAAATTTTGACCCATTCATCTTCATAGAAAAATTTAGGGAAACCCTTATACACATGTAATCCTTTTAATTCCACATTCACATATTTTGGCTTAAGCTGAAAATCATCACCCAGGAGATGTTTGAATTTGAACTCTTCCATCTTCAGATGGTTGTATCCATTTAACTATGAATGAATGTAGATGCAGTATGTTGATAGGAATGTGGGAGAATGCTCCATACTTGTTGGTTTCCATGGATTTTTATGAATGATTCTTGAACTTTGGTCTTGGCTTATTAACAAAATCAATGAAAATTGGTGTAGACATGATAAAACTAGGGTTTTTTTCCTGAAAACCAAAGAAATATTTGTGAATTTTGCTTGTTAGAGTTTGCACACACTTCTTTGAACACCTTCTTCACTTCCTCGACTCTTGCATGTACTTGATATATTTTGAATGAAATTAATTTTGATCAATTTGAGATTAATATGATTCATACCAACCCTAATTATTTTGCATTAAATGCCTTTCTTAGTTTTTGACATTAGCAACTTTTTATGGTTTATGATATCATAGAGATTCATAATCTTTTAGGATACTTCTATAGAAGATGTATTTGCTCTAAAATCATGACCAAAAAAATCCATATCACTATTTATCATTATGCTAAAGACTTCAACATTTCAGAGGTTTCAAAGGTTTGACAAGATCTGCAATTACAACTCCCCTCAAGCTAATACTTTCTCTTTAGTTATTGGAGGACTCATCTGCACCATGCCAGGAGGTACATATTCATTCTTCACTTCACTTTCTTCCTTCTTCTACCAAACTTTGTTCATATCCTTTTGTTGACTAATGACAAGCTTCTTTTGAGGAGTAGAAGATCTCACATTCTTTCCCTTGTAGAATCTTGCAATATGTCCTAGTTTATTGTAGTTGTAGCAGATGGTACTAACTTGTGAAGTGAAATTTATTCTTCTCACATTAGATTTGCAATTAGCAGCCTTATGAGCAAAATTGTTGCATGTGTAATAGTAACCATAAAAGGATTTGTAGGTCATAACATTACTATTCCTTATCATTTTACTTTTGCATTCATTAGCCTTGTGGCCAAATTTGTTGCAAGCATAACAATGACCATGAAAATATTGAGTGTTCATAGTATTGTACCTTGAAGGCTTGAAAGAGTTCTAACTCATTTTGCTTCTACATTCAACTGCCTTATGACCAAACTTATTACATACATAGCAGTTGCCATTGAACCTGATAGGAGCAGTTTGTTTAGGGCCAGTTTTTCTAAAATTCTTTTTCATGTTCTAGGCAGGAATGAATCCACTTCCTTCCTTCCTTCCTTTCTTTCTTTCTTGATTTATCTTTGCATTTTTGGAGGATCTCTCCTTAGGATTTTCTACACAGGATTTCTCTTCCATTGTTTCAGACTTCCCTTTTTCTTTGAAGTTATCATACAGGTTTGTAGATGCACTGGATATAAGACTTTTCCTTTTTCCAAAACCAAGTTCGGATTTCTCTTTGGATGGATTTTGAGAGTCAATCAATTCATTAATAATTTCATAATCTCCTCTTAGTTATAGAATTTGGTCAATTTTCTCTTTTGATTTTTTAAGTTCTTTTTCTCAAGGATATAATTTCTTCCTTAAAATTCAAGCATTCAACAGTTTTGTCATTGAGCTTGATATTCACGCAATCCTCAATCCTCTTTCTTTCTTCAACTTTGAATTTTAAATTTGAGATCATATCTTTAACTTCTTTAGCTTTCATTTCACATCCATTGCCTCCTATTTGAGCTTTCAATTTTCCAATTCTTCTTTCGATTCTTTAGCTTTTGCCTTCAATTTATCTGTTGTTTCCTTTGATTTTTCCAACATACACTCATATTTGAAATTTTGCAACCTTGCTTCATATATATCTTCAAGAGAAAACTAGAGTTCTTCAAAATCTACTTCAAAATCTTCCAGATTGATGTCCCAACCTTCAAGGTCCATTGATTCTAGATTTGGTTCTGGAATGAACATATCATTGTTTTTTGCTATAGACCCCATGTGTTCAAGAGCAGGATCAACCTTAGCTGTTAAGCTTCTCAATGCACTTGGCTCTGATACCAATTATTGAACATAATGATGTGCTGAGAGGGGTTGAATTAACATATCCTAAAACTTAACCATTCTCATTTCCAGATTAATAACACATCACATAAAATAAAAAGAACAGAAGAAAACACATGCATCACATAAAGACACCAATATTTTTATGTGGAAAATCCAATGAGGGAAAAACCATGATGAAGATTAACTCATAATATATGTAGCTAACTACTAACAATAATTATAAAGCTATGGAAGGACCACTACTTATGGACTTGTAGACTAATAAGAATAGACTTAGAGCAATATACAAAGGACCTAATGAGACTCATTGTCTCAAAGAAGGCACGTGAAAATTATAATGAGAAAATTGGATATGAACTGTACACATCTAAAATGGTCATGGTTAATCAAACTTGTTAATTAATTAAATATGAATTATTTAATTAATATTCTAAAGTCATTTACATATAAATAAATTTATTTATATCGTTCATTTTTCTAATTCTTCATGTTTAATTAAATAAATAAGTTTTATTTAATTATTGCTATTTTTCCTTTTAATTAATTGAATTAAATAAATGTCATAATTTATTTATTTAAATATCATTCTATTTCTAAGTTTGAACATTTAAATTCAAACAATGAAATATTCTTCTAATTCATCCTTCACTTCACATTTAAAATTAAATATTAAATATTTAATATGTTTTTCACCATTCACATAATTAAATATTGTAAATATTTAATTACACATCTTTTTCACCTCTCGCATAATTAAATATTAATTATTCAATTATGGAAGTTTCCAAAATATATCACATATAATTTAATAAATTTATTTATTTAATTGGCATTTATCCTCAATTTTCAACTAAATTTTCAATTAATGAAAAGACAAATGCCATGTTTATCTCCATTATTGAATGAAGATAGTTTCGTGGGTTGAAAACATTCTCCATCTTTATCTCAACCTTCCTCTTTTCTCTCAACTTCCAGAATCTCACATCGTTCATCTTGACAAGTTTGAAACTCAACCATTGATCTCCGCCAACTAGATTCTTGCCTCCGAAAATCTATAAATACAACCTTCTCGTAAGTAGATTTCATCCTAGATTTCATGCATAGTTACTATAGTTGCATTTGAATCAAGCATATCAACATTTTAGCAATATCATAGCATTTTAGCATTTCAAGTTTAATTTCATAGCCTAAATCATTAGCAATGGACATGCATTTTTAATCAATCGTGTTCTCCTAAGTTGTCATTCTACAAGTTGCTACTTAAACCGATTGAGAGATAGTATCTTGAATCGAATCCTTGGAGATAAAGAACAATGGGATGAATTTGAAGGAGCTGCTTTTATTTAGAGTTTGTTTTATCTTTTTAATTAGTTTCTTTCAATCTAATGTTTCATTGGTGTGTTAGTTTACTTCCTTATTAATCCACTTATTCTAACAACACATTTTTGGCACCCACCATGAGGCCTTGCCCCGTTTTTAATTGTTTTATCGTAGGTTTTTCTGACAGGTGACAGACTGGAGTCGCGTTTTAGCGCTTACGAGCTTCGATTTAGCGCATCCATGGACTGTTTTAGCGCATCCATGAATTGTTTCAGTGCATCCATGGACTGTTTCAGCGCATCCATGGAATATTTTAGCGCATAGATGACTTGTTTCGACACATTGTTTTTTGTTCATTTAGCACATTGGTGGCCTGTTTTGGCACATACGAAGGTTGTAAAAATTAAATTTTGATTCCGACGCCATCCGCGGACAAGATTTTTCAATTTAGTTTTAAAGTAAAATGAAGTAATCCTAGGATAGACATTTAAAATCTAAAATTTATCAATCCTAGGATAGTCACCAAACTTTATTTTATGTTGGCTAAAATGAATCCAATGTTTGTTGTGAAGAAAAATATTCACTTAGCATAGAAAAATTGTCATTTGGATTTAAAATTGAACCATTTGTTTGCCATGATTGTTGGGTAATAGGTATATGCTCTCCCCTTTACTAGGTGATCAGAACACCAGAATTACCTTTTTCATTTTATGAAATTCATGCTTTATTACAACCTTTAGAAGGCCTGTCATAGTGGGAAAAAGTACTCACCCTACAGGAATGACCTAAGTGGGAACAACCAAAACTAGGTTTTCCAACCCACTCTAATCAAAAGTGAATTTTGGGGAAATCCATATTCAACGGAAGTAAGCAAGATAACCATCCCCAAAATATTTGTTCTAAAGATTGGCAGGTCTCCTAAGGGAGTTTATCTATTGCCACGTCAAACTAAAACCTTTATTGTGAACCATAGTGTAGAAAGCCAGTCGTGTCAGTATCCAAACATCATTTCAATCATAGTGTAAGGGGAGGGAAGAATCTACCCCCAAGACACTCACCATATAATCGCCACAAATTGTTTGCTCAAGGGATCAAGAAATCTAACCTTGAGTATGCACCTGGAAAAGACAAAAACATAGGCGCCCTCTAAGGGGTGACACGGCTATGTGAGTTGACGCGATTTTAAGTTGTGGGCTGTGATTCCTATGATGACCTATTTGACAACTAAGAGTGAGTCTATTTGAAATGCTTATCTTGTTCAATACCTATGAAAATATCAAGAACATACACTCTTTGTTTAGCTTTTAGAATTAACAAAATAAATTGTCTGCTACTATATGCCATGTTTTTCACATTTAAATCAGATAAAGATCATCTAAAAACATCAAACTATCAAAACATGTCTATCTCAGAAAAATAATTGGATATTTTAGTGCATCCCTGGTTTGTTTTGGCGCATATATGCTCTGTTTCGGCACATTCATGCTTTGTTTCAGCGTATTCAAGCTTCATTTTAGCGCATTTGTGCTATGTTTTAGTGTATTTGTGCTCTGTTTTGGCGCATTCATGCTATGTTTTGGCGCATTTGTGCTTTTTTTTAGTGCATACTTGCAACAGTCTAGTGCATAGGTTGGATCTTTTAGCGCATCTGCTGAAAAATTTAGCGCACCTGTGTTCTGAGTCTGAGTAATTTTTCTGACACTCAGAAATCAGTCATCTCAGTCTAGTCTTTTCCTATGCTCAGGGTTTGGAAGTCTGCAAATTTTTCCAAGAATTCCCTAGAGAGGAAGATTGGAAAGCCAAATAAATCTCCCAATTATAAGAAGTTATTGAAAAAGAGGAAGTTTTTATACAAAAGTCGAACGGCCTTACTTGAACACAAAATTTTTATTCATCGATATCACGACTTTGTTAGAGGTTTCACTGATGATTATGCTGTAGAACCATCATACTCGAGATTTATTTCAAAGAAGAGCCCTTTATCAAAGGCATAATCATAGTCAACGTATTCGTTCCTTTAATATACCCCAACTTGCAATTGTATAATCTACCCGTCCTAAATCGATTTCTACAATAGAGAACTCAAGCATATTAGGCATTTATCACAAATCCTTATTTTTACTAAACTACGATCAAACCTCACAAAGTGCAAAATCATCTTTATTTTTGATCTTTGGTTTAATTCCCGCCAATAGGATTATCATCCTTTCAATTAGGGAATCACAAGCTAAAGATTAGAAATCTCATAAGTCATAGAATCTTCATTCTATCCTGACTTTCATATCCATCAAAATTGCACTATTTCATTCTTTTGATCAAAGTTAGTAGAAATTTGGCAAAAGCTTATGCCTATTGTCACAAGATCTCGAAAGCACATAGAAAGAGATGAAAGGGAAAGTACAATAAGAAAAATGGGTGATAATAGTGATAGGGAAGAGAATCCCTTTCATAATTTAAATACTGAAGAGATAAGAGAAGAGAAGCTCCAAGAAGCAGAACAGGATCCCCAATTACATACTCTTATGGAAAGGATTTTAGAACGAAACAAGGAAAGATATTTCCTTTCATTAGCTAATCAAGGAGCTAAGTTACCTGCTGATTTTGACACAGAAGGGGTTAAAGAGAATCCTGAAACCCCTCTTAATGATTTTAATGCTCTTACTCAACATATAAAAGCATTATAAGGGAAAATAAAGGAAATCCAAGGGGGTACAACAAAGAAGTATGTTTTGGATGATATACGTCCTTATCCATTTGGCAGGAGTCTTCAAACGATTCCTTTCCCAAAACATTGCGAAATTCCTAAATTTGATAGGTATAATGCGAAAATCGACCCCATTGAACATGTGAGGGATTTTCGAAATATGAGCTTAGAATTCGCTCATGAAGATACCTATTTAATGAGATTGTTTCCATGAAGTCTAGGTGGACAATCCATGGAGTGGATTTCAAAGATCACTCCCCCCATCAGAACATTTGAGGATTTGATAAATAAATTTATATCACAATACTCCTACAATATCCAACACCAGATAACCATGCTTGATCTGTGTAAGGTGAAACAAAAGGTAGGGGAATATTTCACCACATTTTTACAAAGGTGGAGAATGGTGTTTTCTAGATACTCTTGTCCTGTTCCTGAAATAAAGAAGATGGAGATCTTTATCAATAGTCTGAATCAAGAGATGAGTTACAGACTAAACCTTCACTATCCTCAATCATTTGAAAAATTGATTGAAAACGCGATTACTATTGAAGGTGCCTTGGTCAAGCGTGGAGTTCTGAAACTCGATAAAGAAAGTCCAAATTTGTACAACAACAATAGTAACAACAATGACAAGTCACGATTTTGGACTCAGAATTAAAATGTCGTGAATGATGGGGTAATAGATACTAACAAAATGAATGTGAAGCCTACCGTTCTTAATGTATCAAGTGTCCAACACAACAATAACGCTGGAAATTCTAGTACCCAAGGCAATATTTCCAATCAAGGGAATGTGACCAATAATCATGGAAATAATTTTGGCAATAATCAAAATTCAAATGCACCCAGATCTTCATATTTTTCAAATCGATGGAGTTTTACTCCCTTGGGCCAGTCTTTAGAGTCCATTCTTAAAGAACTGTTGAATCAAAATGCTATGAGATTGCCACCACAAAGAGATTATGAGCCTCGAGTCAAACCACCATCATGGAATGACTCACACTTTTGTGAATATCATAGGTGTAGAGGTCATAAGACATATAATTGCCAAGGGTTAAAGAATATTGTTCAGGATTTGATTAATAACCGTACCATTATGGTTGAAGGACATAATGCCAATGATGACCATTAGGTGTTCAAGGATCCTCTCCCCAATTATCAAAAGGGAGAATCTTTGGGTAACAAGGGAGAGAATGTTAATTATGTCCACAACACCATTATCAATCATATTTATATAAACGATCAACAAATTAATGCTATTAGAATCAAAGGTAAGCAAGAATATCGAGAGGTCAATGCTACGACAAGGGGACAAGCCAAAATCATTGTAAAAGGAAGCTAGTATAAAGCAACAATTCCTCCTCCAAGTCAACACAATTTGGTCGATCAACTATGAAAAACATCAGCCCAAATTTCTATCTTGGAACTCTTAAAATTATCGCCCGCACATAAAGACATTCTGAAAAAGCACTTGTTGGCACAACTGTGTCTCCTGATCTGGATATAAATAAATTTCAAGCCATGATGGGACACTTGTCCTCATCTACATGTTTATCCTTTACTAAGAAGGATGACTCATCCATGACCCATCCGCATAATTCATCACTCTACCTAAAGGTTATGGTTCACAAAGATCGAATTAGACGTGTCCTAATAGATGGGGGAGCCGAATTAAACATTTGTACTTTAAAATTAGTTGTCGCTTTGGGATATTCAGAAGAATCTATAGATCCATGAAGGAAGATTATAATCAAGGCATATGATGATGAGGAAAGAGCTTCCAAAGGCCTCATCATGTTACCAATCAGAGTGGGACCTGTTGTGAAGAATACCTTTTGTCAGGTTCTAGATCGGGATCTATTCTATAACATACTCTTGGGTCATCCATGGATCCATGACATGCAAGCTATCCCATCAACTTATCATAAATGCTTGAAGTTTCCATATGATGGACAAGAAGTAACAATACCTGTTGATCAAATTAGCAATCAAACTTACTCTAACCTAAGAGCAACTCAAGACACATTCGTCCCACATAATAGAGAGGCTTTGGCCATCTCTACCTCCAAATACAATGAACAAGCAAGAGAAATGATAAGTAATTTTGGCACCAAGCTAAAATTGAAAGATAACGGGGTAGGGGAATATTCTTTATCTCTATCTAATCTACCCATATCTCCAAGATCCCATGGTCAACCATCAACATCAATACAACAGGCTACAACAACTTTAGCCTTAGCTTCAGTTCCCATCACCAAATTTAATGGAGTATTTATCAAAGAAAATGAAATGGAAGATAGAACTATCCTTGATTGGCTCTATAAAGATGAAGAAGAATCAGTACAACATGTCAAGTTACCCACAGAGCAATATGGAAAAGGTTATGCAATATTGCAACAAATGGGTTATGAAGGAAATGGCCCTATCAGTAAAATAAAGGAGGGTATTGTTGAACCTATCCAACTAAAAACAATGCACCCAAAGGATAAGACTAGGTTAGGATATGGTGAAGATACAAAGGAAGAAGTGGTACAAAGAATGTCCAATGAGGAGTTAGCTGAAACAATTCTGTGAATTCAAGAAAATAATTCTAACACTGACTCCAATGAATATGAATGGGATGATATCTCTGATGATACATTCTTGGCGGATAAAGGGGTAGATGTCATACACAAATTTACACCCACATTCTTACAAGGGGAAAGCTCAAGGCCTCCGCTTGATTATGTTTTACAAAGTGATCATGACTCAAGTGAGACCGATTCGATTCAAAGTGAGATAGATCATCCACAAGAGGATACCATCCTAGATCTTTCCCATAATGAGGTTAATAATAACATCATGACCCTAACGGCCAGTGACCTTACTCGTCCTAATGATCCATTTCCTTTGGTCCATCTTAAACTCATTGATTGGGAACAAATTGGACCAATTGATATCCCAAATTTTCCAAATGACGAAACCATCATAAAATTCCTTTGTTCATCCCAACCGGAAACAAGTTCCACCAAGGAATCACAAGATTATATTTTTTGATAGGAATGTGCCAAGTTTCTCAGTTATGAAATAAATAACATAAAAGAAAGATCTAATGGTGAAAAACTAACAAAGGCAGTATTGGATCAAGAAAAGAGAAAAATAAAAAAGCATATCCAATAGTGAAAACCTTTCAAAGGCACTAGAGGATGGGAAACTTGACACTCTTCCTGAGCACTACCAGGAAAGGTCTTCTATTCTAATAGAACCAATAGAGGCACTGAATATAGGTACTACAGAACAGGCTAAAATTTTACAGCTTGCTGCATATCTAATAGAAGAGGAAATATCGGGATTCACATAATTTCTCAAGAACAATCAAATCAATTTTGCATGGTCCTACGTAGATATACCTAGATTAGATCTAGATCTCATCATGCATCATCTATCTATCAGACAGGGAGCAAAACCTGTGAAGCAGAAACTCAAAAAAGTGCATCCTCATGTTGCATTATTGGTTAAAGAGGAGTTAAAGAAGCTTTTAGATGCTGGATTCATTCGGTCTATTGACTATGCAAAATGGATCTCCAATATCGTACCTATTTCAAAATTGGCTGGAAGAATCATAATTTGTACAGATTTCAAGGATTTGAACAAGGCATGTCCTAAGGATGACTTTCCTCTACCAAACATAGATATGATCGTTGATTTAACTACTGGACATGCGATGTATTCATTAATGGATGGATTTTCGAGATACAACCAGATAAAAATTGCACCAGAGGATCAGGATAAAACAACATTCACATGTCCTTGGGGTACTTATTGCTGGAATGTAATGCCATTTCGGTTGAAGAATGTAGGAGCTACATACCAACGGGAAATGACCGATTTTTCATGATATGATGCATACATTCATGGAGGATTACGTTGATGATCTCCTCGCCAAATCTAACACTAGGGAAGGACACATAACCATCTTATCTATTTTTTTTTAAAAGAATGAAACAATTCAAAGTGAGACTTAATCCAAAGAAATGTGTCTTTGGAGTAAAATCTAGAAAGTTGCTGGGTTGTATTGTATCAGAAAAGGGAATTGAGGTGGATCCATCTAAAGTACAAGCAATCCTTGATATGCCACCACAAAGGAACATTAGTCAAATACTCTCTTTACATGAACGTTTACAATCCATCAGAAGATTCATTGCCCAACTAGCTGATAAAAGTCTACCATTTACTCATCCCTGACACAAGAATATTCCATTTAAATGGGAAGACAAATGTGAAGCAATGTTCGATCAGATATAGTAGTATCTAATGAATCCACCAGTGCAAGGTGCACCACTCATATTGTATATTTCTGCCATGGAAGTGTCCCTTGGAGCATTATTGTCATAGGAAGACAACTCAGGAAAGGAGCGAGCAATCTATTACATCAGTCGAACTTTGACAAGTCATGAGCTAAATTACACCTTCATTCAAAAATCATGCTTAGCAGTAGTGTTCACTTCTCAAAATTTACGACACTATATGCTAGCTCATACAATAAAGCTTGTGGCTAAGATTGATCCACTCAAATATATTCTAAGAAAGGCAAACTTAACTGGCAGGTTGGGTAAATGGGTCATGATTCTGAGTGAGTTTGACATTTATTATGTGGATAGCAAAGCTATAAAAGGACAGCTAATTTCAGATCAGTTAGCAGAAGCACCAATGCCAACATAACACCCCATACACATTGATTTTCTTGATGCAAATCTATTCACAACATCTATTAAACAGTCATGAGCACTCTACTTTGATGGTTCCTACACTCAACATGGCTCAGGAGCAGGGATTCTTTTTATTACACCTCAAGGGCATACAATTCCAAAATATTATTGGCTAATGTTCCCTTGCACAAACAACATAGTTGAGTATGAGGCACTGTTAATTGGCATGAGAATTGCAGTAGACTGGAAAATCATAGAACTTCAAGTTTTTGGTGATTCGCAACTTGTTATAAATCAAAGCAATGACGGATATCATACTAAGGATGACAAGTTAATACCTTACAAAAGGATGGTGGACGATTTCAAGAAATAATTTGTTGATATCAAGTTCATACAAATTCCATGTATTGATAATAAAGCTGCAGATGCTATGGCTACAATCGCATCTCTACGCCAGTTGTTAGAAAATAAAGCATGATACGATTTCTTGGTAGAACAATTGTTTTCACCCGCCTATGACAATCCATAAACTCAAATCATTTGCCACTTAACCAATGTTGATTCTCCCTTGTATGGACAAATCTATACTTACCTAAAGGATACTATTTTACCTTTAGACTTGTCTAGAAATCAGAAAATAAATTTCATCTGTCAATCCTCCCATTACACCTTAATTGTTGACGTCTTATACTGATGTGGTCTGGATGGTACCCTCCTTAGATGTCTCAAACGCGATGAATCAGAAAAGGCCTTACAAGAGATACATGGTGGAATTTGTGGGACACACTCAAGTGGACTAACCTTAGCAAAGAAACTTGTTAGATTAGGTTACTACTAGCGGACCATGGAGAAGGAATCATTCATCTTTATGAAGAAATGTGCAAAATGTCAGATTCATGGGAATCTTATTCATGCTCCTGCTCAGGAATTACAACCTTTCACCACAACATGGCCTTTCGCTCAGTGGGGATTGGATCTGGTTGGCAAGATACATCCATCATCTTCAAATGGACATAAATTTATCATCATAGCCATTGAGTATTTTACTAAGTGGATTGAGGCTATTCCCCTAACAACTGTTACTGGTAAAAAAATTCTTCATTCATTTTGAACTATATCATCTGTCGATATGGTATTCCCAACTCCATTATCACAAACAATGGAAGACCCTTTAAAAATCAGGATGTTGATGAACTATGTGAAAGATTTTGCATCCAACACAGGTTCTCTACACCTTACTATCCACAAGGGAATGGTCAAGCTGAAGCTTCAAACAAAACAATTTTGAATATTTTGAAGAAAACAATGAATGAGGCAGGTCATGATTGACATGTCCAATTGAATCTAGCATTATGGGCATACAGAACAAGCATTCACACACCAATAGGTGCTACTCCTTATGCTTTGGTCTATGGAGTAGAAGATATTCTACCACTAGAAGTTGAGATTCCCTCAGTTTGAGTATCACTAAAGGGGTTGATCAATGATGAAGACTATAGAGTATCAAGGTTGCAAGAGCTAGAACTGATTGATGAATGGCGTCAAACTGTAGTTAATCATTTAAAGGGGTATCAACAAGTTATGTCTCGCAGCTACAATCATAGAGTCAAACCATGAAATTTTTAGGTGGGTGACTTGGTTCTCAAAGAAAACCCTCGTAATCAGCAGGATTGAGAAAAGAAAGGCTAGTTCGAACCTAATTGGTTGGGCTTGTTCATTATCATTGCAACATATGGATCGGGGGCATATCAGTTGTTAACATTAGAAGGGGACCTGTTTGAAGATCCAACCAACAAAATTCATCTGAAGAAATTTTATGCCTGAAAAATATCAAAAACAGTATAAAAAGTCCTGAAAAAAAGTACAAAAAAATAAAAAAGAGCAAAAAAATACAAAATAAATTCAAAAATAGCAAAAATACAAAAAAATAAAAAAGAAAATAAAAATCATTGCCTTGATGAAAACCTGGCAAACAGGAGTCTTGGTAACAACAAAAAAATCATAAAATTAGGAAAAAATGCAATAAAAACAAATGGTGAAAACCTGGCAAATAGGCATTGTTTGTGATTTTGTTTGGCTCTCTCATCTATTGGTATACATTTTGCATATCCATCTTTCATTGGCATCACATACATGCCTGGCCATCGCATCCACATCATACGTCCTACCATCTCCGTGAAATGACAAGGATTTCATCATGGCTTGATGATTAGGGTTATCCTTAGCAGTAGTTGTGTCTAGCAGAAGTCAGAGTGCAACGCCACTAGGGGGCAATTCGCTTCTTGGAGATTTTTGGTAGACAAACAACATGTTTCAGGAATCAAAATATATAAAAAAAAGCTTGTCCAATTAAACTGAGTCTACACGACTGTTTGACATAAAACTAAAATAAATTGGATGATCTTAATTTGAATAAAATTAATGACAAGCTTAAAGCATAAGTTGATTTGTTGTTTTGACATTTGATAACATCATATATTTGGAGTGGTTCAATGATGTACTGAACTAGAATCATAAAGAAGGAGTATGATTTTTCTTTGCTTGCTGTCTATCAGCTAATCATTAGTATTGTGCAAATTTGTCACAGGACATGCTCTACAATGTATCATTTATGACATTTCAGAATTTGCATAAGAAAATGGTTAAATTTTGTTTATTTATGCAAATAATACTCGAGTCATCTTGGTTCAATTATACCTTGATGCTTGTATTAACTTGCTATATCAAACATCATGAAAGCAGTACTTAGGTCATCATTGGTGCTAACATACCCTTTGATGCTTGTACTAGATTTCAACATATCAAAAGGTTCAATGATGAAAATCAAGTGCAACATTGGTTCATGGAATGAAAAACATGAGAATGAGTCATTACTACATTTTAGGATTGCATGATTTATTTAGATTCACATTTTGGAGGCTGTCTAAGGTAGATTTTTGAAGGTTGGTAGAATTTTTGTATATCTTTTCAGACAACAATTGAGTAGACTTGGACATTTATTGCATCTCATTGCATTATCATTCATTTCATATCATCTCATCATGACTATTCATTTAGGATATCCTTATCATTTGCATTAATTTCCATTTTTTACATCATATTATTTTATTATCATTATTATGATTATCATCATTATTCGAGCTCATTTAGTTCATCATTATCCATCTTTAAATATCATATCATTTTCATCATATTATGCATTGATCATTCATCTCATATTATATCATTTCATAACATTTGCATCCATTTCATTCATTTTCATATCATCATTTAGGTTATCATTTTCATATCAATTGCATCGTATCATTAGGTATTATTACATTATCATATATATCCCATTTTCATATCATGTGCATATCATTCATTAAATATTCATCTCATTTATATCTCATCACAATATCTCATTACATCTCATTTCACCATAACTTTTCATTTAGGTCATCATTATCATTTCATTTCATGTCCATTTATATCACTTTTGATATTGATCATTATCTGTTTAGTTTACATCATATCATTTTCACATTATATGCATATCATTTTTAGGACATATCATCTCATTAAAATCATTCTTCATTACATTTTACATCTTGCATGAAAAATAATAATTTAGATTGCATCATATATCATCATGTTAGAAATCATTTCATCATAACACATATTACATCATATTATCATTGTATCATCATACATAAAATAAAAGCATCATCATTTACATTTCATCATCCTTTGCATCATCATGATAAAAAATCACACACGACATAGCATATAGAAATAAAAAGCATACATGAATCCATAACACATGCATATCGAATCACCACTGCATATCATAAATCTCATAAAAAAAAATGTCCAGGGGTACAAGGATATCAAATGTTTCAACAAGATATATCAAATACAATGAAATAAATGTATCAATCAATCATCACTGTGGAGCATTTGGCTATGGCACATGGCTACTACTGTCTCCTGAGGTGGTAGGTCTTGCTGGATCTCTACTCCTAGAAGCTCTGATCTCTTGTTTGACTGGATGACCCACACTCCTGGTGGCACTCCTGGTATGGATGTGGAAATGGGTCTGCGACCGAGTACCTGACTATGTGTAGGAAATCCTCCTCTCGGGTGGCACTACCTCAAAATATCTTATCCTATAATACTCGGCCTCCCGAGTAGTCTCCAATCCCTCTGCTACAACCTCTCCAATAGAGGTACTCTCAATTGATCTCAAGAGTCTCTCAGCTACCCCCTCGGCCTGTATGCATCTCTCTCAGAAGCTATCTCGCTCTGTTGTGAGCTGGGCTATCTATGGGTTGGGAGGTGGTGGCTGTGCAATCTGTACCTGTAGCCGGCTGATAGTCACCTAGGCCTGTGCTAACTAAATCTAAAGATTCTGAACCTCTTCCTATAAGGTATCCATCTATCCCTATGAAGGAGCCCTGATAGTGATCCGTGGAGCCGAAGTACTCAGATGATCCACAACTCTCACTGTCTGAGGCCTTGTCCTGAATGGTACATCAAAGAAGAACCTCTGACCACCACTCTCGTCACCTCCATCATCCCCACTATCCTTCGAGCTGCTTGAATCTCCACATCCTCCTCCTCATCATCAACATCCATGGCCTCCACACCCTCTGCCTGTGCTTGACCCTGTGGCTGGCTTGCCACTGCCTGTGATTGTGGCTGCCGTCGTGCCCATTGTATAACTGGTCCTCCCAATGATGGGGAAGGCTCCTCTGGGCTGGTAAATCTCAAAAAGGGATGTGTGTAAAAGTAAGTTGCATACTCATCTGTCATCCCTGCATTTGTAACCTCTGGATGTATCACCCAAAAATCTGACTGCAAATCTACATACTCTTCTCTGATAGCCTCTATTGTCACAAATGGACCCCACTCTGGCACATCCTCCTGGTGCCTGGCATAGTGTGCTACACCCTGTGGTATCATCTGTACTAACCCATACTGTCTCAGGACCCTCATCCCCAGGAACCGCTCAATAATAAATGGGGTGCAACCAATCAAGTATCTCGATCTGGTGTAGAAGGGCAACTCTATATCATCAACCTCCCAGGGATCACAATCTAGATACGCTCTCTAGATGATTGTATCCAATTCATCTAGCATGCATCGCCAACAATCTGAATTTCCCATCATCGGCTAGACAAGGGGATTTGTGTAGCCATAAACATATGGAAAACCAAGTGGGCGATCTCTCGGAACAATGGGGCGAGCAATAGAAAAATGCTCCCATGCCCATATATGTAACATAGTAACTCCACAAGAGAGACTCTTCCCATCTGTGTACACAACTTGATGAAGATCGTGATACAAATGGGCAAGCATGCATGATCCCCATGAATATATAGTCCGATAGAGAAGCATGTCCTCCAGAATCCTACCCCAACCAACTGATAGTCCCTTTGACCTGTGATCAGGACAAAGGAAACCATCGATGAATCCTGCTAACACCGAAGGTAGTGGGTCATAACTCTCCACCATCTCCTTCCAGGGAATCTCATATCCAGAGATATGAGGATCTTGGAAGACTCGTCTCAATGCATCGGTCCCTCCAATCTCCTTGTGATCATAAATCACAAGGTCACCAACTACAAGGATACCCAGAATCCTATATACATCCTCTGGTATCACAATAATCTCTCTTGTAGGCAGATGAAAGGTGTTATGCTCACTATGCCACCTCTCAGCTAGCACCATCAATAGTGCCCTGTTGATCCTATACTGCGGGATCCTCAAAAGTGGACTCAACCCACACTGGTATATCACCTCTAGATCAGCCCGGGACAGTCGAGGAACCATATCCCACATACGGGGAAATCTCTCTCTGATTTGGAGGAGGTCAAATTCCTCCTTTATAACATTAAAAGCAATCATGTAAATCAATCAATAGGGAATATTTAACATTATGCAATTAGCTCTGTATATCAATCAGGAAATTATCAATCTATTTGTCTTTTTAGAAGGCATGAAAACAAATACATTAATCAATCAATCATATCAACATCAACAATCAGTTCAAAATCTTATTTGTTCTTCAAGCAGGAAGGCAAATAAATCCTAATCTATTTGTTTTTCATATCGCATGGAAACAAATTTTCAATAGTCAATCGACTCTACAAATGAATCCCAATCTATTTTTTTTTCATATCACATGGAAATAAATTTTCAATAGTCAAGTAGCTCAGGATCCTATCATTACTATTTTTCTTTCAATCGGGAAACCAAATTTATCAATCATCTCTACTATTTGTCTTTCAAGCAGGATTTTTTTTAATCCAATCATTACTCAAATCAAGCTAACCTATCGTGATGTTATTCAAAAGAATATAATCAGTTGGCTAATCTAGCAAAAATCATCATGCACATGTCAATTTCACTTCAAAAAATTCAGCAATTGGAAAAATTCATGGATGTGCTAAAACAATCAGTCAATGCGCTAAATCATGTATGCGCAACTTTAATCCATGGATGTGCTAAAACAAAGCTGCAATGTGTAACTTCATCAATGCATGATTTTATCCCATCTATGTGCTAAAAATAGACCTTGTATGCACTAAAGTACCCATGCACTATTCTATCATGCAAATGTGCTACATTATCTTATCAATGCGCTAATCTAGCCTATGCGCAAATCTAGCATCCTACGCGGGCAGAATTCCTGGATGCGTTACTTGAGGAATCCTCTGCGCTATTTTATGTCTATGCACTACTATTCTACATCTATGTGCTACTTTGTATGTGCGACTAAATCTATCCTATGCGCTAAACTATGGCTCGCATGCGCTAAAGCAGCATTTCGAAAATTTAAAAAAATTGAAAAATTCATAAAAATCAATCAAAAAAATTCAGGAGGATCAAGTCAACTTACTGGAGGTCCATACGTAGTTGGTCTCTGCTACCGGTGGGCTCGCTCGAATTGGTAGCACTCATAATGAATCGACATCTCATTTTTATCTCTCAGAGCTTTGAAATTTACCACAAGTTACTGTTCAAATGATAATGAATTTTTACCTTTTTCCACCTTTTTAAGGGGTAAAAGTGGGAAATTATTATTATTTTTACCTTGCAAAATGCTATTTCGAGAGCTAAATCACCAAATCTCTTTGAAAATCATCCTCATCATCATTCACATCACGCGATTTATCTCTCGAGGGGGCATATAGCATTGGTAAATTTTCAAATTTAGGGGCAAAATTCTTTAAAGTAATGCATAAAACACATCACTTCAAAGAGGGGAAAAATGTACACATCTAAAAGTGGTCACGGTTAGTCAAACTTGTTAATTAATTAAATATGAATTATTTAATTAATATTCTAAAGTCATCTACATATAAATAAATTTAATTATTTATTTATATCGTTCATTTTTCTAATTCTTCATGTTTAATTAAATAAATAAGTTTTATTTAATTATTGCTATTTTTCCTCTTAATTGAATTAAATGAATTTCATAATTTATTTATTTAAATATCTTTCTATTTCTAAGTTTGAACATTTAAATTCGAACAATGAAATATTCTTCTAATTCATCCTTCACTTCACATTTAAAATTAAATATTATATATTTAATATCTTTTTCACCATTCACATAATTAAATATTGTAAATATTTAATTACACATCTTTTTCACCTCTCACATAATTAAATATTAATTATTTAATTATGGAAGTTTCCAAAATATATGTCACATATAATTAAATAAATTTATTTATTTAATTGGCATTTATTCTCAAATTTCAACTAACTTTTCAATTAATGAAAAGACAAATGTCATGTTTATCTCTATTTTTGAATGAAGATAGTTTCGTGGGTTGAAAACACTCTCCATCTTTATCTCAACCTTTCACCTTTCTCTCAACTTCCAGAATCTCACACCATTCATCTTGACAGGTTTGAAACTCAACCGTTGATCTCCGCCAACTAGATTCTTTCCTTCGAAAATCTATAAATACAACCTTCTCATAAGTAGATTTCATGCGTAGTTACTATAGTTGGATTCGAATAAAGCATATCAACATTTTAGCATTTAAAGTTCAATTTCGTAGCTTAAATCATTAGCAATGGACATGCATTTTTAATCAATCTTGTTCTCCTAAGTTGTCATTCTACAAGCTGCTGCTTAAACCGACTGAGAGACAATATCTTGAATCGAATCCTTGGAGATAAAGAACAATGGGACAAATTTGAAGGAACTGCTTTTATTTAGAGTTTGTTTTATCTTTTTAATCAGTTTCTTTCAATCTAATGTTTCATTGGTGTGTTAGTTTACTTCCTAATTAATCCACTTATTCTAACAACACATGAACTACTATGAAGAAGCATCTAACACATGTTGATGTTGCAGTCACTTTGTCGTACAATTAATCTGTCACATTGAATTCACACACTTTATCTTTTACATTCCACTTAATCATAAATTGATCTCAATTCTCACCTTCACAAATGAATTGATCTTCTATGTATATCTTTCACAACAATTCAAAACCTCAATTAGGTCAGCTCCAAAATGACTGCTTAGAAGAGATGTTTGACATAACACTAGTCGACTGCAAACATATATAATTTTACAAGAACAAACAATTGTGGATTGACATATGAAATTGAATAATCCAAACACATAATAACACATCCTTCAAAACAAAGTTACTTAATCAAGAACAACCGCTAATGAAGGAAACAAGTCTGTTGACCCAAATAATGACAACACTACCAAAACTACCATTTTTTCATCTTTACACACTCGGGGAGAGACCAAAACCATCATGTAGACCAAAAAGTAAGAGTTGTAGCTCATGCAAAATATCTCCTCAACATTTTATTGAAAATATTGATCATCATATGTTGGTGCAAGAGGAGAAACCCATTGAATATACAAGAGCAAAGCATTTCAGAAAAACTGTAACAGACTGTTATTCAAAGACCGATCTCAAGTAGAACACCAAAGAACCTAAAGCTACACATTAGAGTATATTTAAAATCATTTATCATGTCTACAAAATTTCAAGGCCAATACTTTACTTTCAAAGGAATGCAAAGTCTCTAAATACAACAATGCCAATACATTATACTTCGAGAGTGCAAATCAAAATATTGCTACTTGTAATTTACACTATATAAGGTTTGATGACTTGATTTCTTAGATATGGCACCTTCATATCTTGAACAACATATCATTTTAATCGCAAGACCGAATCTTTCTCAGCGAAAGGATGCAGACCAAAAAATGATGACTCCGCCTTAAAGTCTGCAACGTGAATGCTTTAGTGAAAATTCTACACCTTTTTTTGTGTGTGTGGTACATGAAACTAAAATGATATCAATGTAGACAGATTGTGGAATCATCCTGGGGCATGTGTATCATCCTTCGCATCACACCTAGTTACCATAATGGACATTCTTCTTCTTTATATAGCTCTACAGACTTGCATCAACTAATATCACATCATAACAACTATCTCCAGAATATGTACATTCTTCAACATATACATCTGACATCAATGACACCCGATATTGGATTGACATTAATGAAAACACCTATTGCCAAAAAATTAAAGGCAACCTTTGTGAAAGGGTGTGATGGTATGGAAACCATCACTTAAGGCTTATATACAACATTTATGCGATACTTGGAAATGGACATGGAGAACGCTCAAGGAAGACTAAAGTGGTTTGGTGGCTATGGACATTGGAGAAGGGGCATACAGATTGTGTCCAACTTTAGGTATAGAGTATACTCGAGATTGTCCTGGCTAGGGTTTTGTGTGAGTAGGCACAAACTGTGCTTTTACATAGGTCCTCCAAGTGTTCCATAGTAAGAGCCAATACCACTGATATCTTCCTAGGGTGAGAATGACATTTTCCAAGACCTATGATTCAAATAAGTACCGAACTCAATTACAAGATATATTTTTAATTATAAATGAGATGGAGTTGATTTAATTGAATTATTTAAAGATGTTATTTCTTCTCTTTTAATCATATTTATATTGTTGAATATCAATTTATGTATTATTGATGATGTTTTTAATGTGCTTCACTCATAAACTAGATAACATTGATTTATTAGAATCTTGGTGTATTTAAATCTAATTTATAATCTTTAAACTTAATAAATAAGACTAATAAATCTACTGCCATATAAAATTAACTCTGATATACATATTAAAATTATTCAATTTTATACTAAAAAAAGTAGCATTACATTTGGTATCAAAGCCTTGTTAGATATGTTAATCATTCTGAGGTACCGTTCTGTGATTGATTTCAATAAATTACTCTCTTCCCTTTCTTGTATTATATTATTTCTAACCCTTTTAACTTGTAAAAACCCAAATATTTATGTAATCAATAAAAAATATTCTTTTATAAAAAATGTCCCATATATATTACACAATCCTAATTTTAAGGAATATCGTACTTTGTTAATACTCAAATATATTAGAAAAGTATAATAAATTTCATTACCTACATACTTCATTGAACTTTACTTATAGAATGTTATGCTGACATTAGAAAGGTCACACCATTTCATCCCTAAAAGGTGTGAGCCTTAATTAATAAAATGAAACTCTTAACTTCCATGCTTTCCTTTTTCATTTATCACCAAGCATGACATTATCCTCTCCACACACATCATGTTTTCACCTCCTTTTGACATCTTGAAATGCTCGGCTTTGAAATATGAAGGGTGAATGGGAAATAGCAGTGACATGCATTACAACCTACATTTTTACCATGGTGGTGGTACTTGCTAACACACAACATTAATTGTCTATTCTTAGGCCCTGCATTGTGAGGTAAATGAATTCAAAAAAATAGACCTTGTGGATGGATCCATTAACTTCTCTTTTACCACAACTTGCAGATATGAGAGTTTCACATATGTATTTTATTGGAGTACAAAAGTGGCTTGTTAACCATTTTCATTTGTTGTTCTCCTTGAAAACAGTCATACATGAATTTGTACAACATAAGAAATGAATTTATCTACTTGAATTTGGTATTAAATAATACTAATTCTCTTAACAATTAGATTGAATTTCTTTAAGCTCAAAATAATTTAAACTTAAGCATACATTTTATTGGGGCAGTTGCTAAAAATTCATATATGTAGTGTATGTGAATAAATCAAACATTTAGGTTTAACTAGTTGATAAACTTTCTTTGTGGACTTGCAAATTCAAAGTTGATCGGTAAACCTGTCTCACGTCTGAAAAAAATTATTCACCATTAAAATACTGTTGAGTTGTCGAAAAATAAGTTTCAGCTGCTAGTAAATCAACTTCCATTTAATAGTAAAATCCTCCAAAATATCATGTGAAATCCTCAAAAAACCAAAATAAAAAAATACCCAATATTTGTAAAGGAAAAATCTAAACTTATCTTAGTGGAAAAAATCTATTGCATAATCCTTGAACCTCTTTTAGATGCAAGTGCTAGTGATATTGTAACATGTATACATCTATGCAATCCTTAGTCATTTTTACTTTGAAAAGAGCATAGTGATTCAATATTAACAATCAAATTCAAAAAAAATATTGAATCGTATTATGGATTGTAGAAATTTGATATCATTAAAAGCATTGTGAATTTTATTAATTATTCTTTCTACAATCTCCGAACTACTTTATAACCTTTTTAAAATAAATGAAAAGGTTTGAGTATGTGATTATTTATTGGGGTTTAGTTGTGTATTTTAAAGTTAATTTATATTTTGTAAGAAAATAAAATATATATTTTATTATTAAAAATAGTTTGTTTAGTATTTCTTATATTTAAATGATAATTATAGGGATAAAGTATCAATAAAATTTTAGAGGTCATTTATTTTTGGTATTATTATGAATTAAACATGTTTGATCATGCAGTTACATAGAGGCTCAAGTTAAGAGGGTTTGATTATAGGGAAAAATTCATGATTGAGTGCACTTAAGTTAAAGTAGTATTGGGATGGGCGACCTTTAGGAAAAATCTAAATCCCTTAGATGCAAGAAGTATTAGGTGAACTATTCATGGTCATAAGATATTAATTTGATTTGGATGCTAGTGTTGGAAGTGGAACTACTCTAAGAGGGGGGTGGGGGGTGAATCAGAGGTGTAAATTCTTTTACAAAACAAACAAAAAGGCCATCTAATGACATACAATGCTGATCCGAAACATTTAGAACTTCACCAACATAAGCAAAAGATAAATTTTTGAAGGATTAAATGGATAACACAACCAACTTATAACACATTTCTTGATCAAGCATAGTTTTATTGTTCATATAAGGAAAAATGAACAAGTTTTCAAAATGCTTTCTTTTGCAGGGGTAAACAAATTTTCAGACACTAGTACATAATATGTAAAGAATACCTAAACCAAGAGCACTGGAAAATAAAGCTGAACAAAGATACATATCAGAGCATTTTGAGAAACTAAAACAAAACTTTCAGCATAAATGACAAAAGGAAAGATTATGCACACAAAATAATAGAGACACAAAAAGATGTTGAGTGGAAAACCCTCTTGGGGTAGAAAAACCACTCCAAAATGCCTTGCATGCTTAATCTCAAAAATGGATTACAATATTATTCTGAGCACCAACTCAGTCCTTGATACAATCTGAAGCACCTACTTCAATAGGAGTATCAACTCCTTTTCAACATCTCTTACTATATAAACTTTGCAAAGTAAGGACCTTACAATTGTGTTGTGTGTGCAATCCTAAAATCTCCACTGAACAAAAAATATTTCAATAACTCCAAATACATAATGTACTGATTGCAATAGTACAAGAGAAGAAATTATTTTTCACAAAAACTAAAAATGCATCCCTGTTATAGAAACCAGAGACAGTATAAGCAAACATAGCTCTCCTCTTTTCTTTCTTTTGACAAGAATTCACTCTTCTTTCTCCAAGTGTATATTGTTTTCTTTTACAAAACAATCACATAAAAATGGCTTACAACCATATTTTTTATAGAAACAAAAAAATAGTTATTTCCTTTCAAGAACCCGTATCACCAAATAACTAGGGTTTGTAACAAGATTTAAGGACACTTCAACTATCCAAAATACCCATACTGGGTTATATTTATTTATTTGTTTTTAAACAATGCCACTGGAGATTCAATGAGAACCCTAGAGTGTTAAACTTGGGTTAAACCCAAAACAAATCTTTTAGCAAAGATCATAACAAATTTCATTAACTTTATTTTTAAACTAACAAAACTGTAGCCAGGAAATCTTCTCTTTTATAAACGACTTGATCAGATAAAATAGGAGAAGAAACTAAAATAAAATAACATTGTTTTACCTGGTTCACGGTGAAATGAACAGAACAAAATAACCAAGAAAAGTCTTTGTGCCATAACTGCTCGCAACAGAGTAGAACCAAAAAACACTAGCTTACAGTCAACCAAGTTGAAACAACAGTCCAGTATACCTATTTTGTGTGTAACCAACCAACATTCCATGTTGGAAAACAAAAGAAATAGATCTGCAAACTTCTAAGGGTGACGGTTGAAGATAGGGTTCGGCTGAGCAAAAAACAACACTGTCTTTTCCTTGTTACCACAAGTTACTTGAATAGAATTCAATAACATTTGAAATCTACTGTAGTTTAGGTAAACAAAAAAACTTCATTATCAAATAATAATAATTCCTTCAAATCCGTGGAAAAAAATAACAACCTCGATGTAGACACTCAAAATTGTCCCTATCATAACATTACCTAGTCGATACATGACCTTGTAAAACATCTTGTAATATTTTACCCTAGGTCATTACATTATCCCACTTATCCCATTTATTTCACTTAATCACCTTCCCAATTAATTAAATAAATCTCATTTATTTAATTAATTCCCCTTTCACATGTCTCAAAATAATTCAAATTAAATATTTGAATTAATCTCTCACTTATTGTCACATTGCAACATGTGCCACATGACTACAACTCTTCACATGCATAAATAATTTAAATTATGAGACTCCCACTCACATCTTATTTTTAGCCCCATTCATTGTGTGTCATAAACATCTTTTCTTCCAAAATAAATAAAAGAATCCCACTTATTTCCTCACATCCTAATTTTAGTCTCATGTCATAACCCACTTAATGTGTGTCATAGGCACTAAAATAAACTTTTAATCCTAGCCACACATATCACAAATTTGACTTTTAATCTTGACCATCGAATCAAATCAACCTTCTCCTATAAATCAAGCCTTTCACAAGTCATTTGGAGGATCTTCTTCTGGCATCCTCACTCTGCCAAAATTTCTCTCAATCTTTTCATCTATCTATCTATTTTCTTCTATCATATTCATCTTATCGTTATGTTGCAAAAATGAGCAATCAACATATCAACATTCAAACCTTCAAAATCATGCATTCTCATGCAGGTGGAGAAGAGAAATGGAGATAAATCAATACAAGCTTGGAGATTGGTTTGCATTTGCTTGTTATTTTAATTTTCATGCTTGTTTGTACTCTATTGTGCTAGTTAGGGTTTTGATATCTTGTTATTCTAGTTTTATATTTGATTTTCCCTAACTTACACCTGACACCATAATGAAGCCAACGAATATGCCAAAGAATATTTCAATGCTGCCAACTCACAAACCACATGAGTGAAGAAAACAACCATCCACGTCAAGTCAACATAAACATGTGGCTTTAAACAAAATTTAAATAATATAAAATACCCGCTTCACAAACACAAAGTTGACCATCGTAGAGAATAGGAATAGTTTTATAAAGAAACAATGCCTTGTCAAAGTCATCAACATGCCAAGCTATTCAAACAAACAAAATGACCTGATCTGAAACATGAAGCACTGAAGTACGATCCAAAGCACATGACATCAAGGACAAATAAACTCAATAAACTCCCCCTTTGTCCTTGATGGAAAAACAAACAAACAAGTCAAAGCCAAGCCATCATTGGAGCCATCAGAAACAAAGGAACAATCTGAAACCAGAGCCATCGGTGAATTTGAAACCACAACAATCATTTCTCCCCCTTTTTATCACAAGGACAAAGGGTAAAATAAATAGAATGAAATAGCTGCAAATATAACATGAAGCAGCAAAGCCATGGGAAGCAGTGAGAGGTTGCTTAGAGAGATGAAAAGCTCCCCCTCAACAAATGATGGATCTTAAGAGAGCAACGATTGAGAGACAACTCCCAATTGAGAACGAATCCCTTCAAAGACTTCTTTAGCCAAAGGCTTTGTAAAAATATCTGCCACTTGTGCTTGTGTGGAAACATACTACATTGTTACCTCATTAGCCAAAACGTTTTCGCTCAGAAAATGAAACTTAATGGCAATATGTTTAGTTCTTGAGTGCATAACAAGATTTTTAGACAAGTTAATGGCACTTGTGTTATCACAAAAAATAGAAACAGGTTTAGCAACAACAATACCCATGTCTAATAGTGTCTGAGCCATCCAAAGAAGCTAAGTACAACAAGAAGTAGCTAAAATATATTCAGCTTTAGCTATTGATAATGAAACCGAATCTTGCTTTTTACTATGCCAAGCAACAAGACAATCACCAAGATAAAATGTTGCACCACTAGTGATTTTTCTATCATCTAAACAACCAGCCCAATCAACATCAGTAAAAGACGTCAAAGTAAAATTATTGTTTTGTGGATACCATAAACCAAATGTGATCCTAATAAAATGCTACTTCTAAATGTGAGATGTTAAATAAGAAACTAATAATGCAAATGGGAAGAAGCAACAAGATAATAGGGCACCTCAATGATTAGCCTAAGAAAATGAACAATATGAAAGAAAGATAAACAAATAGATTGCCGTTATACCTTCATGTTGTTGTCTCTTCCCTTGGTTGGCCCTTTGATGCTTCAAGAATTGTGTGCTCCTTAGATGGCAATGAATTTTGAATGGATGCAAAATGAATTGGTGATGCTAAATGCTATGGTAGATGAGAGCTTGAATGGCAATTTTGCAAGAGTTCTGTTGCAAAAGACTTGATCCTCCAAAATGAGGGAATTGAAGGGATATTTATAGGTTAAATTGAATTCTCTAGAGAATTCAATGATTAGGATTGATCCAACAAAGATCAAAATGAAGGGCTATGGTGAGTTGAGGACTCACAAGCCCTCACATCTTGACATGTGGAGGGTGAGATGTCCTAGGGTGAAGTGATGTGGAAATGAGGTGGAAGAGAAGGACAATAGGTGGAAGGGAAGTACATGAGGTGGATGAAGGACAAGTACCTTTGAGGTACCTTGGGGAATGAGAAGATTTCCTCAAAAAGGAACTTCTTGTCCCCAAATGAGGATGAAAGAGATTTTTGAGGAATTTTAGAATTCCTCAAAAGTCTCCATAGGAAAAGGGGAAATGTGTGGAAAAAATGAATGTAAATTAAAAATTTACATTTAATGGAGGATTCATTAGATAAATGGAGGTCTCCAAAAAGCTGGAGATTTGTCACATGTGGGAGATGTGACAAGTCCAAGGTTCTAGAAACCTTGGGCACATGTAAAATGACATGTCACATTTGCATGGGGGATGGAGGAGACTTTGGGAAGATAAAAGTGAATTAAAAATTCACATGGGGAAGAGGGGACCTTAGTTGAATAAATGTGAATTAAAAATTCACATGGGGAAGGGAGTCCATACCAAAAATGGTAAGTGGGAAGGTTGACTAGAAAAGGTAAGCTAAATATGGTTAATGATTTTGATTAAGGTTGTGCAAACATAGGATTAAGGTAATTAATGGGAGATTAGAGGCAAGTGGGAGATTATGGAGGATGTGACACTTAATCTTGATTAAGTGGTGCACATCCTAATCATAGATTAATTAATTTAATCCGGATTAGAAGAGGGTTATGGAGAATGTGACAAGGAGAGAGAAAAAGAGGAATTAGAAATTGGTTTTTAATTCAAATAGGTTAAATGACTAAATTAAATAATTTGTCATGTTTATTTAATTTAGGGAAGGAAAGGGGTAAGGTAAAGTATTTAATTTATTTAATTAGATACTTTAGGAACCTTAGGCAGAAAATGAAATAATGATTAAATCAATTATTTAATCACTGTTAATGGAATAGATGACTAAAGTAGACGATTTTGATCATATGGAAGTGATCAAATTTGGATGTCTACATTTTGCCCCTCTTCAAAGTATCGTTAGAATAACAGTGCTTTGAAGAAAAGAAAGTGCAGATGACTAGAAGAAGTGACCGAAAGAAGATGCCCCAGCGTGGAAAGAGGATCCAAGTCATTCAATTAATGAGGAATGGATGAAGATGCCCCAATCGTGGAAGGTGTTGATTATGGTCAGGAAAAATTGGTAAATGCGAAGGGTATGCCCCCTCGAGAGGGTGATGGGGGAAAAAAGAAAGGGGGTCCCAGCAACATCTTGATAGGAAGAAATGGATGATGTGGTTGGAAAGAGGGCAAAAAAATAGGCAAGTTTCCTTTTGAACGAAGTCAATCGGACAAACGGAGTGCAAATGGCAGCCCCGGGAAGAGAAGAGATTAATCAGAGGAATAAAAGGGTAAATAAAAGGTAAAAAATACCTTTTAAAAGTTAATATAAGGTAATTTTGAAAATTACCTCACCTCATTTGCACTGTAGTAGTTGAGAGAAGAAGAAAAAAAGTAAGCAGAAAGGAGTGACTATGCCGAGAGACAATGACACCGAGATCGTCCACATGATAGATCAGGTTCGACGGGCGTACCGACAGCAGGATGGACCCCGCCAGATAAGCGACAAAACCCCCCATGCATTTAATTGAAATTTTAACACATTTAGAAATAAGTTACTAAAAAATTAAAATATGGGTTTTGTGGACGGGAAAAAATGGGAAAATGGGTAGA